>OZ010607.1:43259356-43276856 GCA_963932145.1 Acanthosepion lycidas | reverse complement strand
GAATAAGCATACGACGTGAGGTGTGGTCAATGGTGATGACGATGAGGATTAGAAAATCTAGTGTATTATAAATGTGTCGAAGGGGGCTTAAATGAAATATACAATCATTCTTTTAATTCCACTTCATATGAACTCAAAAGAAACTTTTTAGTATGTATACAAGTATACAACGGGTCATAGTTTCCGATCTCTCATGCAATATATATATATATATATATATATATATATATATATATATATATATATATATATATGTAATTATTTTTAAAAAGTATGATTCCTTCGCGAAGGAATCATATTTTTAAAAAAATAATTATAATCTAAGCTCTACTTCTGTATGGAGCACTGTTTTTTAAAAATAAAAACAAAAATACTAAAGAACCCTGGATTATTTACCTAACGTGTTCTTTCCTATTTTTCAACACACACGCACACACACACGAACACACACAGACACACACACATATATATATGGATTTACATCGAGCTCTCTGGATTTCATCCTCCTTACGTTTACCCATTACCTAGTTTTTTTTATAAACTATCTATCTATTTATCTATCTATCTATCTATATATATATATATATATATATATATATATATATATATATATGTAAATGACACGATCTGTCCGTTTCATCTTTTTATTGCATTTTCTCAGTTTTTTTTATTACAAATTGTACATCAGGATAAAAATTTAAATTTAGTTAAATATCTGAAATTCTTGTTTTGTTCATTTTGTTTCAACTTCTTTTCACTCTCTGAGTCATTCTAGAGAATTGGCTGTGTGACAGTGTTTCAAAACAGAATTTCCTTGGATACATACTGGAATTTTAAATACTTAAAATTCGAATTTATTCTATAGTGGCGTCATTTGTAACAGTTAAATGAAGTTAGACCGCACCAGCTAAAACATTTATTAGATATATATTCGTATTTTAAAAATTATTTTTTATGCATATTAAATATTTTATAGACACTTCTCCAGCGATGAATGACAAATGAGATTTTTACGTTGTTTTTCTTGAAATGGCATGTATCTGTTTGACCCACCTGTAAGGTTATGTCCTTTTCTTCTTCTTCTTCTTCTTCTTCTTCTTCTTCTTCTTCTTCTTATTATTATTATTATTATTATTATTATTATTATTATTATTATTTCCTTTGATTTCTGGCGTTTACACATTTCTTTCCGGGTCCCGCCCATGGACCTAAGGTTAGAAATGGCATCATGACACTTTCCACTGAAAAAGAAAAAAAAAAGAAAAAAAGAAATTACATAGATAAAGCCCTTTGTGAAGTGTGGGCTGTACTTGTCAGAACAATTTTTTGTTTCATTTTGAGGCATGGACTTCCAGGAATCCCTTCAATTAGTCTACTACAATCTTTTCCAACCAGTCCTAGGGCTCCAACTACAACAGGGATTGTTAATGTTCCCATATGCCACATTTTTGAGATTTGTATTTCAAGGTCCTTGTATTTTGACAGCTTTTTGAATATCTTCAAAGATACATTGCAGTCAGCAGGGACTGCCATATCAGTAAGGAGGCACTTCTTTTGTTTGTGGTCTTTAATAACAATATCTGGGCGGTTGGCTTTGATTGATCTCTCAGTGTTTATTGTGTAGTCCCATAGAATTGTAACAGGTCCTATCTCCTTAACCGGGTCTGGGTGGTGTTCATACCAGTTTCTTTCAGTTTCCTTCCCGTAAAAGTTGCAGATTTTCCAGTGCAGATATTGGCTCACTCTGTCATGCCGGGTTTTATATTCAGTGGGTGCCAATATCGTGCAACCTGTTACAAGATGATCAATTGTTTCTGGATATTTATCACAGAATCTGCATTTTGGCCTGACACAATATTTTAGTATATGTGCTTGATAATTCCTAGTTAGCAAGCATTGGTCCTGTGCAGCAAGGATAAAACCTTCAGTTTTCATCTTTCAACCCTGCACTACATAGCCACTGATGGGTACGGGTTTTGTCTACGTCAGCTTGTTTGGTACGGGCAGAGTATTGCCCATGAAGTGGTTTATCTTGCCATCGCTTCTGTATCTCGTCGGTTGCATTCGTCTTTGCTGTGTTTTTCAAGTATTTTGAAGTTTCAGCCGGTGTATTGTGCTGTAGTTGCATCTCTACGCCCATTTGAAGCTCCAGTTTGAATTTGTTGGCTTCTTTCATTACGGAGTAAAGACGCTTACTACTTTCATGTTCCTTGACGCATACCATCATCCAGTCTTCTGTAGTTTCCAAGTATCTTTGGAGGCCAATTGTTGTAGTTTTGTAAGACATTTCTAGTTGAAATAATCCTCTGCCTCCTTAGGATCTGTGCACATACAGACGACCAGCATCAGCTTTGGGATGATCCATGCGGTAGCAAGTGAGAAGCTTTCTCGTTTTGGCGTCCATTCGCTTAATTTCAGCTATGGTCCAATTAAGGACATTAAAGCTGTAATGCACCACAGGGGCAGCCAAGGTGTTTATAGCTGATATTCTGTTTTTTTTCAATTTAGCTCAGTATTTAGTACCAGACGTACACGCCTGTAGTACTCCTTTTTTCATTTTTTCCTTCATTTGGGGGTGTTGTATGTCATCTCCCTCGCTATTTCCTAGGTACTTATAAGCTTCATCATGCTCCAGTTCCCTAATCTTTGAGACAAAATTTAAATCTATTATTATTATTATTATTATTATTATTATTATTATTATTATTATTCCTTTGTTTTCTGCTATATTTTCAATTCTTTCCTAAGGTCAGAAATGACGTGACATTTTCCACTGAGTAGTTTAAAAAACTCACACACATTTTACATAGATAAAGCCTTTCGTAAGGTGTGAGCTGTACTAGTGAGAACAATTTTTTTGTATTTTATTTAAGGCATGTGCTACCAGGGATTCCTTCAATGAGTCTATTGGAATGTTTTCCGAGGGCTCCAACTACAACTGGAATTTTTGATGTCCGCATGTGCCACATTATTGAGATTTCTATTTCACGATCCTTGTACTTTGATAGATTTTGAAGATCTCTAAAGATAAAATGCAGATTGCAGGGATTGCCATAACAATAAGAAGACACTTTTTGGGGTTTTCTAATCCCAATGTCTGGACGATTATAGTAATTGTTCTGCCTGTGATTTATTATTATTATCATAATTATTATTTGCATTGATTTCTTTTGTATTAACATTTCCATACGGCTCCCGTTAGAGACCTAATGATCAGAAATGGCTTCATGACATTTTCCACTGAACATCTACAACATGTAAAGCAACAATAACAAATAAAAAAAAAAGATCACACACATTTTACATAGATATAGCTCTTCGTAATGTGTAAGCTGTTTTTGTGAGTACACCTTTTAGTATTTCTTAAGGGCATGGACTATTAGGAATGTTTTCAATGGCTCTATTGGAACCTTTCCAATCAATCCGAGGGCTCCAACTTCAATTGAAATCATTTTACTTTCCGCATGCCAATAAGAAACGACATTCTGCTATTGTCGTCTTTGATCACGATTTCTGGGTGATTAGTATTCATTGTTCTGTCCGTGTGTATCTTAAGTCCCATATTGTTACAGGTCCTATTACTGACCAGGTCTGGATGGTGCCCATAACAGCTGCCCTAAAAATTGCAGGACTATTTTGGTAGGCGGCATATCAACACCTATGTGTTTTTAATGCTGATATCTAAATAGCTTATTCAAAATATTATGATTTCAAGAACGGTTATTTTGTCCAAAATTTTAAATTTCCAGGTTAAGCGTATATTTTATAGGTTTATCGTTTGTAGATGATCTATTGTACGTATAATATATTTCGGTAAAAACCGATTTTTAAAGCAGGACTTCAAGTTGTCAGGCTGGATATTTTCAAATAGATTCTTCATGTTGCTTTCTTGTAGTCTTTATTTATTATTAAAAAACATAAACAGTGGGAATTTTCGAAAGACCCCCCCATATATATATATATATATATATATATATATATATATATATATATATGCGTGTTTTAAAAAAAACATTGTGGCTGCTGCTGCTGCTGTTAACTCATCGCTCTTCGATTACGCATTGAGCCCTCTTGGCTACTGTAGTTTGTATACAAATTTACTTTTCTCTGCCGTGCGCCGATAGGATCATTGACTGATGTCAAATCAGTCTAGTTTCGATCCCGGCTTGAAGTAATTCGTCGTCTAGCCACATAATGAGATGTGATACAGCGAAACAGATATATATATATGTGTGTGTGTGTGTGTGTGATAGAAATTAGTACGTGGATTTGAGAGAATCATAATTAAGTAATTCAATGAGTTTAGAAGAAACCTCAGCAGAATGAAGAAAACACTGGACGGCCGTTTCGTCTTATCTTTGTGACTCATGCGCAGTGCGCATCCAGTACCGAGAATTGAAACCCGGTCACGATATGAGGCAAACCACATACCAACTGTAGCAACGGGCCTCGGTTATGTATATGTATATGTATATTAGGACGGATCAAAAAATTTTCAGATGTAGTTGGAATTTATTTTCCTTGCATATTTTTCGATTAATTTACACAATGGAATGTAATAGAGGCAAGGGATGATAATTTATTGCAAATTGTGTTTTTGCTTGAAGTAATTTTCTTAGCATACTAATTGGTATAGGTACATAAATTCTTGGTAACAAATTGCGCAGTCTAATTTTCAAACGCTACAAAGACGCAAGGTTTCCCGTTTTGGATGGATTTTTGAAATCTGGAATCACCATTATTATATTTCTTTGTATATATACAGAGTGCGATGGATAAATTGTCATCTAAATTGGTTAGAAATGAAAATAACACTCACATCTCATTTTAAGAGATGTATTTACTGAAATTTAAAAAATATATCTTGTAATACTTTATTCAATAAAATCGCCATTGGCTTCAACCATAAGACTACAGAATCTCCTCCATCTCTTCTGGACAGCCTCCTTGTTTAAGTTGGTGAATGCTGTCATAATCCTTGCATTCAGGTCATCTTTGGTTTTACAAAGAGTTTTGTTGGTCTCTCGCTCAACTGCGCCCCCACATAATAATAAAGGGGGTTGAAGACTGGGGAGTTAGGTGGCCAGATGTAAGGAGTGATGTGGTCGCAGAAATTGTCTGACAGACATGACTGGATTTTCCCGCTTGCGTGGTATGGTGCAGAATCCTCTTACCAGATAGTGTCTTCCAGCAGCCACCATTTTGGAGGCTAGTACTACCTCCTGCAGGCACTTGATGTAGGCCTCGGTGTTGAGTCTGAGAGCCTCACCAACAAATTCTTTTGTCATCAGATCTATCAAAGTTTTCTGAGTTCCCGTACATTCGTAATCACCAGCAGACTCATGCAACATATTCCGGATCGCCAGCGCCCAAACACTATGAAATGTTCGTAATGGAGCTTCCAGTGCGAGTAACAAGTAGAACAGCATGCCGATTCCAAACTTCTGGGGGAGTGAATTACATCATGGTGTCCTTTATCCCACAGGCTGTGCAGCCGACAAAATCAACAACAAACAACGCGCATGCGTGAAATAAGAAAAATAAAAAAAATTGCGTCAATTTACGAATCACACAGACACACACACACAACTCATATATATATATATATATACAAATCTGTTTCACTGTATCACATCTCATACAACTCATATATATATATATATATATATATATATATATATATATATATATATATATATATATATATATATATATATGTATGTATGTAAGGGCGCGTAGCCATGTGGTTAGAATGTTCGCTTCCTTAAAATGAGACACGGGTCCGAATCTCACCATGGTCGATTTGTGAGGAAGGAGATTTCCCGATGCGGGGAAAGCGATACCACGGCTTAACCCAAGCCCTTGGAGATGCCCTTGGGGATGCCTTTGGGGATGCCCTTGGGGATGCCGATAGCAGTGCTAGCACGAACTCACAACTCATCGTGACCGATGGTTCGAGTGTGCTGGTGCTGTTCAGATTGGTGATCATTCTCGATTACACGCTCTTACGCAGAATGTGTAACTAAGGTTGGCTCTGTGCGTGTTGAACAAACACAAATATGCCTGAGCGAGAATTTGCAATAGGGATTGGCTAACCGCACTAATAGACGGGTATCCACGAATACGAGTGGCCAGCTATGATTATTATTATTATTATTTTTATTATTATCATCATCAGCACACAAATAGACAGAGCTGTGCAAAAGTAAGCAATCTCCTAATATAATATGTAAAAATTGCACATTTTAATTTTTAATTAATATTATTATTCCATCTTGATTAAAAATTTTGAAAGTGGTTGTAATTCATTTGATAATGATTTTTCTTAATGAATATATATTTTAATTAAGATTTGCTGATTATCTGGAAAAAGAGAATTCTTTTAAATATTAATTTAGGGGTTCACGCAATTTTGTGCAGCACTACACACACTCACACAAACACACAGACACACAGACATATATATATAAGATAATTTTCCCTCCAACTTACGTATATTTACGAGATGCAAGAAAAAATACAGCGAAATTAATGTGCTGAATTTCTTCCGAAAAAACAAGGATATTGGAAACAATGTTTCAAATTCCTCTGGAATAACTTCGATTGGTTCGCTGGACTTTGTCTTTTGTGCGCCAATACTTTCAAGACATGGATAATTAGCGCTCTCCAGAAGTCTTTTGCTGCTATAAAAAGCTTTTTAACACCAATCGATACTCTTCATTTTCTATCCGTTAATATATATTAAGTAGTTTACTCGCAGTTGAATCCGGCTTCTCTTGTCTTCAGTGTCGGTGTTCAATGCTTCAGTGCTTATTTCAATATTCAGCGGCCCCTCCTGACTTGAAATAAATATTTGCGCTTTCCTAAAGATTTCTCTTCATGTCATTCATAGCAGTTGCTGTTAGTTTCATGGTACATTCAGATTTTTAATCTGTAACTCAAACATCGCAGTCGGAGGATAACTGGCTTTCAGTTCACCCATAAAGAGTCATGATGTCAATTGCATTCTCAATATATATATATATATATATATATATATATATATATATATATATATATGTATATATATATATATATATATATATATATATTTAGTTTTAAAGTGTGCTAAATTTATTTGATAAAGTGCTCAATATCACAGATAGAGCGTATGTAAACATAAATATAAAAGTGAGCAAGAAAATCAACATTCATAAGCAACAGCATCTAGACGCAATCGTCAGGTCGCGAATGTTTGATTTTTCTCGACTATTTATATATATAAATGGGTTACTTGTGCATTGTGGGTAATCCACACTGTCGATTATTTGGGCGGGAGTGGCTTGTTTATTTATTTATTGTGGTTAATTTACTTTAATTGTTTTTATTTTCACTTTTTATTTTATATATTTATTTATTCTTTTCGGTTTTTGATGTTTTATTAACGTTAAAAAATTTTAAAAAAATGGGTGGGGGATTTGTTTACGACGCTTATTTAATAAGCGACCTAAACAAATCATTATGGGGCATCTATTTCAAATACGAAGTATCCATTATAATAACCTTTGAAGTAAAACACACACACACACACATACATACATACATACATATATATATATATATATATATATATATATATATATATATATCGCACTATGGTATGAGTGTGTTTATAGATGACGATCATGATGAATGAAGAATCATTCTTGGTAAGCGTCCACCGAATTGTTTTTCGTTAAAAAATCTATCAGAAATCGATGACAGACGAAAACATTGACTTTTCGGCCTCATCGAATGTCGTTTAGACTCGAGTAAGTAAACGATGAAAATTGATTTGCATCCGGCGGCAATTATCAATTTTTTCTTAGCTGAAAAGACGCTGAAATGGTGTTTTAGCTAACAAAAAAAAATGTCTTCACAAACAGCTACAATCCCGAAAAATTGCTCGAAATGCTTGAGCGAATAATATTGTGTTCGATTATTATATTTAAATAGTGACAATTAAAGATATCTTACCGAAGTTTTTATAGCATTATTGGACTCTACTTAAAGCAATAAGAATGTATAATTACTCTCCAAACTTAACAGATGAATTGTGATGATATGAATTATAAAAAAAAAATGACATGTTCATCATTAATTAATCATAGCTAATTATCGGAAGCTGGGGAAGTTTTGAAATAAAGTCATATATATATATATATATATATATATATATACATATATATATATATATATATATATATATATATATATATATATATATATATATGTGTGTGTGTGTGTGTGTGTGTGTTATTCCAGGATCATCTTCAATTTTATTCAAATTCTTCCCGCCCTCTCTAACCTTTTAACTTTCTGTCCTGGAGTAACAAGGTGCCTTACATCTTTCACGTACGATTTCATCTTCAAGTGTTTCTTCACTGCTCTTTGGACCGTCATAGCTGAAACTCCACTCTCTAATGCCAAACGTTGTCTGAATTTACTTGAACCTTTTCTATTGGATCTTTTTAGATCTAATTTTGAAATGATGATCCCCTTCTTGTGACCTCCTATATCCAGTTTTCCATTTTTACTGTTCCTTTATTTTTTTTTTAACGTATTCACTTTTCTCTTGATGGCTTTTGAATAGACTTTGAAGATGGAAGCCAGAGTATGAATGTTAGTACAATTGCTGGAGGCCTGAATGATCTCATCATTGCTCATTTGGGAAGAGAGTGTGGCTGACACAAAACAATTTTAACCTGTTCTCTTTTTTCAGCTAAATAATTCAAAGGGTTTTTATGTTATGCTTATGACAAATGGTGTCACGATGGCTAATCCTCTTATTTGAAAACCTGGAAAAACTCTCAATTTGTTCAGTGGGTTTTTAGAAATTAAATATTTTGTAGGATTGATAATTAAGCTGTTACACAATTTGGACCATTTTGCTGTTTCTCTCGGCATCTCTCTCTCTCTCTCTCTCTATATATATATATATATATATGTGTGTGTGTGTGTATATATATATATATATATATGTGTGTGTGTGTGTGTATATATATATATATATATATATATATATATATATATATATATAGACAGATAGATAGATAGATAGATATATGATAAAATATAGTTTTAAGGGATCCTATATTTATTGGCTAAAGTGCCCAATATCAGAGATAAAACGTTTGCAAAATGAAAAGTGCAGTTCTTCTGAAAAATTCAATTTCGGCAGAGTCCAAAAGCATCTCCAAGTCCTTGTGGGTGACTATCCTACAGTGGAAACATCTATAATCTCTTACTGTCCTATGGATTTTTTGATGGAGGGTTTTCAGAAGTACTACGTTCTTTAGTCCCACTTAACTTTCACTTATAAAACTCGCCATGTCAGGTAAATTGCAGACAACCACCTTCATTCAATTCATATGACATTAGCGTTATATAAGTTCCACTCCAACAGCTTTTTCTCACGCTGCTTTGTGTAACCGACTCCCAGGAGAAGACTTTCCCAACCACTACAATCTTACCCTGTTCATCTCTAGGGTCAACCGTTATCTTCACTACATATCCCCATAAACTCTGCTTCTGACTATTTTTTTAGATCATAATGTTTGTTTTTTTTTGTGATAAAATTTTACTAATTAATCCATAGCTTGAGGAAAAAGAGGTGGATTCATACATTTCTCAAGGTTATTTGTCCGTAAGTGAATATAACGAACCCAACTCTAATTCGGGCCTACTATCTCTTACACCATTCGCACATCGAAGCATTAAGCACTTGGTATTCGCAAGCGGTCACCCATCTAGGTACCGACGAGGTTCAAGGTTGCTTAACTAAGGTTAATGTACGGGGAGAAGTGTTTCAATATCTGTAACCCTCTACCTCTAGCAGGCCTTGTGAAAATCATTGTAATAAGTTAATAACTTTGTTTTTATTTCTACACCAAATTTTGTTTATTCGGCTCAGAGTGTCCGAACTAGAAGATCATGGTTAAAGTCAGTTAAACTAGTTCAGAGCTGTCCCTGATGTTTCATAATTGTTGGAAAAAAGCAGAGACCTCTCAGATCAAGAGAGCACGATGTGCGCGAGGACATTGATGAGGAAGAACCTTGGTTATAGCAAGACGGTGCTCCTCCGAAAACCGGCATGGCTCTGTGAAAAGTTTGAGAAGCGAATCATCAACCTCGAACCCGCCAAGTGGAGTGAGAACATCACTCGTTTTACCTAAACCAACCAGATTTCTTCCTCCTGGGGTTTTCTCAAGAAAAAAAAAATTACCAGGGCAACCCTAAAACCATTGCTGCATTTAAGACAGTCATTACTAAGAAGATTCTAGCGATCACCCAACTTTGCACTCAACATTGCCTTCAACTGAACGGCGGATATCTGTATCATGTATCTAAGGCTTCTCTTGGCATTTTTGGTTAATGTCTGATACTAAATTGTTGCAGATCCTAAATCTTTATCCTTTTACCTTTCAATAAATGTAATTTACATTACTCTATCATTTACGGTTCTTGAATTCTGCCCCCAAATTGTGACACAGCTTGTATGTGAATTGCATAAAAATCGATTATTATTGATGTGTTTATAACATAACAAAGTAATGTTGATCGTAAATTGTTTGCTTATAAAGAAACGCATGACAACTGCTGAGGTTTCCTGAGTTAATTTTATTTTCTGAGATTTTTATTACAAAAATACGTTTTATGGCGGTGAAATTATATATTAAAGACATTAAAATCGAAAATTTCACCTTCAATATACAGGCTGCGATCGGTAAAATCTCACTATTTCATATTTAATTTCACGCATGCGCGTTGTTTGTTTTTAATTTTATCGACTGCACATTTCCGCAACCCCTGCATAGTAAGGCAGGTGGGTTGAGAGCATAGACATCTCTGGCCTTTATTTGGGCTCTCTTCTATTTGTTTCCGTAAAATGGAGAAAGTTGCCAATTTCAAATCTTTTCATTTCTAACCACTTCTTATATTAATGACCTACATTCATTTTTATGATTGTTATTGCAATATTTTGTTAAAGTTGTTAAGATCAAATATTTATCGATGTGATAGGGGGATTTGTACGGATATGTTATTGTCGTAGAAGTCGCCATGAGATTATTCAATCATTAACTTAAGAATGAAGACTCATCAGAAAATAATGGGCTAAACCATTTTAATCGCGTGGAAAGACAAAAAAAAATCAGTGACGCTACTTGGTTTCAACGAAAAGATAGATAGATAGATAAAATGTTTAACGTCTCCTGTTAATACCTCATAAATAATGGACTAATCCATTTTGATCGCCTGAGAAGAAAAAAGCATATCAAAGAAGCTACTTGGTTTCAGTGTGAAAATTAAAGAAAACATATATAAAGAAGCGGAGATACTAGTGTTTAACATGTTTCTCTGCGTCAACGAAAATGTTGCCATTTAAAAATCATTTAATTTCTATCCGATTACTTCAGGTAACAGCCAGGATGATGTTATTAGAAGATTTTATTAAAGTTGTTAAGTTATAATATTTAGCGACGCAATAAGGGAATTTCTACGGATATGTTATTTTTGTAAAACTCGCCTTCAGCTTCTTCAGTCAAGAATAAGAAAATCGTGACGTTTCCCCGCACCTTCCTAGTATATTTAAATAATATATATTTGGACAGCTAACCTTCTTTCAAACATGTTTAATTGAATACGACAAATAACATTTAATTTTTTTTTTTGAGTCTTCTTAGTATTCTTAAATCTTTCCGTTTGGTCGGTGGGTGGTTAAGGGAGAGTAAAATATTCCGTAGCCCTATTGTCGCAACCAATTTCGACCAATTCTGTAGCCATTTTCAGGAGTTTTGTTGTTAATTGTTATTAAATTTTATCAGCAGTTGTCTTTTAAGATTTAATTTTATGATTCATATTGTATGGTAGTAGGGTTTATTCCGAGGAGCAGAAACAATAAAAGAAAAACAATTAAGAAGACAGAAATTAACGATTGATATTGCGTTTAATGTTTTGGAGATCAAAGCTGACCGGGAAGCAGGAAACCAGAAGAGAGTCCCACTATCGAGAAGAGCGACAGAAGACCTGATAGCATAAAACTTAGGGTGACATCTAGTCATTTCAACTGTAAGATGATGAGACCTCGCCGCCAATCCAGTACTGCGCTTAAATTCTTAAACTCTAGGTACCATAGCAGGAAGTTCATCAGAACAATTACATGAACATATTTATAGAAAAACTACAGAGAAGCTGTGTTACATCTGTGGCAAAGTGACTGAAGTCAAGATGCCACATCTGGACCAATAACATTTCAGATTCTTCTTTAGATTTTATCAAGAATCTTTAAACATATAACTGGAGTACCAGAACAGATGTGGCAGCAATATTCAAAGCAAGGACAAATGGTAGATTTATAAATATGTAAAATATATTCTGGCTAGAAAGATGGTCTAGCTTATTCAATCATTAACTTTAGAATAAAGATTACCCAGTAAATAGGAAAGCTGTGAAATTTCCATGGTTCTTTCTAATAATAATTATAATAATTGTTGTAACCTAGAAAAGGAATGAGGAATAACCAAAAGGTTGTTGTAAATGAAATGGTAATCTTTATAACATCAACAAAATACAATACTCGCCAGCGGCGTGAAGTAGGTAAACCACTGCTAGTGGTGGACTATTTAGACAGCATATTACCCCCACTTGTAATAGTGTGCAACGTATTTATGAGGAAGGGTCATAACCATTAGAGTCCATAGGTATGGTATATAACAGAAAGAAAGAAAGAAAGAAAGAAAGAAACCTATTCTCAGAATTTGCTTCCTCGGTCTATTCAATCTCAACATTTTCGGGTTAACAATGATCTTCCCCACATATCCCTATAAACTGTGGCTTTTACCTATTACTTTGTTTTGTAACGTAGAAAGGGTTACTGAATGAGGAATAACCAAAACGGAGGTTGGAAATGAAATGATAATCATTATAACATCAACAAAATACAATACTTGCCAACGGCGTGAAGTAGGTAAACCACTTCTAGCGATGGACTACTTAGACAGCAGATTACTCCCACTTAAAATAGTGTCCAATATATTCATGAGGATTGGGACATACCTGATAATGTTTATAGATAAGGTATATAATAATAATAATAATAATAATAATAATAATAATAATAATAATAATAATAATAATAATGTATGAACACCACCCAGACCCGGTTACGGAGATAGGACCTGTTACAATTCTATGGGATTACACAATACACACTGACAGAACAATGAAGGCCAACCGCCCAGATATTGTTATTAAAGACCACAAACAATAACGGTGCCTCCTTATTGATATGGCAGTCCCTGCTGACTGCAATGTATCTTTGAAGATATTCAAAAAGCTGTCAAAATACAAGGACCTTGAAATAGAAATCTCGAAAATGTGGCATATGGGAGCATCAACAATCCCTGTTGTAGTTGAAGCCCTAGGACTGGTTGGAAAAAATTGCAGTAGACTAATTGAAGAGATTCCTGGAAGTCCATGCCTCAAGGAGATACAAAAAATTGTTCTGACAAGTACAGCCCACACTCTACGAAGGGCTTTATCTATGTAATTTTTTTTTTTTGGCAGTGGAAAGTGTGATGATGCCATTTCTAACCTTAGGTCCCTGGGCGGGACCCGGAAAGAAATGTGTAAACGGCAGAAATCAAAGAAAATAAAATAATAATAATAATAATAATAATAATAATAATAATAATAGTAATAATAATAATAATAATCTTGATCACTTAGCTTTTGAATGTCTTTATTTTGTGTTTATGTAATCCCATCCATTTTAGCGGATTAATTTTCAGAAACCATATTTTCCTAAATGGAATTATATTATGACGTAAAGAAAACAAACCTACCGTACATCAACATATAGATGTGTATATCATATGTTGACATTCCTAATTCTCAACGTAGTCACTCCCTCTTTCGATGGCAGGGTTGCAACTGCGAATAAGGACATCTATCCCAGTTTCGTAAAGCTCATCTGGTTGCTCATTTGACTAATTCGTTGCAGCAGTTTTCACTTATTCATCATCACCTGATTTAACACCGTTCAGGCTTTCATCGCATTACTCCAATTAAAGAGCTACTGGCGAGCCAACATAATGATGATAACGGAGAATCAAAATGAGGACGTCTTCAAGCATCGTACATATGTTTCGTTTTTGCTGTCAACGCTTCACATACACACACGCATACGCACACACACAAAGACACACCCACATATATGAAAATATTTGTGTGTGTTTGTGTGTTTCAAGTACGTCAGTATGTTCGTAGCCTGATGGTAATGAATCATGCATATTTTGCACAGCTGTTATTATATTTTTTTTATGAGAAAACCATTCTTCTAAATGTATTTAACCGAAATCTTTCCCATCGATCAAGTAATTTGAACTTTCCAGGATAGATATTTCAAGTCAAAATTCAGTAAGTATCTTTCGCAGGATACGGAATTATTGATAACATTGAAATTGGCCATTATTCTTGTAATGTTCCGTATTTTTGGTTACAACAAATGTCTCAACAATGTAACAAGAAGAGACACCTGAAGTTTCTGGGACACATAATTTGAAAGAAGGGTCTGGAGACTTTGATACTCACGGGTCAAATAGAGGGTAACAGAGACTAGGGAAAGCAACTTATGGCATATCTAGCGGCATTAAACAATTGGTGGACAGAATGTGGTTTGTGTGAGGAAGCAGAAGGAAGGAACTTGTTGAGAGCTGCAAGAAGGAGGTGGAGAGCCATGATCGCCTACGTTCTGAAGGGACATGGCACATAAACAGAAAGAAAGATTCTAACAAAAAGATGCCTTTCTCAAAACTCTCTGAAGATATCAGATTTTTCTTGTCAAAAGGGAGGGAATGTTCTGGAATATTTACATATTTTTGTTGTGTCAAATACAGAGTTACATAAGATCCAAATTTGACACATCGTTATAAAAAGTATGAGTAATTGAAAATAGTTCTCAAATAGTGGGATGAATTGCTTTTATCCCACCTATAGTGAATATCCTAACAGATCCACATTTTATTAGAAATATATCCTCTTCCTGAAATACGATATAAGATTATATATGATAGGCGAAGATAATAGCCATCAGTGCCGCAAAAACGGAAGAATAAATAGTATTATTTCGTGAATTGACGAATATCAAACAGGTACCAAATAAGATGTACTAAGATGTACTTCCTCCAAGACTTTTCAGTGAGAGTTGTGTTCCTGACAATAAAACATGGGTTTGCAAAGATTAGGATCTGGAAGTCTTTCTACGCATTTACCCATGTCAGTCAAACTTCTCAACTGGAGACGGGAAAAATATGCATTACAAATCATATAGGTTTTTCTATTTAACACTGCGAAAAAAAAAATTACCTGGGGAAATGATAGCTCATTAAATTATTCAGTAAATGACGGTGCGACACGGGTTTCGTGACTTGAAGAGATAGGTGAAGCCTAACACAATAACATAACCGCCTCGGGTCAATACGGAACACATAAAGTGTTCACCAAACATCATTTCCAGCTAAATACGTTATCAAAGAACATCGACACAATTACATTTTAATTTGGCTACCGAAAAAAAAACCGGATTATACTCGTTAAAATTGCGTGGAACAAATATTTTTTCACAATAAAAATCTTGTAAAATGGTATAAACTTAAGGAATGATTGTCATTTTCTAATAACATCCACTAATCCAGGTTAAATGTATTACCATGTAAGTAGAGATCTGTGTGTAATTAAGACATTGAATAAATAAATAATAATCTATAAAGGTTATGTACATCTGAATGAATGGTTAATAGTTGAAGAATACGCTAAATAATGTCGAAATTGGTCAGTATATAAATGGTTCACAACTTTGGAATACGAAGTTATTATTATTATGTAAATTTAACTTATAGGAGTATATACATACGAGTATACAGAAAAAGCATTGCCGAATTAGGAAAATGTTAATAAAATTATATATATATATATATATATATATATATATATATATATATATATATATAACAGTCTGTCTCTACACCAATCATATACTTGGATATATATATATATAGTTATTTATTCGAAAACTATAACATAAATATGTTATAACATCACTTCAAAAAATAGGCATTTTGTTTCAACAACTCTGGTGTCTTATCAAATGATGATGTTGAATGTAGAATAAAGACCCTTTATGTAGAATAAAAACCCTTTATTCTACATTCAACAACATCACGGAGGTGTTTAAACAAAATGTCTATTTTTGTAGTGATTTTATAACATATTTATGTTATAATTTTCGAATAATTATATTCGCTCTACTCTGTATCGAGCACTCTTTTAAGAATAGTAATTGATGGTTTTTGGAATTTATACCGTATACACCAATCCCATACTTGTATATATATATATATATATATATATATATATATATATATATATATATATATGTGTGTGTGTGTGTGTGTGTGTGTGTGTCTACTTGGAAATCAGGGATCCGAGTTCGTTATATTCATTTACGTACAAGTACTTTTGGAAAAGGTATGAATTCACCTCTGCCGTCTTCACGTTTTCTTTAAATAGTAAGACTTATATAAGTAAATCATTATTATCTTCAAAAATACAATCTCTAAATGTTGTGGCTTTATATTAACAGCAAAAGGTTAACAATCCGTAAAAAAATCAACATATCCATCATCCATCATGGAATACGCTGATTAAAAAACAAAACGATGTTTTTGTATCTTTTTTTTTTTTTTACATTGGACATTCTGTTCTTGGAGCATGGTTACAAGAAGAGTCATCAAAAGAACTTTTCGGGGAATCCTCGCAGAGTAAATGAATATTTTTTTTTTACAATATTTGTTTCAATTCTTATTTTCCCTTAGAAGTCTTTCAGTTTTTGTTAGTAGCATTCCAAGTTCATTCATTTCTACAGAATTTACTTAAGTAGTCTTGTTTCATAACCTCTTTGAATGACATGGCTCTTCCTTTTATCATATGAAAGATCAAAATCAATACTTTGTCACGTGCTACTTTCCTTCTCTATATCAATAACGTCGAGTCTTTTAGCTTCAACGACCTGTCTGATCCGTCAAAATGTCATATCTTGTGACTATTATTTTGTAACTCCCAGGCTGATATTCATACAATTTCTTTAATATTAATGCCTCACTACGGCATATCTCCCAACGGTTCCCCAGTGGGTTTTCTTGCTAATCCAATCACGTCGCTTATCGCCTTTTTGGGTCATTCGTTTAGTATGTGGACAATTATCTGTCCACATATTCTGCGTCTACTTTATTTTTTCTTTTGTCTATCCTGCTGTCGTTCTGATGGCCCGCTTCTGTGCTTCAAATATCTTTTCCTCCTTAATTTCCCCTTATTTTACATAGATAAAGCCCTTTAGTAAGGTGTGAGCTGTACTTGTGAGTAAAAGTGTTTGTATTTTTTAAAGGCTTGGTCTACCGGGAGAGGTCTTCAATGATTACAGAGG
>OZ010607.1:43171856-43246856 GCA_963932145.1 Acanthosepion lycidas | reverse complement strand
ACTCCATTTGCTAAAGCTTTCCACCTCCGTTCCGGCACAAGCTCGTCAGGTAAGTGATCCGCTGGCTTTACATATATCTCTTGTTCTCAATGTGAGTGTTACGTTTTCCGAGCTTTCCTTCCTCATTATTTGTCCAAGGAATTTCAGCTGTTTTTAATCTATTCCTCATTTATTATTTCTTGTTTATATATTTTAATGTAGCAAATAAGATTTAAAAAGTTGCAGTAAATATTATATTTTACATTGCGGCTTACTTCTTCTAAATGCTAGGTCCCATCATAGGCGAGAGTGGCTCTTCACAACTTCCTATATCGTGTATCTGTTAGCAGTTCTTCTCCCTTTTGCTAAGAGCCCCGCACCATTTTCTACAATCCATTCACACAAGCTGATCAGGTAAATGCCTCGTCGCCATCCTCTATCGCTCTTGCTCTCAATATGCCCGTGGGGTTATATTGAGAGTTACGTTTCCATCCCGTCTACTTATTATGTTTCCAAGGAATTTCTGCTGTCTTTTCTTGATACTGAGTATAAATGTTATTTCTATTCCCATTTGCTTTAAGCTTTCCTCGTTTCTTTCTCACTCCGACCATCGGATTCTTTGCATCGTTCTGCTGAACAACATTTCTCCTGCCTCTAGTTTTTTCCTCACCCCTGAGGAGATTGTCCAGCTTCACAGTAATATAAGGTGGATAACACATACCGTAATTCTCAATGTATAATACGCATTTTTCTAAACATAATAATAAGCCAAATCACAGGTGCGTATTAAGCAAAGCTACAAAAAAATCTTTAAAAAATTGCTCTGAAATAAAATAAGAATTATCATAAAACTAAATTAGAATAATATTATTCTATGTTTAAAACCATTTTTTGAGATAAGGGAAGGAAACGCTGGTCGTAATGAAATTGGAGAAGTATACAGTTTTTAAGATTCCATTTCAGTTGTAATCTCCTCCCTCTAATGAGCCTATTGTGGACTCTTCCACTTGCTATAAAAATACTAGGAAATTAAACCTCGGGGGAACAGTCGCACAGACTGTTCACTGTCGAACTCTCTGCTGCAAAGCTTCATCCGAGAAGGTAGACAGTCTAGGCGGGTTTAAAGGGAATATTTTTGGCCGAGCCTACGGGCTCGGAGAAACCCACGTTAAACTCGGCCTTGTGCCACATACATTCCTTGTGGGAGGATTGTTAAATATAACAGTCGCATAGATTGTTCAACTGTCACTCTGCCTCGGCAGAGAGAAACTCGGACAAAGCTTTGCCGGAAGGCAAAGTTTCGTCCGGGGAGGTAGACAGTCCCTGAACCCGTTTAGGCGGGTTGAAAAAGAATATTTATGGCCGAGCCTACAAGCTCGGAGTACCCACAATAAACCGACCTTATGCCACATACACCCTCATGGGGAGGGTGGCAGTTAAATATTAACAGCAGTATAAATGGTTCTACCGGTTTCTGACAGTTCGCAGCGGCTGTCGAACACTCTGCAGAGAGGAAGTCGGAGAGACTGTGATGAAGTTTCAAACACTTGCAAACAAAAGGATGGGTTCAGTTTTGTGGAACAAAAATGAAAGGAAAATGATTTTTGCTAACTTGTAGCCACACTGATGAGCTGTGATATAGCGAAACAGTCTGTCTGTGGATGGCAATATATATATATATATATATATATATATATATATATATATATATATATAGGTAAGGAGATAGGTAGATAGATAAAAGTGACCGTAGGGGTCGAAAATCAAAGAGACAAACACTTGCAAACAAAAGGACGGGTTCAGTTTTGTGGAACAAAAATGAAAGGAAAATGATTTTTGCAAACTTGTAGCCAAAATTGGTGAAGATTAAATAAGTGAGGACGCAAAAAATAAAAGTAGAGAATTACATGTAAATAATTTCGAATGAATATAGAAAGATAACGATGTATACTTCCAGCTCATTTTGTACTCATTGTTAAAATTTTGGGGTACTTTGTGTACTAGTGAGCTAGCCAAAATGAACTGACTCATTTTATAGTTCACCAATTAAAAGGGTTAACCAATCAGAAGGCTCTGAATATTCAATGCGACGTGTATAAAGGCGGCCATGTTTTTTTTCTCCGAATATTAGTTGCCAGCCTCTGATATCGAAGACCTGAAGAATTACTTAACAGCTGCTACTTTCTCCGAATATTCACTGCCAACCTCTGATATCGAAGACCTGAAGAATTATTGAACAGCTGCTGCCTTAGTGATATTGGTAATGTTCCATTGAACACATTACGTACTTCACTGGATTCTATATTCAAAGACTACGGAAAACATGGTCAACACACATTGCCCAGACTAGGGGTGGCCAAAGTTAAGGTAAGATTCACATACGATAAAATTCAAATGAATTTATGACAGCCGCAAGACATGATCAAACGTAAACATAAGTTTGTTTCATACGCATTTTGTTAATATATATATATATATATATATATATATATATATATATATATATATATATATATATATATATATAAAGAAATGCACGCATGCAATAATATTTACTCATTATCTGTATATATCTCTGAGTTGAGGTATTATGATTACTTGCATTTTTTACGTCATTCGGATTTTTATCCTCTTCGGCCCAGTGGATAAAATCGTTGGTTAGATCTAGTGGCTAGACTAGACCTAACGTGTTGTGAGTTCAATACCAGTCCACAGCTGTGGTAAATCAAATCTCAAATATCGATACCAACATTCACACCGAATGAAGTGATGATGTTCTTAAAATGTGAAAAGAATCAACCTTTCCTACCTGTCCTACGCTCGATAATCAATTGGAACCCTTCACTTATAACTTAACGCGAGTCTAAGATAATATTTATTACAAATGTGAATAACACGCACGCTGACTTAATCTGGCACTTATTAGATAAAGACGTTGGTTAGATCCAGTGACTAGTCTCAAAGATTTGTGAGTTCAATATCAGGGCACAGCAGTGGGGAACCGAAACTTGGAGAGATGAGTTAAAGGGAAATAACCGAGTCACCCGGAAGATGCATGGTACGTGGAACTAGAACAATCTACCCCGGTAGATGGAATAAATGGTTCGGTTTGAAATTCCAATCACCTGAAGAAGGCCGGAGTCTAAAACTGCGAAACATTGTGAATATGACAATGAAGATGAGAATAACAGTCCGAATAATGTAAATAATACAAGTAATATTTATTCATGTATACAGCTTTTGAACTGTTAATTTGCATTAGCAATCACGAATTATAAACACACACACACACACACACACACACACACACACACACACACACATATATATATATATATATATATAATTCATCGAGCCCAGAATAATCTTCAAGAGAATGCAGGCAGCTCGGCCAACATGTTTCCACGAGCAGCATATTAAATGTCAAAGAGTCGCACGAGGTTTGCGCGCCGCGATTTGGCCAACCCTTGGCCTTGAGTATATTCAGGCTTATTCTAGACTAGTCTGTTTTCTAGATTATACGCTAATCTAAAAAATACCCGTGAAAAATTCACGGTTCTCCTAATAGAATTCTACGATGAATTTTAATTTTCAAATCAATGTCCGAATAAAATTCCCGAAAGATGCACAAGGAAAGCATACTCGTGGCAGTTCACCTGATGTATTTGTAAATATTTGAGATTAACGGCTTGAACAAAAGATTACCATAATAAGCTCCTCGGATTTCAACATTCCGAGTCTATATCCATTATACCACAAGCACATTTTGGTGCAACATGAATTAGGATAGATAGTCTGATGAAAAAAAAAAATGATTGGTTGTGGAAAGCCAAAATTTCATACGTCCTGAAGTGATATGACGCAGAGAATTAGGAGATGGTTATTTAAAGTTACAAATTTTCATTAGAATGCTTCTACAAAGACCTGTATATTTTTCGATGACTATATTTTCGATACTATATTACGCATTTAAAAAAATATAGTTATAATATAGATTTTACTGTTGACAATTTGGTAAGAAAACTCAACACACACCATAGACGACAACTTTTCTGCTATTTTCCATATCTGATCTTTAAAAAACACCTGGGTGCTTTAACACTTTCTGTTCGGGTGAGGAATTGTACATTACTACAAGAAACAACAACCATTGACGATAACAAGAGTTGCACTGAAATATGTACAGGATAAAATGGGTAAATTGTCGTCATTTCCGTTTTTATTTCGCCCGTGCGCATTGTTGTTTTTGAATTCGTCAACTGCATATGGTCAGTTAGATAAAAAGCACCATCACGCATATAACTTCGTCAGAATATTGAACTGTACTGTTGTAATTTTGATGTACTGCTTGGCATTCATGCCAGGAGCTCCAATACAAACTTTTCAGTGTTTGGTTGTCAATCAGAGGCCAATGCGGCGGATTGGATGTGTTTAATAGTGATTTTACATTTTCATTGTGTTTTGACCCCAATTTGGAGGCTTAACTCTTCGCCCATGGGTGGGACCCTAACAGGTGCTACCACTCCGGGTCAGGGTGAGCCTGAGAACACCAGCAATTAAGAGGTGGTTACATGCTACTCAAAATCTCCTGATCAGAGGCCTTGCTGTCGGATGTAGTTTATCGTCTTACCCAGGACGCAGATATAGTTTATCGTCGTACCCAAGACAGGTACGACAGCTCGAACAAAAACTCATTCTGATCGAATTTATTGGTGAGGGCCTCAGAATCAACACTGATTCCTAAATCAAGTGCCTTGATAAAATATGGCTTCTCTGGGTCAAGAGGGTGGCTGCTGAAAGACCCTTATGCCTTGCAAGATGACTCTGCATCATAAAACACGAACAGGAAAACCCGGTGATGATTCTCAGAGAAATTCTGCGCCCACGTCATCACTTACATCTGGCCATCCCCAGACTGGAAACCCCTTGATTATTAGGTGTGGGACGCACTTGAACTAGCGACCAAGAAAACTCCTTGTAATACCAAAGATGAACTGAAGGCAAGGATTACAGAAGTATTCACCAACTTAAACAAATAGACCGTCCAGAAAAGTTTCGGGAGATTACGAGGGTCCTGGAGGCTATGCTTGGAGCCAATGGCGATTTAATTGAATACATATACTGCTTATTATTACAAGACATTTTTGTGTAATTTTGGTAAATATATCAGTTAAAATAAGATGTCAGTGTTATTTTGATTTTGAGTTATTTAGACGACAATTTATCCATCGCACCCTCTATTAAATCGATACAAAAATCCCTAACATCATCGTTTGTATAAAAGTTGATAAATGATGTGTCTTTAATTTTAATCATCTCACCCTAAGCTAGGCGATATTGCCATTAGGAAGCGAAGGGCCTACTGAGAGTGAAAGAGAATATGAAGAAAATTGAGGAGAAAGGGCAATAAAATAATAGCTCTCAAAGAGAGAAGTCGATTGGCAGTGCATTTAAATCTTTATAGATTGTACTTATGAGTGAAGTAACTAATCAGAAATTATTTTCACAAGCCAGATGTTCATCATAGTCTATGAATATAGAATACGGCACAGTACGTAATCTGTTCAATGAAACAACGTTAAACATTAACACTTACGAGTCAGACACTCTACTGAATCTGACTATATCGCCCATACCACCAGCAGCCGTTCCGTAATTCTTCAGTCTTCAATATCAAACGGGGGGAGTGAATATTCGGGAAAAACATGTCCGCCTTTATACACGTCGCATTGAATATTTTGAGCCTTCTGATTGGTTAACCCTTCTATTGGTGAACTATAAAATGAGTCAGCTCATTTTGGCTAGCTCACTAATACACCAGCTTACCTAAAAACTCCAACACGAGAAGTCCAAGAAAAGAAACTATTACAATAGAACATACGACTGAATCTACCTAGTTCATCAATAAAACGTTGAGATCAAGTTTTTAATCTAGCATCACCCTCAAATTCATACAATCTAGGCACCAAGAAAGAATGCTCATCAGACCAATTGTCATGAAAATATTTGTAGAAAAGACAGAGTAGAAAGCAACGACACGTCGAGTGAAGTCGAGATGTCAGGTCAGGATCGATTACATTGCGAACCCTTATTTTAATTTTGTCAAGGGTCCCGACATTTACAGCGGGATCACCAAACCAGATAAGACAACAATATTCAATGTTAAGACGAATGGTAGATTTAAGAATGTGCAAGATTGGTTCTGACGAAAAAAATACTGTCTAGCACGACACAGTCAACTAACTTGTATAGCAGCTTACCTAGCAGTCGATTGAATATAAACATTCAACTTAATGTCAGATGGAAAACAGGATCCCGGCAAAGGCACAACGAGTTTCTCTCCTGGGGATTAACGTCAGCCATTACTGATGAAAAACAGAAATATTTCTGTGGTGGTTAAATAAAAACCGTTTTGTGTTTGAGGCGCTAAAATGTATAAGCCATTTATTGCTCCAGTTAACCACTGAATAGAACTTTTTTTTCAAGAGCAGCTACCGGTTTTAATGTGTACCGTGTGATGGGCTTGCTACTAAGTCAGGAGTAAATAGTTGTTTTCAAGAGAATAAATACTTAGTTGAGAATTGATGACCGAGAATGTCGTTGATGATGATAAGGAACAACGCAGGTCCGAGGATAGAGCCCTGGGGGACCCCCGCATTAAAGTGAAATGAACTACAGGCGTGTCCGTTCAACAAGATCGTCATAAAAAATTTTTTCAGGAGCTATTGGATTTAGCCAAATATTCGCCCAGACATACCGTAGCCGTTGACCATGAGAGATTGCGAGCATGCTAAAACCTGTCGAACGTTTGCGAGATATCTAAATCTACAACTCTAGATTCAACATCCTTAGCTAAAGCCTGATAGACAAATTTAGTCATAGCTGTTAACACATCAGCATAGACGTGGAGAAACGGAAGCCATATTGTTTATTCGCAAGAAGGACGTAGGAAGCTAGATGATTAACCCATTAGGCGTTGTTTAGAGCGTTTAGTAAATTGCCAAAAAGAGGCAAAAATCTAATAAGGAGAAACTTGCTCAAGCTCTTATTCCTCATAAGAATACAGTCAGAAGAAAGACGTTAAATAAAAAAAGTACTTATTTTTATTATATTAATGTTCCCCGAATAGAGGCCCAAGAGCCAATCAAAATAGACAGTTACTGCGTGGTGGCGTGTGATCGTAAGACAAGTAGTGAAGTTAATGAGATTATGTAGGAAGGGCAAATTGAGGAGGTCAAGACTGTAGTGATTGGGAAAACATTCAGACTAGAGTCTGGTCCATTAAAGTATGACTCCAATAACACTGGTCAACAAAAAAAGAAAAATTGAAATAATGTCGAGACACAAAACATTTTTTTAGCTAAATTGGAGGCACTGAATCTGAAAATGATCTTACTTCTTCTTAATTAGCTACTGTTTTTTGGTACACAGAAATGCCTCACTTTCGAAAAAAAAAAAGACATTCATTTGTTTTCTGTATATATAATATTGACCGATGGCGCTATTTCTCAAAATAAAACCGTCTTGGGCACGACGATAAACTATATCCGCGTCCTGTGTAAGACGATAAACTACGTCCAACAGCAAGGCCTCTGATCAGGAGGTTTTGAGGAGCGTGTAACCACCTCTTAATTGCTGGTGTTTTCAGGCTCACCCTGACTCGGAGTGGTAGCGCCTGTTAGGGTCCCACCCATGGGCAAATAGTTAACCCCCCTAACTGGGGTCAAAACACAATGAAAATGTAAAAATAGGTTTCAATGCCAGCAACACATATTTGAAGAAAAAATATTACCAGCAATACATTTTGTAAATAAATATTACCAGCAATACATTATTGCAAGGAAAAAATTTTGAAGAAAAATAACAAAAACAAGTATTACCAGCAATACATTTTTGGCAAATAATACCAGCAATAAAAATCTTGTCGGCATTAAATAACCCATTGACACTGATATGCCGTAAAACAAAATAAACCAAACAAAATCAACTAAAATAAAATCGTAGAAACCTCTCAATTCATATTTAAACCAACAATATTGTTTCGATTATTGAGAAATAATATTTTTTCATTAAACATTAAAAATAACACGATTAAATATATTAAGACCAAGAAGTAAATTATTTAATAAACTAACAGCAGAAATAAAAGCTTCGTGAACCTATGAACTATGATAATTCTTCTTTTTTGATTGTCATGTTCAATGCTTTTTAAGACCCTTTTGATACGCCAGCAGTATCATGTATAATGGAAGAGGTGAATTCAATTGGGATGTCTTTAGTTGGACTTTCTTTCCAATTGTGAAAGCAAATTGCTCTCAATGTTCTTGGATTCATTCTGTAGTAAAGGCATAAAAGTGATGAGATAAATTTATGAATAACAAACAAAAGATTTCAGGGATTCATTTCTTTGATATCAACTTAATTATCAAGTTTAGTAAAGTGCATTACTGATAAAGTTTAGCGATAAATTGGAAAACTTCGTTGTGTCTATTTTAAAATTTTTGACTCAAAACACTTTTTTCTTATGAAAATAGTTTATTTCAGGTGGCAGACATAAATTGCGAGGCATACCTGAAAATTGATGGGATTCTACGACCGTTATTAATGAATGTTGTGATCAACCAAGATCGTTAAATTGATCTTTTTTCCCAAAGTGAAGAATTACAGTACATCAAAAACGTTACCTAATCTTGAAAAACAATGGTCATTTTCAGAAATCAGCAACATCAAATTAGCTAAAAGCTGTGTTTTGCTTCTTGGCACCAAAAATGGTGATGACCAGTTTAATTAATCCTGTAAAAGTTGATTAAGTCCGGTGAGAAGGAACATCCTTGTCGTAGGAGCCTTTCTATTTTTTTATATTCAGTGGATTATTTTCTATCCTCATGCAGGCGGTTTGTTTCTATTACAAGATCTACATTATTCTGATATCATTCCCATATAGATAAAATCTATCTCGCAGTTCCAACAGTTTTGTGACGAAACTTGTCAAAAGCTTTTGTGTTATCTATAAAACATAGACTGTTAAAATATAAAAGATGAAAGCAACATGCTTGTATGTAATCAGTTGGCGGTAAATAAGTAAGTTTTCTTTTTTTACTACTTCGTTCTCTAATATTATTATGGTATGCATATATGCATATATATATATATATATATATATATATATATATATATATATATAAGTAGACATTGCAGACAACAACCAGACGCGACAGTATAAAAGTATATACTTGCAAGATCTAAAATGTCAACCAATCTAACATTGATCTCATACCACAATTCTTACTCTTGCTCCATATGTGCCCTCATTTGTAAATCACTAGCAGGACTTAAGTCCCACTTAAGATTATCGCACACAATTTCATAACTGAATCAACTAAGCTGTCAGATCCTCATACGTCGACATATATATATATATATATATATATATATATATATATATATATATATATATATATATAATATATGTCAGTAGACATTGAAGTCAACAATCAGACGCGACAGTATAAAAGTATATATATATATATATATATATATATATATATATATATATATATATATATATATATATATATATTGAAGTCAGCAACCAGACGCTACATTCTGCTTTATGCTTTGAACGGAATCATCAAGCATTGCGTTCAAGCATGAAACATACTGTCGCCTCTTGATGTTGGCTTCAATGTCCACTTTTATCATTTGTATTTACATACACTCTCTCATTCCCAATGAGCACATTAACCCATAAATATAGCATTCCTTAAAACTATATTCGGACTAAATTTAATTTGACCTTTTTCAACTGATACATTCCGCTAAAAAGATACTTTACAGCGGACATTTAAAATATAAATTGAAATAAAAAGATTTCTTTGAAAAACACGGGATACACGTCATTAGAGATTTTTAAAAGATTATTTTTAAAATTAATGCAAGAAATACATTACCTATTACGTATGTCTCCCGCCTGATAGTTGCTCAGGTCTACGCAGCTCGAATAGCGACGTTAATTTCATTTTCTTCTCTTTTTACTTTCTTTCTTTGTTCATTTTTTTTCCTTTTTCTTCTTTCTTATGAATACTATTAACGAAATGTAATTCGGCCAATATTTTCAGTTAAAACAACTAATTTTGGATCCAGCTGCATTCAAGAATGAAAACGACGTATTACGAAGAGTTTTTCTTGCTTTGAAAATGTTGGGTGCGATGCGTAAATTGTCGCCATTAAATATTTTTTTCATTTTGCGCATGCGCGTTGTATTTATTTTCATTTTGTCGACTACACAGTAGAGTAGTGGGCACCGTCTACGAGAAAAAGAACTCCATGAAGCAATTCAGTCGGCGAGAAATTTGGAAACAGCGTGCAGTACTGCTTCGCATTTGCGCCGAAAGCTCGAGTACGAATATTTCAGAATGTCTTGGTGCCAAGCTGAGGACAGTGCCGAGGAAAGTGTTGGACGAATCTAATAATAATTGCAATGATACACAGCTTGGCGAGCAAACGTATACAAATACATATTAATACTCTATAGTGTAAGAAAAAAAAAAAACGTTCACAATATAAAGTAACAGAGGTATTTAATATATATATATATATATATATATATATATATATATAATTATTTATTTAAAAAATTTTTTGAATAAATAATTATATTTATGCTCTACTTTTGTATCGAGCACTATTTTTAAAAAATAATAACAAAAATACTAAAGAACTTTGGATTATTTAACTAACGAGGTTTTTCTTATTTTCTATTATATTTTACACACACACACACACACACATACACACACACACACATATATATATATATATATATATATATATATATATATATATATATATATGGTGGTACTTACTTGGAAAAACCTTGGGTATTTCGGCTTGTAGTAGAACAAACCAGTACTCAAGGAAAAATGAGGAATTAAAAAAGGAAAGAACAAAGAACATGAATATGAGGCGAAAACAATCGTAAAAAAAAAACATACCCCCAAAATACATTGATTTTCTTCTTAATAATAACATAAACATTTAGACGATAAAGTTTTGTTTTTGGCATCTTTTTCGTCATGCTATGCTCTTTTTTTAGCGATCTCAT
The DNA here is from genome assembly GCA_963932145.1 of Acanthosepion lycidas. Classification (NCBI taxonomy): domain Eukaryota; kingdom Metazoa; phylum Mollusca; class Cephalopoda; order Sepiida; family Sepiidae; genus Acanthosepion; species Acanthosepion lycidas. Next base: position 43,235,773 of record OZ010607.1, on the reverse strand, counting down.
GGAGGTACCTATCTTAATGCAAATACATACAACATTAAAAAAATAATATGAGGGATTTTATGTATATATATTCATATATATTATATAGCATAATTTAAAGTATATTATATAGCATAATTTAAAGTATATCTTTTTCCTATTTATCTATGTATCTATCTATCCATCTATATATATATATATCATAATTTAAAGTATATCTTTTTCCTATCTATCTATCTATCTATCCATCTATATATATATATCATAATTTAAAGTATATCTTTTTCCTATCTATCTATCTATCTATCTATCTATCTATATATATATATATATATATAGAGAGAGAGAGAGAGGGAGAGAGAGATAGAAAAAAGATATACTTTAAATTATGATATATTTTGAGGTTAAAGGGTTCATTATCAGATAGGTGATTATAAAAGTGGACATTGAGAGTAATAGCCAGAGGCAACAGTCTGTTTCATGCTTCACCACGTTTTTCAGTTCAAATAATATAAAAGTAGTCTGAAGAATAAGTATGAATCAGAATGTCGGCACTGGGTATCGATATTAATGTCCCCACTACATACATATATATAGTAATTATTAGGAGGATTTGATAAATTATATTTAATTAATTCATCGAGTCTGACAGAAACCTCAACAGAATGCAGAAAGCACTGGACGGCCGTTTCGTCCTATATTTGGGACTCATCAGCAGTGCGCATCCATTACCGAGAATTGAAACCCTGACAAGCGAACATTATACCAACTGTTCCACCGGGCCTCGGTGACGAAGAGATTGCAAATCAGACTCAATATAGCGCTGCTCGCTCACATATTCTGAGATTCTCTCTAACCACAGGACTGTGTCCCCTGGAGCCACGACTACTCTCGGCCGTCCAGTGCTTTCTGCATTCTGTTGAGGTTTCTATCAGACTCGATGAATTAATTAAATATAATATATATATATATATATATATATATATATATATATATATATATATATATGTGTGTGTGTGTGTGTGTGTGTGTGTGTGTGTGTGTTGGGCAGTATATATTTTATAATATAAATAGGTAATAATACAAAGAATCAATTATTGATATTAATGTAATTAATGACGAAATCTCTTCGCTAACAGACTTAACTCACCAACAATCAATTGAATGACGCGATCCTTATGTATAAAAATGTCACATATGATCTGGTGTTTTAGAGCGGGGAGTAGTTTCGAAAATTTAACATTTTCATCCTCGGCCTGTAATTTTTCCATTTACAAAAAAAAAACAAAAAAAACAAAAACAAAAACAAACAAACTCCAAGAAAAAATTAATGTATCATAGACCGAAAGCGTTTTGTTAAAGAATGTATTATTTATTATCGGGTATATCATGTAATATCGTAACGCTATAGTTCCATTATTGCAAGTGAGAATTTATTTGTTTGAATTTCGTACTTTTATTAATTCTATTGTTGTATGCGTTTTCAAGTCAAAGTGACATGGACTAAGTATATAGTCTACTTACTAGTGTAATATGTCTTAGTAGTTTTTTCCATAGAAAATAAATTTCATAAATATATTATTTTGGGCAGTATATATCTTATATTATAAAGAGGTAATCACAAAAAGAATTAAATAGTAATATGTAATAAATGGGGAAATCTCTTCGCTAACGGACCTAATGAGACATTAGCTCATTAACAATCCTGTGAATGACGTGATCCTTATGCATAAAATTGTTGTCAGACAGGTCTGGTGTTATATATATACAGCCCTTGGACAAAATAATTGGAACACTTGTTAAATTCAAAGAAAATTTATTTCATTTGGAGTTGGTCCTCTTTTAGCCTCACATACAGCTTCAATATATCTAGGAATTGAATCATACAGCTTCCTGACTTCATCCATAGGGATTTTCAGTCCATTAAAACGTTCTCCAGCTCTTTACGACACGATGGTGGAGGATAGCGGCTCCTAACTTGTCGCTCAAAAATGCACCACAAATGTTCAGTAATATTGATATCTGGAGAGGCCACTTCATGGGTTCTACCTCACTTTCAAGCTCTTCATACCAATTCTTAACCACCCGAGCGGTATGTATTGGAGCATTATCATCTTGGAAGATGCAGTCACCATCAGGGAATAAAGTCTTGGCCATTGGATGAACATGATCTCCCAAAATGTTCAGGTAATCTTTGCTGTTGATTCTACCATGCAGGGCAACTATTGGACTGAGACATTTCCATGATATGGCGGTCCAAACTATCAGTGATCCACCTCCATTGTTGGAAGAAGGCAGTCAGGGTTGTAAGATTCTTTGGGCTGCCTCCACACATAAACTCATCGTGAAGTTGGGAAAAGAGAAAAACTGGACTTGTTTGAGAATGTCACTTGCTTTCATTGGTGTGCAAACCAGGCACTGTGATTTCTGCATCACTTCAACCTATTTTGAATGTTGCGAGTGGAGAGAAGAGGTTTCCTCACAGCAGTTCTTCCATGATATACGGCCTTATGGGGCTCACGGTGAACAGTTTTATTCAACTCAGCAGTCACTTTGGCCGCATTTGTCCGATGATTTTTACCACATTTCGTTTCAATGGACATCAGTCCCTGTCAGTAAGTTTGAAATAGATATAACCTGCAATTACGAAGTTTTAGTTAAATTTCTTAATATAATAGTTATTTGAAATATAGGAGTGGATTTTGCAACTGTTCCCATTATTTTGTCCACCCCCTGTATATATATATATATATATATATATATATATATATACAGTGTTGTTCGATAAAAGTGACCCACCTGAATTTTTTTAATAAATGTTCTCTTCTCCAATGAAACGAAAGTTGAGCTAAATTCAAAGGATAAATAATCTAAAATGCGAGGAAGAAGCTTTGAAAGCTCTTTGAATTTAGCAGTAAGTAAGTATAATAAGTTCAGTATAATGTTCTGGGCATGCTTTTCTTTTCATGGAACTGCTTTCTTAAAACCTATTGAAAAGAACCTCAGGAGCGAGCATTACAAGAGAATTTTAGAGTCTTGTCTGCTCTCTTCTGCTGAAAGGGTGCATTTCGGCCCCACCAAGCTCATTATTATGCAGGATAATGTTCCCTGTCACAAATCAAAATTGATGAAGGAATACCTTGATGAGAAGCAGGTGAGTGTTATGACATAGGCGCCCAAATCTCCTGACCTCAACCCCATAGAAAATTTATGGAGCATGTTGCTGAACGTTTTCTCGAGAGCCTGTACTTTATAATGCTTTCTCTCTCTCTCTATCTCTCTCTCTCTCTCTATATATATATATATATATATATATATATATATATATATATATATGTATGTATCGCACCCGGCCGGAAGTTACTGCCGGCCACTCAAACGTCTAAAAGCGTCCCCGCGGAAAACAGAACGAAAGCCGTTAACTTCCGGTGACTGAGCGTTTTTCAGAGAACGACTCACAAAAACTCAAAACAAACGAAATATTAACATACACGAGCCTTTCTAATTAAAAATAATTACCAGAAAATACTTTATATACACATGGTGTCCAAATTAAACCCATGTGTACAGTCAAAATGTAGTAGGTAAATTTCAGTCATCACCACAAAGATATCTCCAAACGGCTACGATGCCGATCTGCGCATAGATAAACAGCCGATTTCTTCCCCCAGATATCACGGCGAATTTCGCCTTGGCGAATTTTGACGAATTTGGATCGCTTCTCGGCCTTTGGCTGAGATACGATCACGGCTACGTCTAGCGCGGACTGGCTCCGGCCTGCACAAGCTAGGACAAGTCATGGCCAGCTTTGACTAAGCTCTGACCAGCTTGGACATGCTTTGACCAGTTTTGGACCAGTGGCCCTTAGAGTGGAAACACTCGGGTCTCCCACGTTAAACCGACTTTGTGTCACATCTTGACAATGTGGGAGTCAAGTAAATAGCCCCGGCGAACTTTGACATGGCGAATTTTGACGAATGTGGATCGCTTCTCGGACTTTAGCTGAGATTCGATCACGGTTACGACTAGCTTGGACTGGCTCCGGCCTGGACTCGCTAGGACAAGTCATGACCAGCTTTGACTAAGCTCTGACCAGCTTGGACATGCTTTGTCCAGTTTTGGACCAGTGGCCCTTAGAGTGGAAACTCTTGGGTCTCCCACGCTAAACCGACCTTCTGTCACATCCTGACCTCGAGGGAGTCAAGTAAATACCTCTCGGCGAATTTCGCCCCGTTTTGACAAATTTTGTTCGTCTCTCGGCCTTTGGCTCAGATTCGATCACGGCTACGAATAGCTTGGACTGGCACACGCCTGGACCAGCTAGGAGAAGTCATGACCAGTTTGACTAAGCTCTGACCAGCTTGGACATGCTTTGACCAGTTTTGGACCAGTGGCCCTTAGAGTTGAAACATTCGGGTCTCCCACGTTAAACCGACCTTGTGTCACATCCTGACTTCGTTTGAGTCAAGTAAATACCTCTCGTCGAATTTCGCCCAGTTTTAACAAATTTGGATCTTCTCTCGGCTTTTGGCTGAGATTCGATCACTGCTACGACTAGTTTGGAACGGCTCAGTCCTGGACCAGCTAGGACAAGCCATGTCTAGCTTTGACTAAGCTATGACCAGCTTGGACATGCTATGACTAATTTTACACAAATTTCCCATGTGTGGAAATACTCGGGTCTCCGACGCCTAACCGACCTTGTGTCACTTTCTGACCACGTGGGAGACAAGTAAATACCTCTCGGCGAATTCGACCAGTATTGACAAATTTGTATCGTTTCTCGGGCTTTGGCTGCGATTCGATCACGGCTACGACTAGCTTGGACTGGCTCCGGCCTGAACCACCTTGGACATGCTATGACCCGTTTTGCACCAGTGGACCTTGAGTGGAAACACTTGGGTCTCCCACGCTAAACCGACCTAGTGTCACATCCTGACCCCGTGAGAGTCAAGTAAATACCTCTCGGCGAATTTCGCCCTGTTTTGACAAATTTGGATCGTTTCTCGTCCTTTGGCTGAGATTCCATCACGGCTACGACTAGCTTGGACTGGCACAGGCCTGGACCAGCTAGGACAAGCAATGACCAGTTTGACTAAGCTCTGACCAGATTGGACATGCTATGACCAGTTTTGGACTAGTGGCCCTTGAGTGGAAACGCTCGGGTCTCCCACGCTAAACCGACCTTGTGTCACATCCTGACCTCGTGGGTGTCAAGTAAATACCTCTCGGCGGATTTCGCCTCTTGGCGAATTTTTACGAATGTGGATCGTTTCTCGGTCTTTGGCTGACATTCGATCAAGGCTGCGACTAGTTTGGACCGGCTCAGGCCTGGAACAGCTAGGACAAGCCATGACCAGCTTTGACTAACAGCTTGGACATGCTATGACCAGTTTTGGACCAGTGGCCCTAGGGTGGAATCACTCGGGTCTCCCACGCTAACCGACCTTGTGTCTCATCCTGACCTCGTGGCAGTCAAATAAATACCTCTCGGCGGATTTTAGCCTCGGGGTAGAGCGACGAGCTCCCCCTCTCGCCTTCGCTGACCACACGAAGCAGCCAAACCAACTTCAGCCGCAAGAGCGGGCCGGCCCAACTTCAGCAGCAGACGCAGCAGCATCAGCGTGCCTACCCAACTTCAGTAGCAGCAGCAGCGGTACGATCCAACTTCAGTAGCAGCAGCAGCACCCGGCTACACGATATGCACTAGTCCTTTTCTGGACTACACCCGGCTACATAATTTGCGATAGTCCTTTTGAGGACTAATCTAGCCACGTTATTATGAATACCCTTTTATTAGAACTACCAAGCTGCGATCTCGCACGACTGTCATACCTAGGACGAACAGACTACACCAGCGCCGATCCTCTCTCTTCCTCTCTTTTCTTAAGCGCCGACGCGCTCTTTACAAAGGGCAGACATCCGAGGATCGATTGGACCTCGAACACCGCTGTTCCTTCTGCCTACCTCCGAGCGGTCGCCTTGAAACCCGACAACGCTCCTTCAACTGACACTCTCTAACTTCACCACCTGTACATACTTTTGCCAGATTAGGAAATAAAATTTGGCTTAAACCTTTACATCCTCGCCTTTGTTGTCTTTGCTTCGATCGTATTACCCTACATTATTTTTCTGCTTGCGGGGTCAACAGCATCTGCTTAACGCCGCAACATATGTACCTCTTTTTCGATTCTCAAAATTTCCTCTACCATATCCCTTTTATAAGAGCCCATTCTACTTCTTTTGTCTTTGCACTAATCTTTTGTAACGGAAATGAAGAATTCTCTGACAATACGGACAATTATAACTAATCGATCAATGCGAATATAGATTACACCATCTACTGAATTTGGGTTATTTCTTCGTTTCCCTTCCTCTGCTACGAAAGGGCAAAATTGATATCTTTGCTGAACAAAACTCTTGGGTGCCTAATGTAAATCGACCTTGCGAAAGAACAGATTGTAGCTTTTACGTGTCTATCTGATAATTCTCAGTCACTTCTGAATCAATACCGATTTGTTCGAGACGGCAGTTTATAGAAGTTTCTGATTTCTCCATTTCAAGTTTTGCACAGTGGACGTTGTCGCCGTTGCTTCACTTTGAATAATGACTTCGCTTCAACTGGGAGCATTGAATTCCTTATGTCTACCTTTGTTGAAAAGGTTAAATGCAGAGGAATGGACGATTGATAGAAATACGCAGACTTTCGATTTTGGCATTGTCTTCCTGGATTTCTCTTTTTCTACTTAACATTTTCTTTATCTTAACATTTCCAGTGTTATTAACAGTCATTCCAAAATCTTTTGAGGGTTTTAAATTCCTTCATTCGAGTGCTTTTCTTGCTTCTTATTTATTCGTACTTTGTGTTCTTGTTACACATTTCTTTTATTTTTTTTCTTTAAAATGATCATTTTCTCTCTTTCTGCCTCAATTTCTTTTGATCACCTTTCGTTATTAAGATTTTCATTTCTTTTTTTTTTAATTACTCTTCGTTACGAAAATCGATGTTTCTTTCTTTCTTTCTTTCTTTTGAACAATTTTCGTTATTATGATATATAGTCCTTTTAATCATTATTCGTTACTATGATCCTTCTTTCTTTCTTTCTTTTTTTCTTTCTTTCTTTTAATCACACTTTGTTACTAATGTGTTACTTTCTATCCTAAGGTTCTCTCGTTCTTTCTTCCTTTTAATCACTCTTCGTTACTATGATCTTTCTTTCTTTCTTTTTTCATTTTTTTTCTTTTTTCTTTCTTCCTTTCTTTCATTCTTTTAATCACACTTTGTTATTAATGTCGTACTTTCTATCCTAAGGTTCTCTCTTTCTTTCTTTCTTTCTTTCTTTCTTTCTTTTAATCACTCTTCGTTACTATGATCTTTCTTTCTTTCTTTCTTTCTTTTAATCACACTTTGTTACTAATGTGTTACTTTCTATCCTAAGGTTCTCTCGTTCTTTCTTTCTTTTAATCACCCTTCGTTACTATGATCTTTCTTTCTTTTTTCTTTCTTTCTTTCTTTCTTTCTTTCTTTCTTTCTTTTAATCCCACTTTGTTTCTAATGTCTTACTTTCGATCCTAAGGTTCTCTCTTTCTTTCTTTCTTTCTTTCTTTCTTTCTTTTTTCCACTTACTTTCTTTCTTACTTTCTTTTTTATTTTTCCATTTCTTTCTTTCTTTCTTTCTTTCTTTCTTTCTTTCTTTCTTTCTTTCTTTCTATTTATCACCCATTGTTACCACGATTCTATTTATTTTCTTCATGTTTTCTATTTTTCAATATCTCATTAACCTTATCATTTCTTCTAAAGGTTTCCGTCTCTATTTCTTCTCCCACTTACTTTTCATCTCTCTTCCTTGCGAATTATTGACATTGATGTCCTTGATACTTTTAATCTATTTTCTGATAATTCCTCTTCTACGTAAATTTCATTAACCTCTTAACTATTTCCATTGCCTTTTTATTTAACGTATCTTTTGTTTTTGTTATATTTTCTTTTACATTTTTCTTTACAATGTTATCTTTCTTTCTTTCTTTCTTTTTCTTTCTTTCTTTTTTCTTTCTTTTTTCTTTCTTATAAATGATCTTCATTTCTTCAGTCTATTTAAGTCATAAACCGATTTGCTTTCCCTAACCTCTTCATTTTATCAAATATTTTCTGTTATTTTTCTTTTTACTCCCTAGTGTTTTTACTTACTTTCTGTGGTGGAATGATAAATAGGATTTTAACTATTTGCATATGTTAAGTAGCAGAGATATAAAATTTATAGTAAAGAGAGAGGCAAGAAGTTGACTAAGAGATCACGTGTTTTAGAACACTACAATACAACACTTTCTGTCTCTCATTATTTCTACGCATGGCCACTCTTTAGATCTTTAATTGCTTTTATTTTTTTTTTCTCGTATTTCCTTTTTTTAGATTCCATTAACTATGTCACATTGCATTTTTCTATTTTCTATCTTTTACATTGCACGATCTCTTTCTTTCTTTCTTTCTTTTTTTTATTTCTAACAAATGACCATTCTCTTTTCAATCATTTTTCAAACTATTTTATTCATAATTCTTTTCCGTTTTACATTTTAATAAATTTTTCATTTTTTTCAATTTCTTCTCTTTTTCATTCTTAATCTCTCATATTTCTGTTTCTTTTTCTGTTTTGTTCTTTCTTTCTTTCTTTCTTTCGTTCTTTCTTTCTCTCTGGCGGATGACAATCCTCTTTTCCTTTAATTTTTTCAAAGTAGTTTATTCATAATTCTTGTCCTTTTTACATTTCATTATCTTTTTCATTTTTTTTCATTTCTCTTTTCATTCTTAATCTCTCATATTTCTTCTTCTTTTTCTCTCTCTTTTCCTTCTTTCCTTCTTTCTTTCTTTCTTTCTAACGAATGACCATTCTTTTTTCCTTCATTTTTCCTTCAAGTTATTCACAAATCCTTGTCCTTTTTACATTTCATTAACTTTTTCTTTTTTTTATTTTCTTCTCTTTTTCGTTCTTAGTCGCTCATATATCTGTTTCTTTTTCTCTTTCTTTCTTTCTTTTTTCCTTGTTTCTTATTTTTTTTTCTCGCGACTGATCTCTATTTATTCCATCAATCTATTTTCTCCATATATCCTCTATTTTCACCATTTCATTAGCCTCATTTTTATTACTTTTTGTATATGAATTTATTTAGCATCCGAAAGATTGCCAAACACAAAATACTTAAAGAGTGACTTTTGTTCATTTAGGTTATAATACATATAATCAGAACTTGATGCCATAATGAAACAGCAGAGTTTACCATCAAATAAACAAAGAATCCTGCAAGTTCAAGTTGTTGCGTACATGAGGTGTAGAGAGAAAACCGCATGTAATTTTACTGCTAAGAAACGACACTCAACGACCGGTGTTAACGCATTTGGTGTTCTATTTGATCTGAACTTTGCACTGGATATCGTTCGGAATCTGTCACTGCTGATTCTTGCAGTTTGTCGGTCAATGCGCCCGTTTGTATTACGTGGCCATTCAATAAATACTTTCCGTTTTGTCATTAATGTTCATTTTCAACACTGTTAACAACATCGAAGTACTGTGTGCGACTCAGATCCAACAACCTCAGTTGTTCTCAGGTGTGACCATCTAGTCTCTCAAAAGCCGATAACCGGTCCATCTCAAAATCTTTTCATTCAACAGAAAAAAAAAAGCATATCGAGCGTTCTCCGACAAGACACCTACTTTCATTGATATATTCACAACACTGAACTTCAGAGCACCATTGGTTAGCGTGTAAAGAAAAAGCACAGCCGGTGCCTTAATCAATCTATCTATTCGAGTCTGTTCATATCTATCTATCTATCTATCTATCTATCTATCTATCTATCTATCTATCTATCCCTACGTTTGTACATCTACTTAACGTTTCATGGTTTCCCAAATCGTCATCTACGAATGGTGAATCAACCACTTTATTGAGTTGTTTTTTCAAATACTGGATTTCATGGGATGAACGCTATATTGTATTACGATTCAAAGCTCAAAGGTAATATAAACTTCCTATAATATTGGGGTGTAAATTCAAAATATAGGAGTGAAATATTCGTAAAACAAAGCAAAAAATAGTGCACGCTTAAAGTTTATATCGCACAGGTTTTTTTTCAAAATAAAAAAGGATTTAAGTATAAAAATTAGAAATTATACGGATCAACCAATATAAATAAGAAAAAAAAAGAAGTGAGTAGGTGCGGTGAATTGTCCATAAATAATCTCTACACGTCCAATCAATTCACACAAAATTTTCACACAATATTGGCAACACTGACCTGCTCAATCACTGAAAAATTTGACCTTATCTGCACAAGTTAAACAAACTGGCGCCATATTTGTATTCAGCACAGTGATTTGAACGTGCCAAATTATTAGAAAAGTGTAACAATTTAGCAAAAAGATGGCCCATAAAAGCAGTTTAAGTAATGCTAATAAGAAAAGTATTACCTCAGAACTCTCAAAAGGTAAATCTACCCTAGAAATTTCTAAAATGATAGGGAGGTGTCATCAAACAGCGAAAAAGTTCATCGCCGATCCTACACAAGTACGCAAAAGGGCGTATAAAGGCAAGCTAAGGATTATTTCACGTCGTCTCATGTTACGACTTAAACGAGGGTCCACAAAGAACCCTGAATTTACCAGCCAAGAGCTTTTCAGTTGCATTGGGGATCCTACTGTGTCTAAAAGTAATCGGTGTCAGTATCTGAGAGAAATATCAACAACAGTCAAACCTGTATCGAAGTATCCGTTGACGAGAAATCACATTCAAAATCGATTGAAATGGGCCGAGCACAATATGAAGATAGTCTTCTCTAAAGTTTTGTTCACAGACGAAACTCGAGCAACACTGGGCCAGATAGATGGTGCAAAGGCTGGGTAATGAACGGACAGAATCGCCATCAGCGTTTGAGACGGCAACAAGGCGCTGGAGGCATAATGATCTGGAGTGGTATTATTGGAAATACATTAGTGGGCCCATGGAGAGTACCAGATGGCGTCAAAATGACTGCTGATGCATACATAGCGTTTATGAAGGAGCATCTTGAACCGTGGATGAAAAGGCACAGAATTGCCTTCAGAAGAACCATTGTTTTATGCAAGATAATGCTTCCTCACATGCTGCTCACTAGACTACTAAATATTTGAAACAGTTAGGCTTCGATGGACCTCGAAAAATGAAGTGGCCAGCAAATTCTCCGGATTTGAACCCAATCAAAAACCTTTGAAGCATCATGAAGCGAAGAGTGTACGCCAACAGACGACAATTCAGGAGTAACTCTGAAGCAATTCTTGACATATCTCGTGGCATTACAGCAGATGACATCCTACAATTAACACATTCTATGGATCGACTTCTTCAAGTAATTTCAAAACAGGGAAAGCACATTCCCAATTAATTTGTTTAAACTGTGCCTTTGTTTGTATCTTTTATTATTTGTTTGATTATCTTATTTATTAGTTTCTTTTTTATCATAAACATTCACGTGAAACATTAATAAACGTTTTGTGTTTTTACTAAACATTTCTAATAATTTGGCAAGGCTCAAATCACTGTGAATTGATTGGACGGTTTTTGAAATATTATAAAAAAAGTTATCTCGATAATAATTTGGCACGCAGTGTATATTTCAAGGGTGTATCATTTGACATTATATAAATGTAACGTCTAATAATATTAGTCTATAAACTAAACAGTTTTAGAAGTACAAAGAAGTTAAAAGTGAGGAAAAATGAAAAAAGAAGGAAATTTAAAAGAAAAAATATATAAGAAATGAGGAACGCCGTACAGCCCGTTACGTATTAGTATTAGGTTGGTGCACAAATAATGTAATAATGTCGTTTTTGACGTTAAAAAATACGTCAAAAAAAGACATTATTAAGTCATTATTTTTGCACCAACTTAATAGACGCTTAAATGACTAAAGGTGAAAAATTAGTAAAAAAAAACTAAAATCTATAATGGGCTGGTAATGTTTGGTTAACTGATCTCGCCTGAATTAAAATACTTCATGAGAGTTTTTTTCTATGGTTGCAAGCTACCATAAGCTCATTCAGTTTGTTTTGTAGGTTTGGGTCATTAATATTTTTCAGAATGTAATTTTTCCAGCAAGCTCAGTTTATATAGTTCGCTGCGGCCGGAAAAGGATGTAGTTTTGGAATTTAAAATTCCAATTTACTCCCCGTGAACCCTCATCTGTTTAAATTTGCCAGTAAAAGTTTGAGAGTGCCGTGGCATTTGAATATTGTTTATTGATAAGATTTATTTTATGACGGTATTAGGTTGGTGCAAAAATAATGTCGTTTTCTCATATAGTAACATATGTGAGAAAACGACATTATTTTTGCAAAACCTAATAATATCGGGTTTTCCTATGTTTGTCTGTGGAACCAAAATAAAATTTTGTCTCGCCATTATGTTTAATGCTAGTCTTGTAAATGACGCCTTTATTCATACATTAATGATTCAGTGGACAGGTAATGTTTTTTCAACAATTACACTATTTGTTTGTATAAATATTGTTATTTAAATATTAGTTAAATTTTACATTATTATGTTTCGCTATATAAGGCTCGCGGTTTTTAGGGCAACTGTAGCTAATCTTAATGTTGCTCATGTTGAATATTTTGTTGGGCAATGGGATATAGCTGGAATGTTTGTAGATTAAATTTTATCTATCTATCTATCTATCTATCTATCTATCTATCTATCTATCTATCTATCTATCTATCTATCTAAGCATAGGATACGGGGTAAATTCAAATAACCAAAAAATACTATTCTTCAATGCGTACTCACTACAGAGAAGAACAAATATAAACCCTTTATTCTACATTCAACACCATCACTTGATAAGACACCAGAAGTGTTGAAACAAAATGGCTATTTTTGTAGTGATTTTATAACATATTTATGTCATAATTTTCGAATAAATTATATATATATATATATATATATATATATATATATATATATATATATATATATATATATGGCATTATATTAGCTCCTGAATTAATTCCAGTTGAGCACTCTCGGGCTGGGGTATGGGTTTGTAAACAGTGACTATTATAGCTATATAGCGAGACTCTTCCCTAGCCGAATTGAGTCACTGTCGGTCACTGGGCGTGTTTCCTAAAATAAATACGCCATAAATCCACCTTCATCCCAACCGTTCGCCGACGGCTTAGTGGTAGAATATCCGCCTGATACCAATTCAGTCGGGTTTCGATCCTAGCTAGAGGCAACCTGATGTCTAGCCGCACTGATGAGCTGTGATACAACGAAACAGTCTGTCTGTGGATGACATTATATATATATATTTAAGCAGGACGCAATATATAAATATATATTATTTAACGTTAGTTTTAATGGATACCCATATATGAGTAGACACTTCGTTTATTTATTTATTTTCGTCTACCACACAGAATATTTGAGCGATTAAATATTAAAGAAAAATATAAACTCTCTGTTATTATTCGAACCTGCATCCCCTACAGGGGATAAGAAACAGTGTTCTCTAGACATCTGGGTTATGAAGTCCGTCGATGATCAAGGTTGAATAGTGCCTTTAAATGCAAATCTTCCTTAGACTGTCGAAATATAGATATCTGCTCAGTTTTTGTTTTTTTTTCTTAATTTGAACAAAGCAATTTTTCAAGAAGTGAGGGATTTTTTTATTTATTAATCCGATAGTTTTTATTTAAGCTTCTCCAACAAACATAACTGAAGGAATAATCTACAGAGCTAGGATCAGTTCAGACGATGATGTTAAATATTACTTTGGATTCATCAAGAACAGCTGGAAATCGCGCCTTTACCACCATAAAATGACACTGGACAATATCAAATACAAAACTGCACAACACTTTCAAAGTATGTTTGGTGATTAAGAAACAACTATAAGAACACCACCAATAGCAACGAGATAATCGCGAAAGTTAAACCGAACAATGGAAAGGGAGACAGATGTAACTTGTGTTTGTTGGAGAAGCTTATTATCTTAAAACAATTAAATGACCTTAACTTGCTGAACAAGAAGCGAATTGATGTCTACATGTATCCATAAAAGCAAAGATCTGCGCAAACACATTGACACCAATTGAAACAGATTTTACAAAATATTTTATGAAAATTAATATATGTAATACCTATTGATATTCATAGAACCCATCATTAATAACATTTTTTATATATCTATATAGATATCTATATAGATATATAATCGCATATTATCGTACGCGATTAATTTATTATCAGATAAATAGTCTTGGCTTATAATTATATTAATATCGCGAATACTAAATTTATTCCATTAGACAGTACTTTAAAGGTTATGCCAATGGTATTTTATAAAAAAAGAGAGTTATCCCCCTTGATACCTAACGCGTTTACTAAATTTCTAATTTCGAAATTTTTATTTTTTTAATTATTCGTTTTTCGAACTTATGAATTCAAATGATACAAATTGTAATTAATTATATCATTTTAGGCAGTAATAATAAAATTAACAAATCTTAAGAGACAATTTTAAATTTTCACCACTAGAAAGCGAACATTATAACGGTCAGTCTGTATACAGCACTTGAAGATTGCAAATTCGCATGAAACAGCGAATCATGCTATCGACGTTGGATATTATGTATATTCACTGATATATACTTAATAACTCTGTTACCTTACATAAAATTGAGCACTGCTGTTTGGTTTGTTTTTGATTAAGGCATATCAACCTTAATACCGACAATTTTTTTTTTACTGTTGGTAATATTTTGTTTTTCAATAATGTACTGAAGGTAATATTGTTTTCCTTCAAAAAATTTATTTCTGGTAATTTTATTTTTTAATCTATTTCTGGGAATATTTTTATTTTTCAAAAATCTATTGGTGGTAATTTTTTCTTTAAAAATATATAGCTGGGTATATTTTTTTATAAAAATGTATTGCCTGTAATATGATTTTTTTATGTATTGCTGGTAATAATCTTTTTTTCAAGACTTTATTACTGGTAATAATCTTTCTACAAAACTTTATTGCTTGTAATAATCTTTTCTTCAAAACTTTATTGCTGGTAATAATCTTTTCTTCAAAACGTTATTACTGGTAATAATCTTTTCTTCAAAACTTTAAAACACTAACTCTTCTAACAATATATTTTTAAAACTTTATTGCTGTAATAATCTTTTCTTCAAAACTTTATTACTGGTAATAATCTTTTCTTCAAAACTTTATTGCTGGTAATAATCTTTTCTTCAAAACTTTATTGCTGTAATAATCTTTTCTTCAAAACTTTATTAATAGTAATAATCTTTTCTTCAAAACTTTATTGCTTATAATAATCTTTTCTTTAAAACTTTATTTCTGGTAATAATCTTTTCTTCAAAACTTTATTACTGGTAATAATTTTTTTACAAAAATTTATTTCTGGTATTTAAACCTATTTTTACATTCACAATATTTTTTAACCCCAGTTTGTGGGTTAACTATTTGCCCATAACTTGGACCCTAACAGGTGTTACCACCCCGGGTCAGGGTGGACTTATGAACACACGTAATTAAGAGGTGGTTCTACGCTCCTCAAAATCTCCTGATCAGAGGCCTTGCTGTTGGAAGTAGTTTATCGTCTTACCCAGGACACGAATGTAGTTTACTCTCATACCTAAGACGTTGAGCCCTGCATTTATAACACCTGAGGAAGAAATATATAAGTACGTGCAAGAATATGTGCGTATAAGTTTATACGCACACACACACACACACATATATATATATATATATATATATATATATATATATATATATATATATACCGACATGTAAAGAGAGAGAGGGCGTAAATTGTCGCCATTTTATATCTTTGATTTCGAGCAAGCGCGTTATTGGTCTTTCATTTTGTCGAACACATTGTAGAATGGGGTCAGATGGGCAACGTCTATGAGAACAAAAGTGCACAATGGAGCAATTCAGTCCGTCATAAATTTGGAAACGGCAGAATTTCCTGCTTGCCATTCGCACTGGAAGCTCCGATTTGAACATTTCAGAGTGTTTGGGTGTCAATCTTTGGATAGTGCAGACGATTCGGAAAGAGTTTGATGAATCATATGATGATTACGAAGGTACGGTAGCTCGGAAAATTAACTCTGATCGTTCTGAGGAGAAAAGAACTCCCGAATTGGATTGTGAAAACCTCAGACTCAACACGGGATCCTACAACAATTGTCTTGTAGGGAATGTGAAGAGGATAGCTTCTGGAAGACAGCAAGAGTTGTTTGCTCCATGCTCCACAAGCAGGTGAACGCAGTCATGGCGGCCAGACAATTTCTACGACGACATCACCCCTTACATCTGGTCACCTCGCTCCCAGACAGCAAACCGCTTCATTAATATATGTGGGGCGCAGTTGAACGGGAGGCCAACAAAACTACTTGTAACACCAAAGATGAACTGAAGGCAAGGATTATGACAGCATTCACTAACGTAAACAAAAAGAAAAGTCCAGAAGAGTTGTAGGGGATTTTGAAAACGTGTTTGAAGGCAATGGCGATTTTAGTGAGTAAATTTACTCTGAAGTATTTTAAAATATTTTTGTATGATTTTGATAAATATATCTGTTAAAATAAGATGTCAGTGTTATTTTCATTTTTACGTAATTTAGACAACAATTGGTCGATCGAACCCTCTCTCTCTCTTAATATATATATACATATACATACATACATATATATATATATATATATATATATATATATATATATATATATATATATATATATATAATTTAATCGAAAATTATAACATAAATATGTTACAAAATCACTAAAAATCAGTAACCACTTTGTTTCAACACTTCTGGTGTCTTATCAAGTGATGATGTGTTGAAATAAAATGGCTATTTTTGTAGTATTGATACATAATGTCTATTTTTGTAGAAATTTTATAATATATTTATGTTATAATTTTCGAATAAATTGCAAATGCTCTACTCTTTATTAAGCACTCTTTTAAGAATAATATTTTTTGGTTATTAGAATTTATTCCGTATACACCAATCCTATACTTGGATATATATATATATATATATATATATATATATATATATATATATATATATATATATATATTATGTTGATGCAAAAATAATGACGTAATAATGTCGTTTTTTGACGTATTTTTTAACGTCAAAAAACGACATTATTACGTCATTATTTTTGCACCAACCTAATAATTTACAATATTTGTAGAGGAACAGTGCTCAATAAACCGTTCTTATTTATAGTTTTGATGTAGGAATTACCACTGCATATTGATTGTAAATCTTACGCTTGCATATGGTATTCATTTGAATTGGCTTTGCTATGAATAACACGGACACACATATATGCATATATATATATATATATATATATATATATATATATATATATATATATATATGATGAAATTTACTTACATTTATATAGGAAAGAATCATCTAACACACACGCGCGCACACACACACACACACACACACACACACACACATATATATATATATATATATATATATATATATATATATATATATATATATATATACATACAGAAAGCTACAATAGTCCTCTTCTGAAGACACATTTTATCGTGCGCTGTTTCTATTGATGCAAGCATTTCTGGAATTCCTTTTTTTGGGAACAGCATGCAGCTACCTCATCGCATTCTTTTGTATTTCCTTGACGTCGTGGAATCGTGTTCCTATCACGGGAGATTTTACTTTTGAAGAGGAAACTACTGCAAGGAACGAGATATGGAAGATATGGTGGTTGTCGGACCTTGGGAATCCTGTCGTTAGGCATAAAATCCGGCCAAAAGATTGGTCACTGATGGAACTTCTGTGATTTTTTGAGTCGATCATATTCTACACACTTTCGTTCCAAGCACAACAGAAATGAGCGAGGACGATATTTCAGCGCCTGCCTGTGCCAAGCTTCCTTCCCTCCGAGTATATTAAATCCTTTGCTATAACAAAAATACCGATAACTTTTGATCAGACCTCGTATATATATATATATATATATATATATATATATATATATATATATATATATAATTATTTTTTTAAAAACAAATTTATAACATAAATATGTTATGAAATCACTACAAAAATAGCCATTTTGTTTCAACACCCTCGGTGTCTTATCAAGTGATGATGTTGAATGTAAAATAAATAGTTTTAAAAGTTTCAAATTAATTAACAATCATTCGCAAGGGGAAAATGTTGTTACAAAGGCTAGATGGACCAATCAAAAAACAAGTATAGGAAAATTCAAAAAGCTTGACAACGAATTCATGTTATAATATCTATTCAGATGTTTAAAATATGGGTAGTATTAAAAAAGAATTTATTCTAACCAATAATTACTAAATTATATGATAAAATTTAATATTAAAATTAAAAACTGCTAATATCAAAATCAAAAGTTAATCGCTATTAAGTTTCCAACAATAAAATTACTGAAGAGAAAAGAAGAAATATATATATGTTATTCAATTAATTTCGTCATTGAAGTTACTTTAGCTAATTTTATATCCGGTCCTTTTACAATGTATACATTTTAATCCTAACAGTGTGTGAATGGGGACCTAAACTCACGCGTAAAACAAACGCAATCAGATTATAATATATAAGCACCCAGACATATATATATATATATATATATATATATATATATATATATATATATATATATATATATATATATATATATATATATACACACAAAAAGAGACGAGACGGTCGTACATGAAAAAAAAAAAAAAGCAAGTGGGGGGGGAGAGAGAAACCAACACACACGTACATACATACACAATTAAAAATGAATGCACTTTCCATGCACATAGACGACACATCCACAGATATTGACCCAGACAATCGGATACACAACCAATAAATATTTAAGACTGAAAGTGTCATTACACAAATGCTAACCACTTATTGAAATATAACTTAAGCGAGCAAATATACAAAGATAAAAATGATTAAAAATAATATTATTTAATATATTAAAATAGTGTATGTAAATATAAAATCGGACATCAAAGTCAACACCCATAGGTAACTTCTATGTCCACCTTATATATATATATATATATATATATATATATATATATATATATATATATATGTATATATATATATAGATATACATACACATACACATACACACACACAAATACATATATATATATAATAATTTTTCATTACACACACATATATATACACACACATATACATATATATACATACATACATACATACAGAAATACATACACATAAATACATAACCATATACATACGTATATATCTCCATGATAACAAGTACACATAGACATAAATACATATATACACATATATACCCACAAATATACACACATACATGTACACATACTCACATATAAATACATATATACAGACAGCAATACACAAATATAAACATATATACACACATATAGTAACTCATGTGGCCGTAATGACATACCCAAGTATTTTTTTAAAATAAATAATTATATCTGCTCTGCTTTGTATTGAGCACTCTTTTAAGAATAGTAATTGTTGGTTATTGGAATTCATTCCATATACACCAATCATATACTTGGATATTAGCTCCTATTACTGTCGAGCACTCTCTATTCTATTCTTATACTATGGATAGAATCAATTTCGGAGTATCACTTAAGAACATTCCCACCACGAACAAAAGAGATTATTTCGTCCATCTTACACAGCAAACGGAAAACCTTATCAGAAGAATGAGATGGAAAGCTTACTTCTTTCTTCTAAATAAGAAATCTTTGTGTTAACCCGAAATTTATGGTTTTAAAAGTCTAAAAACTGCACCAATTATTAAGCAATTATCTGCTTTTAAAAATGAACTATTGGATATCGTCAAGGGATTAACCTTCTATAAATAGAAAAATGCCTTCCCAAAAAATCTTGATAGAATCGTCAAGGACATTAATATATATATATATATATATATATATATATATATATATATATATATATATATATATGCTCCTGAAAAAAAAATATATATGCTCCTGAAAAAATTATTTTCAATTGAGCGCTTTAAGGAGAAAAGTGAATTTGTAAATAGTGACTATTAATGCGGCTGATGTAAGACTCTTCATTTAGACGAATGCAATTTTCCGATCACTGTCGTGTCTATTTAACAATAAATACGTCTAAATTCAACTGCATCTCTGCCGTGCGGCAATGGCTTAGGGGTAAAATCTCCGACTGATACCAAATCAGTTGCGTTTTGATCCTGGCTTGAAGCACTCGGATGTCTAGCCAACACTGATGAGTTCTGAAACAGCGAGAAATTCTGTCTCTGTATGACTATATATATATATATATATATATATATATATATATACTTTACAACGTATATACAACGTATCTCATCAGGTGATAGTAAATTACTGGAATGTGAACGATCTAATCCGATTCATAAGCGAAGTAAAGACTCTTTTTACGAAAAAAGAAACAAAAGGAAATATGCTTGGGGTGAGTATTAGATTTGTGGGTTTTGCTTGGATCAACCAATCAAATAGGACCTACGTTAAATTTAAAGTAAGAGATGGGTGAAAATATTAGAAAATTATTTTCCATAAATGGGTCATGCTCCGTAATCAATGACAGCAAGGTATTAAAGAGGAGCGGATGTGAATATTGTACATTTAGAAGAGGTCTTTTCCTAAGAAAAAGTAAGTGGTAATTTAACAAAATCCTGGTCAAGTTATGTGCTTTGCGAATTTCCTACATAAAACCTATTTTTAGAGTTGATGAATAAGTAGCTTCTTTAAGAAACCAGTAAATAATTTAAATCTATAGATTTACATGATAAATTAATATGCAACTGCTGACTAAAGATACTTTATACAAGGTGTTAATAACAAATACTAATTAATGCAAAATGTCAAAATACCAACCAAATACCAATACATCTGTACAAGATGCTACAAACACTACCAGAAGATTAATACAAAATTATATTAAGTCTAAATTAATACCGACAGAAAGATAGACATATATGTTGCAACCCAGTTCAACTAAAATCTAGGAACAATCATTCTATAGTTCTGACTAAATTGTAAGGTAAAACGTAGACCCTGTTTGCAATAAATTCCGATCTTTGGTTTAATAAATCATTCTCATCAAATAACCTGATAATTTGCCATTTTTCATGTAAACACTGATATATATATATATATATATATATATATATATATATATATATATATATATATATATATATAGGAGCTAACGATATATATATATATATATATATATATATATATATATATGAGGTAACGATATATATATATAACGATATATATATATATATATATATATATATATATATATATATATATATATATATATATATATATATATAATGTCTAAAGTCCGACAATTTATTAAAGACATTTTTATGTTTAACATTCATTTTATAGATACAAGTATTTAAGTAAATGCTCTGTTTATAATAAATACTAATTTGATACGCCATTAGCAGTTATGTATGTACGAGATTCATGGAATATTGAATTTTATAAGCAGTAAATTCGAGCTTGCCAGCCGAACGATCCTTTGTGGCCGAGAGGTTAGGCACGTCAAGCTAAATGACGGTTCCGTGTTGGATGTCAAAGGAGGAATATTTTCTATGAAAATTTCCCGGAGATTCAGGCCGGTAAATGTTATTTAGTACTGTTGTTATGAACAGAGCATTTATTTAAATACTTGTATCTATAAAAATTATGTTAAACGTTTTTAATGCATATATATATATATATGAGGTAACGATACATATATGAGGTATTTATTTTTGTATATGAAGATGCGTTTCTGTTTTATCGGACTAAATTTTGTTATGTCGATGCAACTAGACATGCACACAATCCAAGCATTCTGGGAATTTAAAATGTATTTTTTTAGTCTGCTAGATTTCATTTAGATACATTTTTCTTTTTGATTTCAGTTAGTTGTTATCCCACACTCTGATATTAGAAGTCTTGTCAGCAATATATATATATATATATATATATATATATATATCTGTAGAGTATACATAAGACTAAAGCTCTTGAATATAAAAGCATTCAACGAGATATACCGGTGTTAGAATCAACATAAATTTATTGAATCACCATCAATTTTCTTTTCTTTATTTCTACGTTGTTCTCGTCTTCACAATACTTCAATTAAATACATATATTTGCCTGTCTGGACAAGCTAGCCAAACGACCGTCAACAGAAATGGCCTCTTAAATATGAAGATAAGTCCTTCGGAAAACTAATATTAAAGTTTTATGTTGAAAACTTTATTGCGCGTACATATGTAAATGAAACGATCACTGTGAATTGCCACACATTTCGAGAGTCGTTTCACATTTCTCACCGAATATAAATTTGCTATTATGTTATTGACACTGTTTTCCTTCAAAGCAAGATTATACTTTCTTTTGCTGAGTTGAAGACGATGTTCTTTAACAGATTAAGTCTTGTAATCGGTTTATGATTTAGCTACAGTTAAATGTAATGCATTCCAATCTTTTTTTTTTTTCATTAGTGTATTCAGGTATGGAGGAATTTTTCGCGGAAGGTATTTTTGTCCCGATACAGCGGAAATAAGGATAAGCAATGCGACGACTCAATATATATATATATATATATATATATATATATATATATATATATAATTCCCGAAAGACGGGTAAAATTTCTAATATGCTACGGAAAATAGAAAACCACAAACCAAACTAATCAAAATAACCCCCTCAAATCTCACCTAGCAATGACGAATATAGTGTATCAATTTCACTGTCTAGTTCAAGACTGTTTCTTCTGATATATAAATTACCTCTAACAGACATACTACCACAGCCTTAAGTAGATGCCTTGCGTGCTACTTATCAGATCAAAGTGCGATAAATAACATCTATAAGCGTAAAATGTACAAGATTATAGTCGAAAACACTGAAATTTTATATGTCACATTATCAGAAACATCTAGGTAATAGAGAGGTCCTCTATATTAAGGATCTATTTGCTACTATCAACCTCACCGAATTCAACAGTGGACATTTAGTGTTGAATTCAAAGAAAATAAGACGAAGCACACGCGAATTCTAGTGCACTCTACATGACAAAACATGGAAGAAAACTAACACCAAAAACAAAACCTCCACAAAAATGGCTGAAGAGGCAATGATATATATATATATATATATGCGACGTATGTTGGAAATGTAACTTGACTTGTGTCAGAATCAATTTAATTCAATTCCAAATAAAACACTATATGGTTTCTCTTTCAAAATAATCCTCCTCGTGTCTAATGCCATTTTTAATTGATTTTTGCAACTCTTCTATGTACTGCTGGAAGGATTCAACTCGGATGCTCATCAGATCCACATGAGGGCCTCCACAGCTTCAAAACGGATTCCCATGATGATGATATCCTTCAGTTATCGAAGCCTATTACGAAAATAGACGTCCAAACAGAAATGCATTTCGCGTACGATTTTGGGGTTCAATATAATCGACCAAACAAGAGTGCAGTTGGAAAAATTGTTCGTAAATTCAAACAAACTGGGTCGATGGCAGATGTGAAAACACCATTGCGTGCTCGTGTACGCCGTTCAGCTAAACACATTTCTGCAGACACCTCCATTCGTGATCGCGCGCAGGAATTGAACCTCTCCACAACAAGGTTACATCGAATTTTGACAAAAAGATTTGTCTCTACAAAATTCAATTAACGCAAGAAGTGAAACCTGCTGAACATTTGGCGTGCTGTATATTCGTCAACTGTATGTACGAGCAAAGACAACCCGATGAAGATTTTTCGCAAAAAACCCTCTTTAGCGATGCAGCCCATTTTCATCTTGGTGGATTCCTTAATAGGCGGAATTGTCGCATTTCAGCTGATGAAATTCCAAGGAAGAGTGTTCAAAAGCCACTACATCCAGAAAAGGTCACTGTTTGGTGTCCATCTTTTGCTAGCGGAATCATTGGGCCGTAATACTTATAAATGTGAACGTCCATTTTCGTAATCAGTCAGTCAGTCATGTGCCATGCGTGATACACGCTTAGGCGAACATGTATCTTTCGATATACGACTGACGAGGCAGATTTTTTCCCGCAGTAGGTTGGCATTTTTTCTACGGTAGACCAGTTGCCATCAAAGGCTATAGAACTCGGTCTGTCCTGCTATTAAGCCATAAATGAGGGGCGGGGAAAAGAGGTGGATTCATATATTTTCCAACGGTATTAGCGCGTAAGTGAATGTAATGGATTCGACTGGAATTTCCCAATCTGAGCCTCTATCCCTTACTCTATCGTGCCTCGTATTTTTGTAATAAGCTTCGATAACTTTAACACGTTGTCAGATTGTTAATCTGTCCATGGCCGAAATTGCCAAAGACTTAAGTTGTTAAATCTGAAATTCAATTCCAATAACACACTATATGGTTTCTCTTTCAAAATAATCCTCCTCGTATCTAATGCCATTTTTAATTGATCTTTGCCACGCTTCTATGTACTGCTGGAGGGATTCAACTTGGATGCCCATCAGCTCCACATGAGGGCCTCCACAGCTTCAAAAGAAATTAGACGATTAAACTTAATTCACATTTAAAATCGGTCCAAGTTATTGGAATACTCTCTATATAAATTTGTCTGTGTGTTTGTTTGTGTGTTTGTTTGTGTATGTGTGTGTCTGTGTTTCTGTGTGTGTTATTTCTTTTACCACGTTTAGAATTCAGTAGGTCTGCGGAATTCAATAAACCATGAACAGAATGCAAGGAAAATGCGTAGCATAGAAGAATACAACAATCAGTTATTTGATTACGAAAGGAAACACTAATGCATGTTCAAGACGCTTGATGACATCTCCAGAACTTGCAGAGATTAATTCCTCAATCCTGATAATGCTCCTTCTCCTGGGAATGTCTCTGTTGTATCCAGCAATTGTCTACTTTTTTCATCTGTATCTTGCCAATCTTCCGAGACAGGGCCGAAACGTTCATAGACTGGCAATGAAGGAGCGATGTTATAGCTGTGAAAATTTGCATGCATTAATTTCAACACTTCATATTAATATCTCCTTTGTTTCTTTCCAGACATGGAGGTGGGCTGAAACATTTTTAGGATTACTATGGAGGATTACTATTGAACTCATTAATTCTTCTTATTATTATTAATAACTGCTTTGTTTTCTTCCAGGTAAACATGCATCTGACATTTCAAAGAAGACTGTTCATCCTGTTGGTCAAAATAAGTCATCAATAGCTGATATGGCGTCGTCATCACTGCGATAGTGGTTCCTAGCCAAGTGTTTTAAATGTTGGGGAACAGATGATAGTCAAATAACGGGATTAGGGAGGGTGATCAAATAGTTCAAAGCCACTGTCACGCACAGCAGCCAAGGCATGCTTGATAGAGCATTGTCCTGATGAATTGAAACCCCTTTCGTCTTTTTTCTTGTCTTGATAATCTTTCGTAAATGCTTCAGCAATCTGCAATAGTACTCTCCATTGATTGTGTGGGCCTTCTGTTAAAGCTGAGCCTCATCCTATAATGTAGCAACCATGTAAGCATGAATGTCCTTCATGATAAAACTTTTTTTGTATGTAGTCGTTCACACCACGATGCCTAATTTTGTTCATTTTCAAGAGAAATCGTTGTTAATTTTATTTGAAGTCTTCTTTGAACATTTGAATATCAGTTTACATGGAAAGAAACAATGCCGTTTTTAATACGAAGACGTGAAATTAATGCATTCAAGATTTCACAGCGCAAGATCCTTCGCTTGCTCAATCCCAAAGGTTCTTGCTAATTTGCGCTACCAGCCAAATTAGAAACTTCCATAATTTATTTTTATTTCAAAATAGTCAATCGAGCTTAGTATGATAGTATGATTGTCGAAACAGAATGTGTCTACATAAGAATAGTGTCATGTATTTACGTTGTTTTATAAATAAGTTTAATTTTCCAGCCATAGCAGCAAGCAAAAGAAGAAACTAAATTTTTGTTTCCGTGTTTTTTCAGTTGTTTAAATTGCTAAAACATCGTGACTCTATTGCAAGAAGTTACTGAATTAAGTTAGGGGGTTTATTAGCTAATAAATATTTTAGGAGAAAAATTATTGTTGATCATTTTCTGGAGTGAGCTTTCAAATTTTAGGAGAATAAAACAAACATACTTGTCTGAAATTTCAAAGATTTCAGTGGGTTTGAGCTCACGTCGCTGGTTAGTTAATAAATGTGAATGTGGAAATTCAAATCTGGAGCCCATGTTTTGCAGATAAATGAGACAGTTTCTGTACGAGCCTAGAATTGAAATTTTTAGTGATATTTTTTTAAGTGTTTGCTGCTACATGAAACTCTGAGTAGTGAATTTTGGTGTTGATAAGATTATTATATTATATTTAGGCTCTGTTGACTTTGGCATTGAACATTCAATTAATTTTATATTTTACGATATTAGCGTTAGCCATTTATTCTACCTATCTGTAGTCATATCTTGTGTAACAGCATAATTGTCCCAATTATGTAACGACAAAATTGTCCAATTATTTGATTTAGTTTTGAAACGGTCTATCTTAGAAATGATTAAAGATATCTTACTGGAATTTTCCCGAAGTTTTAATAACTCTGTTGCTCTCTACTTTGAGCCATAAGAATTTATATTTATTTTCTCTAAGCTTACCTGAAGAATCGGGATGAAATCGATCATAAACGAAAATCACATGTTTACCGTTCTTCGCCGTTCTCAAGATAGTTCGTGAATGGTTTATGAAGATGGAAACCAGAGTATGAATGTTGGTACCATTACTGAAAGCCTGAATGATCATTTTTTCTTCTCACCATTGATCATTTAGGAAGACAGTGGGACTGACACAAAATGATTTTAATCTGTTCTAATTCTAGCTGAAATGGTTTTTCACTGCTTCTTACGACAAATAGTGCCGAGAGGGTTAAACGTCTCATCTGAAAAGCTGTAAAAGAGAAACACAATTATTTCCGTGATTTTTTTTTTTGTTTTTTCTTTAGATATTTAGCATTTTGTGGGATTGACAGTTATATTGTTTATTTCGTTTCTGCTCTGGCATCTCGTCTACAGTCACTTTCTCACAGACGCGCCCTTTTCTCTCTCTGTCTGTTTTACAAATAGTTTCATGGCAAGTGCTCCGGGGAGCTGCATTCGCTGGTTCCCAGACTTCATGAGTTCAAGCGCCCTACAAGGCTGTCATCCCGCTCTCACCCCTTCACTGTCGAAACTCCTAAATGTAGCCGTCTCTTCTACTCCAATAGCTTCATGTCTCGCACCTCTCGCCTGTGGAACTCCCTTCCCTATTCCAGTTTTCCTGAGAGCTATAATCTCCAGCTGTTTAAATGTAATGTCAATCGACATCTCCAATTGCCTTGATCTATCCACTACCCTTCTCCACATCCTTTCTTCTATCACTCCTATCTGATCTTGCTCCAAATTTTCTGTAACCCCTTGCGTCCTAATGGCTTCTCGCCTTGCTTGGGGTAAAACGCTTAAAAAAATTCATATTTTTTCTGTTTTATTTTATTTACTTATTATGCATCTGTGTACAGTTAATTATATGAAAAACATTTTTATTCATTAGTTGGAAATACAATAAATTAAAAATTTGCATGTGTACGAATATTTCCCCCACTGTATGTATAAAGTAGAAAGATAAGAAATGAGAGCGATAAAAGACCCTGGAAATATTTTTAGTGAACTTGTTGTGGATTCAAAAATCGGTCTCCAATAAATGACAAACGCAAGTATTTAAGCTAAGAAATTAAATGTATTTACACAAAATACAAAAGGTAATGCTGTTAGTAAAATCCAGGAACACCGGTAAGTATTAATCAAATATCGCTATATACAGTCTCGAAGTAAAATTCCTTAGAGTCGGGCGTCCTTCTAACTGACTTCTAACGTCAACTCAATCACAATGTCTATGTACTTTCCACTCTGTTTCTCCACCCTGTTCCTCTACACAGTTCCTCTACTCTGTTCCTCTACCCTCATCTCTGACTCACTGTGGCTATTTTATGGCAGCAGGTCGAGTCC
Source organism: Acanthosepion lycidas (assembly GCA_963932145.1). Classification (NCBI taxonomy): domain Eukaryota; kingdom Metazoa; phylum Mollusca; class Cephalopoda; order Sepiida; family Sepiidae; genus Acanthosepion; species Acanthosepion lycidas. The sequence goes on along the minus strand of OZ010607.1, from coordinate 43,207,641 downwards.
ATTTATATCAGAAAAGGGTGGACCCCATAACAAAACTAAAACACAAACACACATTGGTTAACAATAATTTTCGCAGTTCCTCTATCAATAACCAAATTAAAATATTCATAAATAAATTAAAAGGTACCAACTTCAAAAAATATAGTATAAAAGACATTAATATCTTTTACTGCAAACAAATGTACGAACCATTAAAAAATACTTTTCACCTGTTTACCCAAGCAAATGTGCAAAACATTAACTATTACATCCCAAATCAAAAACTGGCAACCTCATAATGTAATATATATTAGGTTGGTGCAAAAATAATGACGTAATAATGTCGTTTTTTGACGTTGAAAATACGTCAAAAACGACATTATTACGTCATTATTTTTGCACCAACCTAATATCATACGTCACCTACACTAAAGTTTGACAAACCACTTAAACGATGTCACTGCAGTGAAAATTACTTAAACACCGATACACATCTACCGGCCCGTATGAAAAAAAATATTTTAGATTTGTAGATTTGTAGATTATACAATCATTAAAAGAAAACCTAATTGTAAAATACTCCTTAAGATAAGTGAAGTTTACATAAAACGTATTAAATCAAACTGCACTATTTGAAAATAGTTGTAATACATTTAAAGTCATTTAAAGACACCTTCACCTGGAATTATAAGCAAATCTCATTAATGAGAGCTTAGAATTACAACTTTTTCTACATAATACAACTACGGAAATAGCAACCAGGGAATACATTGCGAATGAACACTTAGGGAAGGGCTAATGAACTCTTAGCGAAATTTCACACAGAACAATCCTTGAAAACTCACAGAGAAGAGAATTAATTATTCGAAAGTATTTTGGAAGAAAAAACAATTAAAATTAATATAAATTTTGGTAAATTTACCGATTAAACAAAACAACTTATTCGGAAATTTGAAACATTTGATGTGCAGAATTGTCCATATTATTTACCAGAAGATGTTATCGATATATACATATATATGTATTATGTTTGTTTTTGTATGCATTAGAGAAATATCTATGTGTACATTGATGGAATTCTGCTAATACATTATTCATTAGTTGAAGGTATTGTTTTGTTGTAGACTCGTTATCACTAAAGAAAGCATTATCTTTATCACATTAATGGCGTGTTTCTAGCCAAGTAAACGCAGTCTCTATTTGGTTTCATGGAATTATTTTGTTTTTTTTAATTTAGTTATTTATTTATCACGAGCACATAACCCAGTTTAAAAGAGACGAGACTAAAATAACGATCACCAACACTAAATATATGTTATAATGTCCGGCAGGAGGTTGGTGGAAACACCAAACTGATTGCTCTCCCAGCAACTACGGTAGTAATATGTAGATACGGAAAAGAGATGGAAGGAAACAAAAAGCAACAGTTCCTCGATAACGACTTCGTTTTTAGGAACAAAATGCCAAATTGGATGAAAATCACAAGACATATTGTCTTGCCAAATTCTGGCTGTTGGTTTTACTCTTGTTTCTATTTGCATGATGTATTTTACAAAGAGTCGGGTCTTAACCAGTTGCAGATAGGTCCGGATTTTATGCAGTTTCAGAGAAGCCTGTCTCTAGACATGCCAAGCTGACCCACTGTTAACGGCTGTAACTGGGGTTGACAAACATATCTGCACGGGATCGAGGGCCTCTTTTGTGTCTGTACTAACACACATTCGCCACGATATATTAAATAATCAGTTGTATATTTTCACTCCCACATTAGAGATCTTCGTATTTTTGCAACATACTCTATAGACCCGTCGTCTTTAAAATAAAAAAAAGTCCATTGTCGAAGTACTCTTTAGTTTTGAATGCACCGATAAATAGTAGCATGCATATGATATATCGAATTAATACACAGACGCCCATAGGTATGAATGCAATATAGGAGAACAGACTGGATCCTATAGCGTTGGGAGGCAATCGGACTAGGAGAAGGGCAATTGTAAATCCAGAGTCTGAGCAGAGACGTATAGGGTCCTTGTGGCACGCTGTCCATCAGTACTATGTATTCGGCTCTTCCAAAAATTTGGTACGTTATGCACAAGAAATCATTTTGTCGTCTGGCTGTTTTTTGGTGTTTATTTTCGAGCTCCTGGACCCTCACAGGTCGACAACGACCGATTAGTCCACCACTCTCTCTCGCTCTCTCTCTCTCTCTCTCACACACACACACACACACACATATATATATATATATATATATATATATATTAGGTTGGTGTAAAAAATAATGACGCAGTAATGTCGTTTTTTGACGTATTTTTAACGTCAAAAAACGACATTATTACGTCATTATTTTTGCACCAACGTAATATATATATATATATATATATATATATATATATATATTTACTGATTTATTAAGCGTAGCATAGTTGTGGCATAAATCCGAATGTGGAGACCCATTGAGTATCGAAGTCACATCTCAGTAGTAATCAATCTAGCGAGACAAAATTGGTAAAAATTAAACTGACATTACACCGCATACACACACATATGCATATACATATATATATATATATATATATATATATATATATATATATATATATATATATATATAGAGAGAGAGAGAGAGAGAGAGAGAGAGACAAAAGGAACACACACACACATATATATATATATATATATATATATATATATAGAGAGAGAGAGAGAGAGAGACAAAAGGAACACACACACACACACATATATATATATATACAAAAGGAAAACTTATTTCAGCCGAGGCGTTTGGTCCATTGAGGGACTTCCTTAAGGCAAATGCAAAGATTTTGTTTCTTTTAACAAGTATTTACAGATGAGACCCTAAATATTGTCAGTTTTTCAAAATGCTTAAATTATGAAACGCTCATAAAAATACAACAGGTTAACCGAAACGCGTCGGCTAAGACACGTTTTACTTTTGTCTTTATTCATATTGTGCTTTTACAGATATACTCAATCAGAAATCACACACACAACAGAGAATGAGATGAGGAGAAAGATGGAAATTCTTAAATATTAATTTTATGATTTTGATTTGTTAAGCAGACTTCACCTTCATTTGGCTTGTTAATCAGCGCTAGTATAATTATATATATATATATATATATATATATATATATATGTGTGTGTGTGTGTTGCTTGCGTGTGTGTATGTATATATATACATATATATATATATTTATATATATATATACATACATATATATATACATACATATATATATATATATAATTTTTACTTTTATAATCAACTAATAGATTACAAAAACTAATTAATAAAAATTGCACCAAAACGGACCAATTCCAATAGATTTTAGAAAGTGCTTGATACCTAGTCCATAGATCAATATTCTCTAATATTCTGGTATAAATGCCTAACAAAGCTATTGCGTTTTGACCCCTTGGATATTCAGAGATATTTATTTTATTTTATATAACAGTGAAATTCATAACGGTCTCAATATTAATGTTCCACTAAAGAAGTCCTATTGTTAATTTTACTGCGTAATGGATAGCGGCTCGGATTGAGGAATCGGAGAGCCGAGTTCAAATTCCAGTCGAATCCATTACATTCACTTACCCTTGGTATGAATTATCTTCTTCTTCCTCAGTTATGGGGGACAGAAGATGGCGACTGATCTACCGTAGAAAGAAATGGAAAACTACTGCGGGGAAAAAATCTGCCTCGTCAGTCATGTGTCGGAAGATACATGATCGCCTAAGCGTGTATCACGGATGGTAATAATGACGTAATAATGTCGTTTTTTGACGTTAAAAATAAGTCAAAAAACGACATTATTACGTCATTGCTTTTGCACCAACCTAATAACTGTCTACTGGCTTTAAAAAATAATAATAAAAAAAAAGAAACTGAAACACGTGTACTAATAAATTTATAAGAAATATTGTATGATTAAAAAAAGCATTTAAGTATATACGTAAATCTCAAATAGTTAGCAGCCACCATGTATTTCTTAAAAAAAAACCTTAAAATAAATTATTTTTCTACATTTTTATTTAAAAAGCAAACTTCAGTAACTATAGTGTATTTGATTTTTATTTGACAAAAATAAGCGCTTTGCTATAAAATATCATCATATAAGGGCACCCTGTTTTGTTTTCTTCAGTAAAATCACCACCTGACCTAATCAATGCTTTACAAATTCTTGGAAAAATAGATGGTAGACATTCCCAAACATCTTTCAAGCATTGAGAAAGCTCACTCTCACACTTGATTTTCTCTTAGAACTACCATATTCAATTCATCTCATACTAATTTATGGCTAGATGTAAACGTAAGTTCTATTTTTGTTTTCTCGTACTTCTCGCTTGTAGAACTCATGTCATGTCAGTCTTCTTAATTTCTCTTCTGTTATCGTTCTTTCTCCTGAATAATGTTTCTTTTCTTATTCTCTCACACCCTGTGTTGTAATGTTACCTTTGTTTAAAATAGCCGCGAATTACGAAGGCCATAGTTAGACAGAGTATCGAAGGAACGGAAGACTAGGGTATTTATTTTGCGTAATTACAAAATTGTGGCACAAGGCCGAAAAGGGGAGGGGTAAAGGCTGGTCAACACTAACTATCTTAGACCTAGCTAATCTGATTCACGACCCATTCATACATTACACTTTGATCATTCACCACAAGAACTCATCCATCACCGTTCAATCCTCCAACCACAATAATACCGCATCCTCTCAAGGGGAACCTACCAAAACGCGCCCCAAACCATAAAAATTTGATGATGATATAAATGCTATCCATTAAAATTCTAATAATGATAGAATGAGAGCGGAGGGGAGATGAACCCAATAATAACTAAAAAGTAACACAAAATACAAACTAAACATAACATATGTTAGTACGGAGTCGTCCAACCCTCAAAATAGAGAGGCCGCTGTATTCTGCCCAGGGGACAGAATCAAGTGGCAACTCTTGCTAAGGGAGTGGGAAAAAGATAAAATATTATGCGGGAATGGGAAAATATAATGCTGACCCAGTCGAGATAAAAGGAGGCCAAAACAAACTGGGGAGGTTGGGAAACTCAACTTGGATCATAACCAAAGAGTAGCCGGGTAACAGGCCAGGAACAACACTTACATTAACTAGGTACACTGAAGCTTGTCTAACCTAACCAAAGGGAGGGTTCCACAGGAAGCCACCCCGATGTACAATAGGTTGACCTAGAAGAGAAAATCAAGGCTAGCCCCGGTCACACGAACCAAGCTCGCCTCTTTTACCCACCTTTCGCTAAAGACTGTCGAATGCAATCGTTTTCTATCAGATCTAATCTTCATCTTGAGCTGATGCTAAAAGAATTGGATTAGATGCTGATGAGAAAGACGGTTGCCCCGCAAGACTTCCTCCTTTCGCGACGTCCAAATCACCATTCGATCCGTGGCCAGCTGCGTCAGAAACACCATTCGTTTCACCCCGGAATACGGGGGCGACACATTGTCACATGCATATGCGTGATCAATAGACCCAAGCTGTTCGGGAGCGAGACGAGCCGTCATCTCGCCGACATGGTCCCATAAGGGGCGGACCCGGGGGCAATGGAAGAAGGTGTGCGCAGCCGTTTCTTCTAAACCAAGACCACACCGTTCACAGTCTGGCAAATCCGCCAAACCCCATATGAAAACCTTATCGTTGAGAGGCAGCCGATTCCGAACCAATCGCCAGGTAAGCGAAAACTCAGGGTTACTGAGGTAATCCGCCGCTGGCGCCCAAGACCAGTAGGAGCGATACTCCTCCTCCGACAAGCCGAGCGTATCTCGTAGGGAATCCTTCGCGGGCCCCTCCACTAAACCACGATATAAGACCTTCCTAGGCCGTGAAAGGTCACTGGACCGGGGAATAGCCTTCAAGGCCAACCGACACTCGCGAAGAAAATCCGACTCGTCCCGGCGTTTACGACAGCGCTCAACCCTCGAGATGGGGGGACTGATGGTAAGGCTAGAGAAGGCGTCCCTAACAATCCCATCCAGAATCGGATCTCTTCCAGTCAATGCGCGGCGTAGGAAAGCCAACCTAGAGGCACGGATGTGACTTAACAGGTGCGGCATTCCCAGCCCCCCATGACACGGACGTTTAGTGCAGACTCGTCTGTCGACCCTGTTCACGCGTCCCCTCCATAAAATGGAGGATAGCGATCGCTCGAGCGCCTTCCAATGGGTCTCACAGAGAGGAAGTACTGACAATCGATAAAGAATCAACGGGAAAATGTATGTAGCACACACCTCCGCCCTGCCCTTCACGGACAACCGCCGTCGATTCCAAGTCTGACCGGCAGAATTGACCTTTGCAAGTACTTCAGACCAATTCTTCTCCAGCTGGAGGTCGGGCCCAAACAACACTCCAAGAATGCGGACAGAACCGTCTGTCCAACCGAAGCGGCCCGGAAGAGCGACCACCTTCCAGGCACCTAACCACAAGCCGGACGACTTGTCGCGGTTTATCTTGGCCCCTGTCACGTTCTCGTGCCGGTCAAGCGCCTTCTGTACCGCCTCAATGTCGCAGATACGTCATCGGTGTACGCGGAAACCCTGGCTCGAGACCCTCCAGGAACGGCGATTCCACGTAGGGCCGGACTGCCGGTCTCGTTCTTCAGCCGGTGAAGGAGAGGCTCCAACGCCAAAGCATAAAGGAGAGGCCACAGCGGTCAACCCTGACGAACCGACCTAGACAGCACGAACGCGTCCGACAATCTTCCGTTCACCTGTACCACAGCACTGGGGGAGCGATACAGGAGGCTAATCCAGCGGCAGAAGTTGGGTGCGAATCCAGCGGCCTGCAGGACAGTAGCAAGGTTGCGATGCTCGACCCTATCAAATGCCTTGGACTGATCCAAATTGATTAGCGCGGCTTCTTCGTCGTCTTTTACACCCTCTGTGATCGTGCGGATCAGATGCAGGTTGCGTTGAATTGTTCGGCCCCTCACAGAACGGTCCCAACAGAGACTCGGCAACTGACTGCAAACGCTCCTGCAGGATCTTGGCCATAATCTTTAACTCTGTGTTTAGCAGAGTTATGGACCTGTAATAATCTAGCTTCCCTCCACCACCTTTGCCCTTTTTCAACAGAGTGATCACGCCCCTGGTGATCCGGTTGGGGATGGATCCCGACCGAAACCAGTTGTTGAACACTGCAGTCAAAATCGGAACAAAGATGTGCGATAGCCTCAAGTACAATTCATAGGGCAAACCATCCAAACCGGGCGACTTGCCTCTGCCGACCTTCTTCAATACCGCGTAGACTTCGCTCTCCGTGATCTCTCCCTCGCAGCTAGCCGCTTCAGTCGGCGAAAGCCGAGGAAAGTCAGCCAAATAGCTGCGAAACTCCTCCTCACGGAGACCAGGCTCCTTGGTAAACCGGCTCTCGAATATATGTATGTATCTAGTGAGTTAGTCCAAATGCCTTCACTCGCTTTATAGTCTACCAATAGAAGGTTAACCAATCAGAAGACGTAGAACATTCAATCCGTCGTGTATAAAGGCGGCCATTTTTGTTTACCCTACCCGAATGACCAGTGCCAACTTGTCAGGCGAAGATGAACAGAAGGAAGTACTACGCTCTTCTGCGACATCCACTGCTAACCTGAACTACGCTTTCCTACTGTCTCCGAAATATTCACTGCTAACCTCTGGATTCTATACTCGAAGACGACCGTCATCTGAACAACAAAAACAAACCACTATTTTCCCATTGCTTGGACCCTAACAGGTACTACCACCTCAGTTCAGGGTGGACCTAGGAACAACGGCAATTATGAGGTGGTTCCATGCTCCTCAATCTCCCTATCAGAGGCCTTGCTGCCGGATGTAGTTGGTCGTCATACTCAGGACTATAACTTGCTTCGGCTGAAACCATTACAAACAGCTAGGTTTTGGGGGGAAGACATCTGATCAGTAAAACTGCCCAACTACTTCGACTCGCAAAATGGCAAAGTCAATAAGACTGTCCATACCGTATGAATTACTTGGGTACTTTTAATATATTTTTGCAAGTTGTTCATGCGATTCCATACAGCTTACGCGCTACTGTTTACTTATTTATTGGCAATGTTTAATTTTAAAGATTTATATGCATGTTTATATAGCTTCAGGGTTAATTTTCCTATTGATTCCTACGTTATGGATAATGAAAATTCATTGGTTAATATACAAGTTTGCGTTCATCGTTTTGTCTTGCAGGAATGACGCGGAATTATAGCAAGGGGATTATAAATTTAATTCCGTGTAAATCTTTCGCATAACCTTGGACTTGATTTGCACATAGCTTCGGAGAAATCCCACAACGATTGACGACAGTCTATCATGCGATATTGTTTATATTAAAATTATGTACATCTGGTTGTTAATATGGGTTCCGACGTCACTCCAATAGATATCAAATTTTTGAATCTATTTAAAGTTGTTAAGCCAACAATTTCCTCCGAGAATCAGTTATTCTGTTTTCCTTGTGATGTTTTTGTTGTAGCTTTACCGCTTAATGAAAAGAAAAGACTTGATATCGCCTTTTATTTAACATCGTACTCAGGCCTACGTCCATATTATGCTGATCCATGGGTCTGATAAGGTGATTTACTAACCTTTAGCGCAATAATTACAACGTATTTCCTTACGCACAGGTTTTTATGCGATTCCGAATTGGAGAAACCGATCTAGCACACGGAGGCGAAACGCGTTATCTGTAAAACAACTTTTCCACCATGTCGAATTTTTGTTGCATACCTAGGGACGATGGGGGTTATGTCTCCATTCACATAAATACAGTAGTAAATACTGTACGTTGGTCTGTAGTTGGAATCTAGCTAGTAATTTAGAAATTTGAATTTTATAGTATGTCTACTGACAAATAAATCTCTCAAGAAAGTTAAATTAATAATGGATTGGTATGTTTAATTATTAACAAAGACTTACACTTGGAAGATCTTTTTATATCGCAACCTTTATTTAATAAAAGCCATTCTGTGTCACATACACCCTTGTGCAAATTAATTGAAATAATTCCGTTATTATTTTCTTTTTTTCTATCTTCCCAATGACATATAACCCAGTGCCCATGTTAGTACTTCGTAAGTCCATTCCACGAAGTCGTTCCTTGAAGATTGAACACAGATTCTAGATTGGACTTAAATCAGGATATTTTCCAGGCCAATCTATATTACTTTTGTCTGCTCACTGGTAAGGCTTGCCAGTGTGTTAATGTAGCGTTCCAATTTTCGTACGCTTCCTTGGAGTACCGTCCATCGAAGACAATGCCCGTTAGACAACTAATCAACATTCGAGACAATAGTGTCTGGGCGTGATAAAATCTGATGATGCAATACTTTTCAAAACCAAATTTCATCGTACACCACGAAAATAGATATATATTACTACATACAACTGCAAATGAACTAATCTGAGGAAAAGATACAAATCAATTACACCCTGTCATTCCAGTGGGTCTAAAACTGATTGTATGTTGAAAGAAAGGAAACTAAAGCAGTTGTTTCAATTAATTTGCACAGCGTGTAGAATGAATTTAATATATTTCTGTGTGTTATGGTTATTCATAACAAAGAAATACTGCTCTAAACTTTTCATTTTCCTTTATTATTTAGGGGAAGTATTCTGAATTTTAGGTTAACATTAAAACAGGAAAACAGAAGCAAATGTTACATTTTTATACTGCGGAGGATTCAAAAAAGTAATTAATTATTGGGTTGGTGCGTAATAATCAAGCGCTTTTTTAGCCGAGTTATTTTGTTAATAAATATTCCTGTTTTGTGTACTTTTTTTTAATAAAAAATATTATTTTAATTTCAGGCTATAACAACGCGTGCCAATAATCATACGCTCCGGAATAATAAATTAAATATGCTGAAATGTAATATTTCTTATTTCATAAGACATACTGTTTACAAACGCCTGATAATTATGCACCAACCCAATAAATATGTCATTTAGATTTCACTTTCAACTTGAAAAAATTATTACATTCTAACATTTTGAAATAGGCTTCTATTCCAGAGACTTACTTACACCGTGCGTTGTCCTGTAGTATTCAACACCATCATTCATTAGCTGGAATCAAATTTCGAATAGCTATAATTCTACTTAAAATTTGGAGATGGCATATATATCTTGGAGTTTATCACTAAAAAAAGCCATCGCTTCATCATAAACTGCACCGTTACAATTATATACTAGAAACAGAGTTTCTTTTGTTTCAACATTTGAAGGCGGAATCCCATTAAAATATACATAATGGCTGAAATCTATAATACCTGGTCAGCTTGAAAGGCAGTACTGAATATCGACTGTCCGCGGAAATATTTTATTTGATTGATAGTTTCATATACACTTGGGCAGAGTAACGTTCGTAAATTGAATCAAACGAGTTGCTGGAAGGAAAATTCACCGAGATACGGAATAAATTTCATTTATCAATAGCTGAAACTCGACCTGAATTTGTCACCATATCATAAACGAAGCACGGAAAAAGCTTCTCTCGGCTGAAGAGGATCGATTAATAGAATTCTCGGAGAGATCATATCAATCTTTGCTTCTATCTCAGCCATGTTCTGTTCATAGCCCAAAACTGTTTATATCTATCTGTCTTATTTTCTTTATTTATGCAGCAAGGTTCACCCTGTAAAAGGCCCGGAGCCACTCCAAGTAGAGGGTTATGATAAGGTGTAGTTTATATAGATAGGAAGGGAAGATGGCGGTTGTCTCTCGATTTCGACAGGTTAGTAGTAGTTAGCTTCAGCCGCTGGGCGTTCCGACTTTCTTCAAGTGATATAAGTTGAAAATGAAAATGAAATATCATGAATATATATATATATATATATATATATATATATATATATATATATATATATATACAGGGTCTTCCAGAAGTCTTTGGAATATTTCAAGCCCCCATATCTGCTGAACTGTTTTTAAAGCTAAATCGACTAAATTTTTTGTAATGCTAATGATTTTTTCATATTCTCTTCAGATCCAGTAAAGGACTTTTGCGTCCTTGAATTCGAAAAAATCTGAATTATTGAAACTTGTTCAACGTGCATTTCGCACAAAATACTGAAAAGAGGCAGCAGAAAGGAAATCCATATTGAGATGACCTGGTAAATTCATGAAGGATGGGTGTTTTTGCCCAGTTAAGAGAACGGGACGTCCCACAAATTCAGATAATACGGTTGAGTGAGTTCTAACTTGCATCGGGCGGCGTCCCCGTAAATGGATCAGAAGAGCCAGTAAGGAACTTCAGCTTTCTACAACAGCCGTTAGTCCGTGTCTTAAAAAACGACTGCACATGACACCTTACAAGCTACAGTTTACCCAGCAGTTGCAGGACACTGATAAAACTGCTAGAGAAATTGGAAGATCACGGATTTGATGTGTGCCGTGTGGCCAACTGTGCTCACATTGAACATGGAACATTCCATGTAAAACTTGAGATTAAATTCTTTCAGAATATGGCAGCCGCGTTTTTATATCCTTAATAGTTTTCGATATATTCAATATCAAAAACTTTTGGAACACTCTTCATATATATATATATATATATATATATATATATATATATATATATATATATATATATATGGAATAATCCATTGGTATATAATTTAAGTGAATTCTATTAATACAATATTAAATATTAAATCTGATTCAAACATAGACCTCGATTTTTTAATTAAGCAGAGCAACATATTTCGAACAATAGGAATTAAAATTATATTAGTCTAATGATCATTTTCAACATGTAATATGGAAAGAAATTACGAGGATTTTTTAAACCAATCAATGAATGATAAATTATTGAAAAAAAACTTATCATCCATTGACTGGTTTGAAAAATCCTTGTAATTTTTTTTTTAGTTTACATGGTGAAAATGATTATTAACGTAATGTAATCTTTATTTCTAATGTTTGATATATATATATATATATATATAGAGAGAGAGAGAGAGGGGTTGGACAAAATAATTGGAACAGTTGCAAAATCCACTCCTATATTTCAAAGACCTATTATATTATGAACTTTAACTAAAGCTTCGTAATTGCATGTTATATCTATTGTAAATATGTTTATTTATCTAATTTACTGTCTTTGTCTTATTTATTTTTAGAATTTAGTAAAATTTAAGCTAAATGCGTGACCTCTCCGAGTTTCCAAAAAGCAAATTGTTGGAGCTCACATGGCAGGAGCCTCAATCACTAAGGTTGCTGAACTGCTTGGTTTTTCAAGAGCTACCACATCAACAATACTGATGCAATTCGAGAAACAGGGCAAGACCTCTAGCAACCGTAGCGATTCGGACCGGACTTGCAAACTTACTGACAGGGACTGACGGGTATTGAAATGCAATGTCACAAAAAATCATCGGACAAATGCAGCCAAAATGACTGCTGAGTTGAATAAGCATCTGAATAGTTCATTTTCTACTAAAACTGTTCACCGTGAGCTCCATAAGAAGAGTCGCTGTGAGGAAACATCTTCTCTCCACTCGCAACATTCAAAAGAGGTTGAAGTGGTGCAAAGATCATAATGCCTGGTCTGCAGACAAATGGAAGCAAGTGATATTCTCAAACAAGTCCAGTTTTTCTCTTTTCCCAACTTCACGATGAGTTTATGTGTGGGGGCAGCCCAAAGAATCTTACAACACTGACTGCCTTCTTCCAACAATGGAGGTGGATCAGTGATAGATTAGACTGCCATATCATGGAAATGTCTCAGTCCAATAGTTGCCCTGCATGGTAGAATCAACAGAAAAAATTACCTTAACATTTTGGGAGATCATGTTCATCCAATGGCCAAGACTTTATTCCCTGATGGTGACTGCATCTTCCAAGACGATAATGCCCCAATGCATACCGCTCGAGTGGTTAAGAATTGGTATGAAGCGCATGAAAGTGAGCTAGAACACATGGAGCGGCCTCCCCAATCTCCAGATATCAATATTATTGAACATTTGTGGTGCATTTTGGAGCAACAAGTTAGGAGCCGCTATCCTCCACCGGCGTGTCGTAAAGAGCTGGAGAAGGTTTTAATCGAAGAATGAATGAAAATTCCTCTGGATGAAGTCAGGAAGCTGTATGATTCCATTCCTAGACGTATTAAAGCTGTATGTGAGGCTAATTGAGGTCCAACTCTATATTAAATAAATTTTCTTTGAATTTTACAAGTGTTCCAATTATTTTATCCAACCCCTGTATATATACATATATATATATATATATATATATATATATATATATATATATATATATATATATACAGGTGTGTGTGGTCGTAATATATCATTTAAACATTTCTCCCAAGCAGTCCCTGTCTCTGTGACTCTATTTTGCGATTAATTTACTTTTTTCTGGACACGATTGTTTTCATGAAATATTTTCATGTATGAGAAGCTCAAATCCCCAAATACATTTTAGCTTCAATCATTGTTTTTTTCGTTCACTTACGGCCCATCGTAATAGATCGAGTCTCACAAATATATACTCTCTTTGCGCACGTCTCAGCATAAAGTTGGTCTAAAAGACATTTTCATTATAGATCCTTGTGCTACAAACAAATAAAAAACTTGGCACGATGGGAGGGAGTCGACATTTTCTATGATTAGGGCCTCATCCATCAGTGACATGCTGAGTTCAATCTATTCGATCCGCTAGTGAATTGTCGTCAATCAAGGTGTAACTTGTTTTAAACTTGGTGCCAAGCGACTTTTAATGTCGTAAGTGATTCGGTTCGAGTTGCGCTGTCAGCTGATACACGTTGAGAGTGATTTTTCTGGTTTAATATCTTGTTTTCACATTAGAATTAAATTATCGTTTCTTTTTTTTTTATATATAATTTGCCTTTTCCTCCTTTTCTGGGGGATCAACAAGATACTGGTACGAGTATTTGAATGTATGCCACAAAGTCTGTGATTTTCTTTTGAAAATTCGCTACATTTGCAATAAAGTCAATATGAAGAGACATTTGATATTCACTGGCCCAACCCTCATTACTGCTGTTGGTTGAAATTTATAAAATATTTCTCTTCTAGGAAAACAAATTTCTCAACTCCAGAAACTGTTATCTCCCTGACTTCTTACTGACGTCTCTGTGCACTTTGGTAATGCATTGGTATTAATGAGTGTTGGCTTCTTATTTTTATTAACTCATCTATTATTTCATAGGCTTGTTTCATGGTGATGTCTTATGATCGTATTTTCAAGAAGTATATATGTATATACAGAGATATAGTTTTAAAGCGTGCTATATTTATGGGATAATATCACAGATCGAACGTATGTAAATATAAACGTAAAGGTGAACATTGAAGTCAACTCGGGCGACAGGCCACCTGACGATTGCGTCTAGCATTTTTTTGGTCGACATAGAGTGCAAATGGAAACGATGTAACGTTGATGTGCAGAGGTTCAATTCCTGCGCGAGATGACGAATAGAAGGGTCTTGATTTTTGGCCACATTCTCGTGCACTGCAGCAATGTTTCTCGGCCGCAAAGGATTGAAGTTTATAAGCAGTAAATTCGACCTTGCCAACCGAACGATCCTTTGCGGCCGAGCGGTTAGGCACGTCAGGGTAAATGACGGTTCCGTATAGGATGCAGGTTCGAATCCTGGCAAAGGACGAATATTTTCTATGAAAAGTTCTCGGACATTCAGGCCGGTAAATGTTATTTAATACAGTTTATTATAAACAGAGCATTTACTTAAATACTTGTATCTATAAAAAGAACGTTAAACATAAAAATGTCTTTAATATATATATATATATATTATATATCATGAGTTGAAAACTAACGTGTGAGTCTGTGAATTAAATGTACAGTATGTGAATAATTATTAGATATAGTTAAAGGACCCACAACATCAATATGAACATTTGAAAAACGAGTGTTTGATGTAGAACATTACCGCTAACTATTTATATTCTGTCAGGACATAGATTGTTGTGTCCAGGTGTGAATATGGTTGTTCATAGACGGTTAGAAAAATCTATCGGTAATTAGTATTAGAGATGCAGGTTTCCCAGGATGCGAAATGTGGAAAAGCTAGAAAATTACTTGGTGGCATGAAAGTGCCACATTAGGACGAGGATAGGTTTTGTTGATACCGCTCTAAATTTTCTCATGACTGAAATCAATAAGAATTTTCGTCAGTGAAACTGAAGAATTTCCAGGAATTTTCCATGTCCTTAAGATTTATCTCAGAAATGTAGTCGAAATTTAATGGTTCGTCTCTTTGAATAGTTGACACACCTGAATGTGGGTTAGCAAACTATGTTCCCTTTTCTAGGAAGGTAATTTTGCAAACCATTATTGACACATGATGTCTTTATCCATGTGTTTATTACACAGAAGACTTTTCAAGTATCGAAGAACCCGAGAGAGGACCCTGACACCCTTCGCAGAAATGCCTCTTTTAAACACTCCACTGATTTATCTGCTGGAGGATTTTGTATACAGATCAATCTTTTCATGTATCTCTGCCAGCAAAGCTCCTTCAAGTTTTGCGTCTAACAGAGGAAGCAGTTTCTGTTTGGTGGCACGTAAAATTGATTTGTTTGATCTGAAGGGTGACAAGTGCATTGTCAAGATGTTTTCTGAACCACATGTCATGGAGAAACTGTAGATTTGTAGGTACTTAGTATTGTTTGAAATACCAATAATTAAAGAATTCCGAAGGTTGCGGATGTGTTGGAAAAGTCGTCTGGTCACCACTTTTGTAGAGGAGTAAAGAGTAAAAAGCAAGGAATGGACAATCTTCAAACAGAGCACAACAAATTCGACAGATAATTTTATTATTGAGTGTAAAATAAATTTTGATTTTCTCCTAAGCTGAAAGAAATAAGATTATAAATTTCCTCTTTCAGTTGCTTCGTAGAATTTCATTTAGGAAAATAAACGCAAGCAAGCCTCCTAAGAATTATTTTACAACGAAAAAGAAAAATATAAATTGTGTTAGTATAGACAGTAGTGTTTGTGTGAAATTGTTGCATGAAAAACAAATTCTACGCTCTGTTATGTGTGTGTAGCGTAAATAAAGCCCTAGAAGAAGTGTCATGGGTCCTTACCTATAACTACAGAATGAACTCTTCCTAAAACTATGTATACTACGCCTTTCAAGAGAGAGGGACGAATCAAACCGAGTTTCTCGGCTTGACGGTCAAACTCTCTGCCTCTGAGTAGAGAGGAACGCGGACGAGACTCCGCCGAAGGGCAGAGTCTCGTTCGGGGAGGTTGACCAACCTGATGCCATTTATACCGGTTCTACGGGCATTTTTGGCCGAGCCTACGGGCTCGGGAAACCCACGTTAAACTCGGCCTTGTGCCATATGCAACTCTCGTAGTGGGGTGGCTAGATACCGAATCAATCCGAGCTTCTCGGCTTGACGGTCGAACTCTCTGCCTCTACGCAAAGAGGAACCCGGACGAGGCTCCGCCGAAGGGCACAGTCTCGTTCGGGGAGGTTGACCAACCTAATTCCTTTTATACGGGTTCTACGCAATTTTTTGGCCGAGCCTACGGGGTCGGCAAACCCACGTTAAACACGGCCTTGTGCCACATGCAACCCTCGTGGAGGGAGTGGCTAGATACCGAACCGAGTCGAGCCGATAGTAGTTCACTCCAAACCAGACTGACAGTCATACTAACACCTTCCACATCTTGTATTATTATTTCGTGTAATATACCATCGTTATTTCTACTCTTGTGTTCGTGTTGTTCTTCCTTGGTTCTAACCTGGACCATAACAAGAAAGCTGTCATGCAATCAACTATATATCAATGGAAATACAAGTCAACTAAGCCCGAAATGTGTTATGCTTTGTTTTTTGACGATTGGTGTTTCATAATATAAAAAGCGCAAATTGGTATTTTAAAATACGTTTAAAGTTAAAAAAAAGAATCTTGGCACGGATTAAGATTTCTTGAGAAGACTAAGATTGAGAAATCATTATTATTCGCATTCCGTTCGAACTGTATCGAAGACTAGTATTATTTATAAAATTTAAGGTACTTATAGGAAAATTACAGATCACAGAAAGTTAAAAGATAAATTTATTTAATTCATAATTTTTTGTTGGTTAATAAATATAATTTAACAATTTTAATATTGATTTTATGTGTGAAAAGTTTGGTAATCATTTTCTTTGGTGTGAGCTTTCAGTTTTGGGGGAATACCATACAGAAATAGTTGTCTGCTTTCTCAAATATCCCTAACTGTGTCCCAAGCTACCCAGCTGATTGGTCAATAAATGCTACTGCAAATAAGTTAAATTTGACATTTGCGTGATCCTATTTTTGCACAGAATTGAGATCTTAGTTACACAAATTAAATCTATTGATGTTAACTACAATTTAGAACTGGGCCCACAAACACACACACACACACACACACACACACACACATATATATATATATATATATATATATATATATATTATGGATGTCGTCTCATCGTGATATGACTCGACTATTTGAGATCCAGCCAGTAGACTGACTTCTCATCAGGCTACATGAATTTTATGTGTCACAGGTAATCACCAATTGACATGTTTGTTATTATTTGATCAAAGATATATTTGTCCATATAGTGTGTTGCGAAGGTTAGGTATGAACATTAAAAACAAAAGCGGCTGTAGTAACGGGCTTCTCGAATTCCCACGTGGATTACAACCATATATTTTTTTTGTTGTTTTTCTATTCTTGTTCGGAGAGTGGGCCTGCCACCAAATATGTTATATTAATGAATATTGCTAATAAAACATCCCTGTCGATGGCTTCTTTATACGTTGTGATAATTCGTAAAAAGGAAAAAAAACAAACTATATTTACAGAACAATATTTCCCCACTTTTTCTACAGATTCTTATACACGTGATGCAGGCTTAAAATGGATCAGCCAAAACGTTAAATAAATTACGCGAAGTTGTTGAAATGTAGGAATGTGGATGATTTGTCCAAAGTTATAGAGAATTGTTATCACCATGGCTTTGCCTTGTAAGCTCGAATTAAGTTCTGTCCCCTATGTCTGCCGTGGCGCGTATAAGATTAGAAAGACGCGGTTGGATGATCAGTGCTTATTATACTGTGTCTTTGATTGAGGCTTAAGAAATGTGTGTTACCCATTATACAATTTAAAAAGGTTTGTCTTACCTCTGGATGTCACCTCATATCATAATTGAATTTGTTCAGGTAACCAGGCTACAATACTATTATCCAAGGAACCCAGGTGACCAGGGTGTAAAATGCTTTTCGTCAAGTCATTAGTCAATATTGGCAAGTTTCCCTAAAATTCTAGAACGACGACCATGCTCATTCGTTCGTACAATGAATACTTCTGTCATAGATGGTATGATGTTCTTAGTATATATATCTAGAGATTCTTGATATAATTCTAAGAAATGTCTGTGCAGTAATCGATCTTGAAATCCCGACTTAAGTCTCTTTCCTAGCAGCGTGACCTGGCTTCCCTCTGTCTTTTTAAAAATTTTCCTTGGTGTCTCGATTGCGTGAATTAAAAACGTCTTACTAGATTGGTAACTAGTCCTCACCGTTTTACTCTTGAACTAGCTAAATATTACACTGGTGCAAAAATAATGTCGTTTTTGACGATTTTTTTTTGATTATCGTTCACCCATTTATCCAACTTTTTTGACTTCCCTATTTGCTTTAAATGGCGAAAGACTGTTGAGTAGTCGACCTCGAGTTCAACAGCAACTTCTCGCGTGGTTTTGCGAGGATCGGCTTCAATTAAGGCTTTCAAATGTTCTTTATCAACCGCAGTCGGCCGGCCGCGAACGTCTTCATCTTCATTGCGTAATTTCTTGAACCACCGTTGTGCCACACGTTCGTTAGTGGTTCCTGGACCAAACGCATCATTGATATCACGAGCTGTCTCGGCAGCTTTTCGGCCTAGTTTGAACTGGAACAAGAAAATCGTGCAGATTTGAATTTTGTCCATGCTGTCGAAAAGCCTGCAAAAAATGAATGAAGAGATTGAGAACGGTAACGAATAACACGATTCGATAGAGCGAAAAACGCGCTTCAAAATGATATATAACATGGCTATATATATCAATGAATTAATTCAGAAATCATATATAAAGTAACATATGTGAGAAAACGACATTATTTTTGCACCAACCTAATACAACCGTCAGTTTTAGTCGAATAGTTTAATTTCTAGCACTTCACGTCTGTGGAACTCCCTTCCGATTTTTTGCTTCCTTACCACCTACAATCTTGAAATATAATGCAACATCAAGTGTCTTCCTGGAACCTTTCCTTTTAATATCCTTTTCTTCACTTCTCATAAAAGTCTTCTTATTCTCTTTCACTTCCTGTAACCATTCGTGTCTTAGTGGCATTATCGCATTGCCTGGGGTGAAATGATAAAACCAAAATCAAAATGGAAAGCTCTCCTCCACACAAGCTCTTAATGTATCGACCCTCATAAAACTATATTAGGAGAAGATATCTCAAAGCTACCAGCTTGAGCTAGCACACAGAATTTGTACAAATGAATAAATAAAAGTATATTTGAAGGGCGGCACGTTTTCGGTAACTACTTGTACCTGTCTTGTATCAGAGAATTCTTACAAGGATTTTGACAGAGAGTAACAACTTTCCTCCTTTCTTTTGAGAGATTGGATTGTCTACTCTGTTTCTGTATATTAAGTTTGAAATCCGGGCGTAGTTTGTTGCTTTTCTCTCAGCAAGCAAATTGTTTTCGGAGCATTGAATGCAAACCTGGTCCTCTGTGGTTCCCTGTCACTAGAGGGATATTATTGACGCCTGCACATCTGCAACATTTTATTTTGTCGATCGCTTTCGTAATTACTTGTGGCATCAATGTCACATCTAGTTCTTGCTTACTTTCTAGCTATGGGACATGCTCAATGGCATCATCCTGGAATACACAGATGGTACTAAAGAGCGCATTGGAACTGTTCAGTACAATGGATAATGATGAGATTCTTCTCATTGTACTGGTGCAAAATGTTCAAGATGAATAAAAGCAGTGGATGATGGAGAAGAGCTGAGGCAAAAGAGATGTATTTCTAAAGGACGGGACTTATAGGCAACCAGAAAGTTTTAACAAAAATAAGAAGAAAAAAGAGATTTGTATTTAGACACTAAAAGAGATTGCTGAAATGCCATAGACACATAACGAGGTAACTTGAATAATTTGACATTTAAAGGATATGGTGACGTTTAGAAGGACTTAGAGAAATTCGAAAAATCTACTTAGGGATATAGTAAAACAGTTTTGAAAGAAAATCAACCGACACACGGACTAAAAAGATACCAAAATAAAGCGATTACAAAAATTTAAATTCTTGGTAAGCGTTTTTAATAGAGGACAGAAAATGACAACGAAATCTGAGAACATTTTTACCTACCATGAGCATGACTGTTGCTAACCTCTATGTGATTTAATTCTTGCGCATTCCCGAGCTAATATTTTTTCGCTGACATGATGTGGAAAAATTGTATTGAATTAACTAGCAGTATAACCCATCTTCAACCGGCTGTTTCATTACTGGGAATCTTCGCCGTTCAATTGGAGCAGTTTAAGTTTAAAGTCAGCCCACCCGAAAATCAATACTAGTAACTACATTTGGGTGCAATTGAAGCACATCCCAAAATGCAGGGAGTAACAATTTCAGGGGGGTGACCATGAAAAGGACCGTTTTTGCACTGTCAATCTTGCAAGGAAGGAACCTCTTCCATAAACCGTCATAATTATAATAATATACGATAATTTTTAATCATAATATATTTTTTTATAATTCTAATAATCGTTTGCTTAGATTTCAAATCTCGAAATTGATTGTACTCTGTTTTTATACAGACATTAAATTTTGCTTTTGATTTTTGCGTAAAATCAGTTTTTCGATTTTTCACCTTCAAGGTTGTAATTTTTTACAGTCAATTTAGACTCAAAACCGGCACTGAAGAATTCTCTATCATCGAAAAAAAAATCTTCGAAATCGGACGATAACTTTGGAAACGCATAAACCTCCATGAAAGTTAATTCTTGCGCATTCCCGAGCTAATTATTTTTTCGCTGACATGAAGTGAAAGGATTATGCTGAACTAACAAGCAGTATAAACCATCTTCGACTGGCTGTTTCATTACTATGAATTTTTGCCGTTTGAATTAAGTAGTTCAAGTTTAAAATCAACCCACCCAAAAATCCATATTAGTAAAAACAATTGGGTGCAACTGAGGCACATCCCCATATAGGGGGTTAACAATTCGAATAGGATGGGGTGGCCCTGAAAAGGACCGTTTTTGCGTTCTCAATCTTCCAAGGAAGGATCCTCTTCCATGGACCGTCATAATAATAAACGAGAATTTTTATCTAAAATATATATTGATTGTACTCTTTTTTTATACATACATTAAATTTTGTCTTTGATTTTTACGGAAAGTATACAAAACTATATGCATATCCATAGTTCTTTATGGTTCTGAGTTCTAGACTCTATATAGGACGCACATATGACCTTGAAATCTTACACATACACAGTCTTCATGGTATGTTGGAATTGTCAGAGTGAGATAGAATAGCACATGTACCAGATGCAGAAGCATTGGGGCTTTTATCATGCAACAGCTCAGGTTGACCCATAATAATAGCTCTCATGGATTCTAATCTCCATTAATTGCAGGTGTTAATATTAACATGTACCTTCTTTACCTTGACATTCTAGAGATACAGAAGGCGATTGTCCAGCTTTCTCTTTCTTTGAGATAGTCACGATTGTCACATGGCAGACGGGTATTGACGTCAGCGTTATGAAGGGCGGTTGTGATGTAAAGTCTGAAGAAGGATGTCTTTAGCCCACAGCGCTAGGTCTTACAGAAAAAAAAAACACATGGTCTCACCAGATTTATAGAGAATCCGCCGTTTTTGTATCGGGCAATATTACAAGTAAGGTTCACATTTTTTACAAACTGCTTGTTGTTGCATATATGTTATAATTTCTCTGCGTGGGACACATGTGTATATATAGTTTTGGAATGTGTTAGTGGTATAAAATCCCTCTGATAACAAATCATGGTTTGCATTCTTTTTGTTTTAGGCCATTCTCTTCAGGCCGTGCATTGCGTTGTTACAGATATAATGCGAATAACGGGGGAAATATACATTTCTACCATAGCTCTCTCCCGTTGTAATAGTGAAAAAGACGTGATATTATTTACCGGACATGTGGTATTATCACCTATTAACTGTTGGCCATGATCTATTATTATTTGCCTCCATTAACAGGGTGGCCGTGTTCTCTGTGTATAATACAAGGTGCAACTCTGTTGATGAGCGTCAGGATAAATGCTGGTTGTTGAGAAGAGTTTTTATTTATTTTAAGTTTGAGGGATGCGGTATATAAAAACAATAATAGGAAGGACTAAGAATGAGTAAGAAAAAGATAGGAAACATTTCTTAAACCAGTAATGGGATAATAATGCCTGAATATTCTAACACTCACAGGTTATACTGGTTGCAAGATAAATATAGGGAAGCTAAAAGTAATGTGGTTTTATGAATCAACGGCAGAAGAAGGAGATAGACGTTTGGAAAAAAAAAGTCAGAATTTTCTTGGAGTGAAAAACACAAGAAGTTATGGAGAGCCATGATCATTCTATTTCCAAAGATAGGCAACCGTAAACGATTTTCGGATATAATATAGATCTTGAAGAATTGTAGACTCGTTCAAAAAACTATAAAAGGAGGAAGTTACTATAATTCATCTCCAGAGGCCAGCTTTCCGATCAGTTTTTTATGGAAGAGAAACCTCTGTAAAAATTAAAATGAAAAAATATAAAATAGAATTATCTGTATAAAAGGAGTCGATTTTAGTCGGGATCATGATTTTCCTTCTCTTGCTAGAATGTTGTGTCCAGGTGCGAATATGGTTGTTCATAGACGGTTAGAAAAAAAAGTCAGAATTTTCTTGAGGTGAAAAACATGTAATGGTGACCAAGACGTGATATTATTTACTGGACATGTGGTATTAACACCTATTAACTGTTGGCCATGATCTATTATTATTTGCCTCCATTAACAAGGTGGCCATGTTCTCTGTGTATAATACAAGGTGCAACTCTGTTGATGAGCGTCAGGATAAATGAAAAAAAAAAGAGCCTAGCCTATCTTACTATTTATCCATAGCTTGGGGAAAAGAGTTGGATTCATACATTTCCCAAGGGTATTAAGCCTTAAGTAAATGTAATGAAAACGACTGGAATTCGAACTCTGATTTCCCATTTATCTTGCCTCTCTATATAAAATATAAAAGATCGTAGAGATTATAATCGTTTCTGCTTTTAAAATTTTTTTTAATGTAACCAGAACCACTTCTAATATCCAGATACACAAATACTGATCTGTAGAAACGTCATGCTTTACTATTACACTAAAAATGTTACAGCCAACTTAGAGCATCTTGTCCAAATAAACCATTTAGCCTGCGGGCTGATCGTTTCGTTTTTATTTCCAATGAAAATTAACTTTCTCTTTTATTCTCTCGCTGCACACAAAAGTGATACCTAACTCCTGAACTACTGACAACAAAGGACGGATTTGGCCTGAAGATATAACGAAGTCTCAAAAGTAAGGACAAATAAATGCAAACAGGAAATCAAGGAGAAAAAGCATTTCGCTATTGTTGTCTGGACCGAAATCACAATGGCCATTCCGTTTCAGAAAACTCATTTCCGGAACGGGAAGGAAATGCTTGTAAAATATTACATATTAAACAAGGCAAAAACGGTGATAGCATCTGGAACAATTATATAAATGAATAAAAGCTGTGGAAATTGATAAAGGTTTTCTCCCTTGTAAATTTGAAATGGAATTTTTCGCCGAGCTAACTGTCGAAAAGGGTTTCTTTGTGTTAACTACAGTGCGTTACGAAAGTCTTGTCACCCGCTACCAAAAATTAACAATAGAAGAACAAGTAATACAGTAATACAAAACACATGTAGAGAATTCAGTTTATTCCCTTTCATTAATGCTCTCACACATAGAGAAGGTCTGTATGAACGGCTTTTTGTGGCACTAAATGATGGGGTGCCATGTCCTTTGTGATATTTTACGAAGCTGTTTATTATTGCAGAGGCTCTCCCAACGGTATCCTTCAACTCATGGGTACGCTGGTATCATTCATATGAAACTGTCTCCTCGATAATACCCCACAGAGCGTTCAAATTTAAAATTATAAAATATTTTTACCAACATTGGGGGCGAGTTACTGACACAAAAACAAGAACAAAAATTCACATATACATATATCTTCCTTTTTGAGTTATGTTTAAATAACTTTACGGTAGATGGTGGGAGTTGCCACGAAGTCAAGGTTACATTTGTCATTCGTGTTCATTTGTAGCTAGTATGTCTTCAGCGTTTTACGTGTGTTAACTGCGAGGGGTACCATTTAACATTCAATGGTCTGATTCCTCCAAATTTTAAAACTACTAAACCAAACCAAGGTATCATAGCGTCAGTTGACGTTGAAAACTTATTACACAAACGTCCCCGCCGATCAAACCATTAACATTATCCTCACTTCTTTGTATACTAATAATTATAACCCTCCGCCATCCATCAAACTATTGATACTCAAAAAATTACTACATCCATGCACAACCAAAGTCCCATTCTATGACCATAATGGCAACATTGACACCCAAACTAATGGTGTTAGTATTGGAAATCCACTCAGTCCATGCTTTTCCAATTACTATATGTAGAAAATATGATACTTAAACAGGTCTGTAAACCTAAAATATAGGTTCATTACATGGACGATATTTTTATTTTAGCAAATAACACTAAAGGAATAGATACACGTAAGACCACATTTGAGAAAAATTCTATCCTTAACTTTACCTACGAACTTAGCCAAAAAAATAAACTCCCATTCTTAGATTCTCTAGTAGAATATAGTATTAACAAGTTTATCACCTCATTATATGAAAAACCCACTAGCAAAAGCTCTTGCCACCTTAAATTTAAAGTGAATGCCTACTCAGATACAAAATAGCGGTAATAAAAACTTAAAAACCTAAAAAGAGCACACCAGAATTCATCCTCTCGACTACTCTTTCATAAAACCTCCTCAATAATGTAAAACAGACATTAATTAACAATGGCTTCCTTAACTACTTTATAGACCACAAAATTTCTAGTAAATAACAATGATAGTTAACGTACAGTCAAAAAATTACATGAATATTTTTCTACAAAAACTACAAACAAGATGAATCTTCACTTAGAAACATAATAAAGAAATACACTAAAAAAAGTGACCGAATAAAAAATCAAATGAATTATCAAAATCAAATGGATATTATCTACTATAAAAAATTTAAAACAGCTAAACATATTATTAAAAAATCCAAGACAACAGCAAAAACAAAATTACAACAAACGAATATTATATATCAGTTTAAATGCTTCTTAAGGAACTGTTCCTGATCAAAGCGAATTCATAAATAACAACATTGGTCACACGACTACATGCCTATCCAGACGCTTTACGTTACACCTATCTGACCAGAGCTCTATAAGAACCCATTTAAACTCACACAGAAACTTACCAGACTCCATTTGAAACATGCTAGTAGAAAACACAAACATAATAACCTCACCCACCTGTAAAAAATAATGGAAGCCCTAATAATAAAAAAGAAAAAGGTAACACTTAAGATATTAACTACGGACACGTCCAGAATATGCTAACATTTCTATAATACTAAAAACATACACATAACGGACGCACTCAATTAAACTGAAAAAAATAAAATCATCCTTGATAATGGCTAAAAGTATAGACGAAAGCGCTCAGAACTATAGAACATTTGGACAGTTTCTACAAACTCTGTGTCCAAAAAAGAAAAGACTTGTTAGAACACGAGAAAATAAAAAGCTTAATCTTAGTACGTTCTCTGTCGTTTTTAATGAAACATGTATAAATGAAAAATTGCTGCCGAAATACACAATACATATATATATATATATATATATATATAAATATATATATATATATATATATGTATATATATATTTACATTTGTATATATATATATATATATATTTACATTTGTGTGTATATATATATATATATATATATATATATATATATATATATATATATATTCTTGAAGCTTTATACATAAAACTGTTGAAACCTAACCTGAACAAAATAGACTATGAAATCTCCACAAATATCCTTAAATGCCTATAATTTGTAACAGAAGCGATTGGTTTATACCAACGACTTCCCATACTTTTTACTTCTCGTTTTTCACTCTCGTTCGGTCATGTGTGACGTAACGAGCTGCCACGCGATTTTCGCTTCCGCGTCTCCTATATACGAGTTTGTCGTTACTTGACATTTTCATACAGCAAGGGCGGACTATTATTGTTGTTTCGTCCGTTCTTGTTTGATTTATTGAAATTGTCATATTTGATAATGGCTTGTGTAAGCCGGAAGCTTCGATTGGATTTAAACATGTATCAATATGGTGTTATCCTTTCGTCTTTCAACGATAATGTAATTAAGCATATTAGACAATATGAAAGGATCTTACTTAAAATAAATAGACAAAACTAGTCTATATTATTTAATGAAACATGCATTAATATATATATATATATATATATATATATATATATATATATATGTGTGTGTGTGTGTGTGTGTGTGTGTGTGTGGTCTGTCTCTCGTCGGGGATGACAAATGTGGTCTCTGTAAAATAAAGAGATGCTGAACTCATATGGACAGGAATTTGTCTCTCGAGGCATGCATGTGTTTCACCAACTTTTGTGGTTGACCCATTTCGATCGAGTTGTTGCGGATCACTTTCACGGGTGGACAGCTAGTCCTGGTCGTCTACATGCGGCAAAGCCACAGCAACAGGTAAGGTTGGTCTGTATATTCAAATCGACCTCACTCCAAACATTTTATAGATGAGCACCAACTCAAGTGACAGCTCAATCACTCTGACTCTGACACTTTGCTGTATTACGAAGTGTCTTTCCAACAGACCTGCTCGTTAAATGGTGTCCAGAAAGTTGTTTTGGAAGTCTGCTATCGCTGATACGAGTTGTCTCGTCCACCTGAGCTTGACTCACATTAGGATGGCTTCAACTCCTGTCATGGATTTGGTGAGAACTTCAATATTTCTAATGTTATCACCCAGTTTTCTGTTGCTGATGGCACGTAGGCAACGTATGTGGAAGAGATCGTTGATACAAAGTCGAAGGTTCTGCAGCATAGAATAAGGATGTCAGTACTACTGCTTTGTACATATCAATTTGAACCTTTAACGAAACATCACAAGATTTACAAAGCCTGTGGTAAAGGATACCGATGCCTGAACAAGCCTTTCCAATCTTGCCCTCAATTTCTTTGTTCATTTTGGCATCGTTGGATAAAATAGAATCAAGATGGGCAAAAGAGGAAACCGTTTTCAATAATTTTCTAAAATCATAAACTGTGGGGTGGGGAAACAGGTGTTGGGTTGGTACAGATATGCTGGTGGACAAGTTCATGATGGTCAGACCGAAATCTTTAGATGCACAACCGAATTTGTTAACGATTCATTACATATCTTACATCTACAAGAATATATATATATATATATATATATATATATATATATAATTAAACGAAATAATTAAATAAACGAACAAATTAACAAATCGCCCCCGCTAAAATAACCGTTAGAACTAAAACAATAAGGATAAATAAGTAAAAATAATAAATCCAAATAAATAAATAGATATATAAATTACAAACTGTCCCCTCGCCAAAATAACATAATAGACTACGGCAAGCAATCTAAACATTGAACAAATAAATAGCTTTAATTATGTTCCCAGACCAAAACAAGCTATTACATAAGTGACCTGAGCAAATCACCCATTTTTTTCGACGTTAATAAAAAACCGAAAAAAATAAATAATACAATAAAAAACAAATAAATTAACCCAAACAAATAGATAAATAAACAGGACACTCCCGCAAAATAAATTCCAGAATAGATTACCCACAATGCACCACTGACCAATATATACAAATAGTTGAGGAAAAATCCAAAATTCGCCGCCTGACGATAGCCCTTAGCATGTAAAAGCCTGTCGCCTCCGAGTGTTGACTTCAATGTTCACTTCATATTTCTATCTATCTATCTATCTATCTATCTATATATATATATATATATATATATATATATATATATATATATATATATATATATATATATATATATATCATAATACATCGAACATATAGCGGTGGTGTTAATAAAAAAGAGACACAGTACATAGAAGATGATGATGATGATGATGATGTAGAAGAAGAAGAAGAAGAAGAAGAAGAAGAAGATAGGTATCTCTATATTCATTGTCTTTTGTTCGTTGTCTGTGCATTCATATATCATTTTGCGTGTTGATTTGCAAACAATCGTCTCCAGATTGTCTTTAAATTCAATTTCTTTTTCTCGGCTCCCAAAATTCTCCCGTATTTCGTTACATGATTTATTTTTTCCGCAACCACAAGGACTTTTCAAATATACATGGCACATTTCTCAAGAAGTAAAATACTGATAATAAATTGATTCTAAGAAAACGGATAAATTGCTTTTGTCTTTTTTCTAAATTCTCGAAGTGTAGCTCATTACGAAATCCTCGGCCTAACGATTTCGACTGATAATTCTTTCATCGTAAGCAAGGCTATAAAGCCCCTAACGCGTTCAGGCCCTCTCTACGTCCCCGGACGAAACCCCGCCCTTCGGCAAAGCCTTGTCCGGGTTACTCTCGGCTAACTCAAAGAGTTCGAGAGAAGGCGCGCGCAGTCAGAGACCGCTCAACACCACTGGGTATTTATCGATCTACCAACGAGGATTGAATATGGCACAAGGCCGGGTTTAATGTGGGTTTCTCCGAGCCCGTATGCTCGGCAAAAATATAGCCTTTGAGCCTGCCTAGACGGGTTCAGGCCCTGTCTACCTCTCCGGACGAAATCCCGCCCTTCGGCAAAGCCTCGTCCGAGTTCCTCTCTGCGTTAGCAGAGAGGTCGACAGAAGGCGCGCGCAGTCAGAGACCGCGAGACGCCACTGAGTATTTATTAGTCCACGCACGAGGACCAAATGTGGCACAAGGCCGGTTTAATGTTCGTTTCTCCGAGCCCATAGGCACGGCCAAAAATATGGCCTTTGAACCTGCCTTGACGGGTTCAGGCTCTGTCTACCTCCCCGGACGAAACCTTTCCATTCGGCAAAGCCTCGTCCGGGTTCCTCTCTGCTAACGCAGAGAGTTGGACAGAAGGCGTCCGCAGTCAAAAACCGCGAGACGCCACTGAGTATTTATTAATCCACCCACGAGGACCAAATGTGACACAAGGCCGGTTTAATGTGGGTATCTCCGAGCCCGTAGGCTCGGCCAAAAATATAGCCTTTGAACCCGCCTAGACGGGTTCAGGCCCTGTCTACCTCCCCGGACGAAACCTTGCCCTTCGGCAAAGCCTCGTCCGGGTTTCTCTCTGCTAACGCAGAGAGTTGGACAGAAGACCTCCGCAGTCAAAGACCGCGAGACGCCACTGAGCCGAACTGGCGACCGCTACTGCTACTTATTGTCTGTATTACAATAGAATAGGTACTATAACAGTAACAAAGATTGAAGATTGGCAGTTGGTATCCTACATACGTGGAAGGCTAATGAATCCATCCCCAGAAACATAGAGAGTGAATTTAAACGCTGACGATATTCGCCGTAATGACTCACCACATAATGGTAGTACGTCGGTTAACTAATTTCTTTTCATAATATTTAGTAAATATTTTAAACTTGTCTCGTTGGTAGGATCGCTTCAAGAAGAAAGGTTTCTTCAAAGTCTACAGAAACCTATTTCTTTTCTGCTAGTAGACATAAGGGATTATTTTTTTTCTAAAACGTTACTATAAAACTGACGAACATAGGAAGAGGTAAATATGTGTTTTGATAATTGGAGCCACCGTTTTTTCCCTGATTCCGCTCCTCAGCTGATAAAACCACAGTGAGATACACATTACTTATTTCTAAAATTCCAAAATGAGTCCGTACGCTGAGTCCTATATTTTGGTCTAAAGAAGTGACGGTCTTCATTACATTTCAGACTTATTTCCCTTAAGTTAGCTTCCTGTTTGCCGTTGTCGCTGAAGTCATAAACTTTTTACACTATTTACATCGTTCGAACTGTTGTCCTCATCTTTACTGCCATATTCACGACATCTCGGCCGCTGTACGTTCTGACCTTCATCATACTTTGGAATTTAGAACCAAAACCTTTATTAGGTTGTTATAATTTCACGCGCCATGCCATTTTTCTTTGACTATCTCAGTATCAGTCAATTCCCTTTAGTAACTCAACTCTCCAGGTTTTTGGAACCCTCTGCTATGGCCAGCTATTTAACTTACAACTCTTTGGATCAAGTAACTTTTTAGATCTCAACCAATGCTTTTATCAACATGTCCTTGGAAACATCAATGAATGTAGTCTTCGGACATATAAACCTAATGTTTCAGTCCATTTTTTTTTTACTAGAACTCATATTACAATTTTTATTATTGTTATTTTTCTCTATTACTGGGGTCCATAGCGTATTCATTTCTATGTTTGACCGGCTTAAAAGATTTTTGACGCATAGCATATGCCCTGATTCCTTAGGTGTTCGTATTTTCCAGTGAGGGTCTCTGTTTATTATTTCAACTTCATCCCACAAAGGTGGTGATCTCTTTTTTCCTTCATGGTACGTGGAATTAGGAAAATCTACTCTGTGGACTAAATAAAGGTTTAGTTTCGAAACTCCAACGTATATCAGCTGAAGAAGGTCGGGGCGTACAACAGCCGAAACGTTATGAATATAGCAATAATTATAATACCTCATCTCGGAAATATAGACAGATATTAATGATCTTGTTGAAAATCCCGGTTTTCTTGAATATGTGTGTAGAGATTTTGAATATCTTGAAGTCCCCCCTCTTCAAATATTTCTCTCAGTAGGAGGTTGTTCCTGGGTGACTGAAGATTCAAATAATGATTTGTTTTAGCACTAAAGCACTGTATTATCCGTAAACTTCACAGAGGACAATAACAGAAAAAAAGGATAAAGCGAGATTATATAGAAATGAATTAATCAAATAACATCTGGACTGGCATCTCATTTTTCAACTCGGCGGATATAAAGGCGGGATAATTTGAAAGATTCAAAAAAGAAGGAAAAATAGAGATAACGCTTAATAAGAGTGGGGGTTAAACGGATGTGCACTACAACTAGATAAAAAAAAAAAAAAAAAAAAAAAAAAGAGTAGCTGTTATAGTGGGTTGGTGCATAATTATCAATCGTTTTTTAGGAGAGATATTTGTTAATATAAATTGCTGTTTTGTTTACTTTTTTTAATAAAAATGTTTTATTTTCATATTATAAGAATGTATGTCGCTAATCATACGCTCCGGAATAATCATTTAAAAATGTTATTGGTCAATTGTTATGTGTCTTTTTTCATAATAAATATTGTTTAAAAAAATACCTGATAATTATGCACCAACCCAAAACTTATTCGCGATTCAATTATATCTACTTTTATGTACCGTGTCACTTCAGAACGTAGCCGATCATGGCCCTCCACATCTCTTAATAAGTTTGGTAGTTTTGTTACTTTTCACAATTCCTTTTCTGCCACACATTTGCTGGAGCCCATAAGATATGTTCCGCTCTGCTTTCCTTTGGCCATTTTCCCTCTATAAGTCCTGTGAGTATCAGGTTTTCCAAGTCCTTGTTCCTCAGTACGTGACCCAGAGATTTCAACTGCTCCTTCTCCTGTTAAATATAAGTTTTCTTTTTGTTTCCATTCTCTCCAAAACCTCGTCGATGCTTACATGTTCGATCCATGGTTTGTCTAGAACCACATTTCTGTTGCTTTAAGAGTATTTTAGATCTTTGAGGAGATTGTCTTGTATTCGCTGCCAAACAATAGGACAAATATCATTTAACAGCTCAATACACTTTTCTTTGTTTCTTTGCCGGTTAATCATCACCATTTAGGAAACATCAACAATCGCCGATGGGAACGATCTTCCTTTAGCTTTATAGTAATGCTACGCCAGGACTACATACAGTTTTGAATTAAGTGATACGTTCTCCTAGACTAGTTGCCTCCAAGGGTATAGAACACAGTCTGTCCTGTTATTTACCCATAGCTGTGGGGGAGAGAGGAGAAGAAGAAGATTCATACCTTTCTCAAGGTTATTAGCACGTGACTGGAATTCGAACTCGGTTCTTTTTCCTTCTTTCTCTTTTTTTTTCTTTCTTTCTCTTTTTTCTTTCGTTCTCTATTTTGATTTTCATTCTTTCTCTTTCTTTCTCTTTCTTTCTTTTTCTTTTTTCATTTTCTTTCCTTCCCTTTTTCCTTTTCCGTTATATCCTTTTTTTTCTTTTTCTTTCTTTCTCTTTTTGTCTTTCTCTTTTTTCCTTATTTCTCTTTTTTTCTTTCCTTCCCTTTTTTCTTTCCGTCCCTTTTTGCTTTTTGTTCTTTCTCGTTTTTGTTCTTTTTCGTTCTTTTTTCTTTCTCTTTCTCTTTTCTTCTTCTCTTTTTCTCTTCTTTTTTTCTTTTTATTTCTCTCTTTCTTTTCCTTTTTCTTTCTCTTTTTCAGGGTCTGATTGAACTGTCTTAATTCTTTGGTGATCAGACCAAGCAATGGCTATGCCCTTCCATTATGAATGTACCAGTATGGCGGTTTGCTGGCTGCTGCTTTCGACTGGTCTTTAGGAGCCCAAAATTCTTGCTAGCGCTTCGTCCTCATCATCATTTGTCGACCATAGTCGGGATCATCGAACCAATGAGAACGATACTTTCTTTAACATTATAGTATTTGCTACGCCAGGTCTACATTCAGTTTTGAATTCAGAGTTACATGCTCCTAGATCGGTTGCAGCCCAATGCTATAGAACCCAGTCTATTTACTGGCGTGGGGTCGTAAAGAAGAAGGGTATTATCACGTAAGTGAGTGTAATGGATCCGACTAGAATTTGAACTCGGCTCTTCGTTTCTTCAATCCGAGCCGCTATCCATTACTCCTAGTCTTAGTTTCTTAATACTTTATTTAGCTTTTGGAATGCATGTTTGGCCATCGCAATACGTCTTCGAATCTCACTGTCGCACTTACCGTCCTCTGTTAGAAAGATTCCAATATATTTAAATTTATGTATCTGTTGGATTTTTGTATTCCCGACTTGTAATTTGCATTTTGAGCTCATCATTTTGCTTATGAGCATCTGTCTTCTTGTAGTTTATGATTAGTACTTTCTTCTCGCTTTCCTTCGCTACCCTCTGTAGGAGGTTTTGTAGTCTCCTTTCTCTGTCTGCTATCAGCACTGTGTCATCTGCATACTCATCTTCCTTGAGGATTTGTTTGAAAATTTTCAAATATGTATAGCAAAAAGAAACAATCCCGAAACAAAAAAGGGAGGAAACGTAAAAATATGCCCAGTGAGTATAATATGGAAATACATTTATAAAGAATTTCTTCAGGGAATTGAAAAGAAAAAGATAGAAAGTCTCATGGACATGATTGCACAGAGGGCATCTCTAATGAGAAATAAGCTCACGGTAAAATGATAGTACATTGAGACATTTGAATCTTTTATTTATTATTTTCTTTCACTGTTTTTTTTTTAGTTTAGTTTTAGATAAAGAAGGCTCAGACCTTGCCTGGGAAGCAAATTTTAATAAAAATATATTGTTTATAATAAGAAAATAAACTGTATAATACAAAGCTATATTTTTAGTTTCTTTTGTACTTAGAATTTTGATATGTCTTTTTCAGCTTTTGTGACGAATATACAGACAGAGATATGTATATATATAAACAGCAGATCATTAATATTGGGGTGAGTCCAAATTTAGTTCTGTTATTATTACATTTCAAACTGGATTGGAAATTACATTATTTTTTATGTTATAGCATAAAAAAAATTTCCAAAGTTATTGTACTGTGATGTAAAGGGAGAGAAATCCTACAAACAAAATAAACCTGTTTTAAATTCATTTACTTTATATGCTTTACTAAGAAATAAAGCTGTTTTTAAAAGACAATATTAGACTTTTCATTTGCATTTTCTGTAAATGTAAACAGATTGATATTTTTTCTGATAACTTACGTCGGAATTTTGCCAACGCAGAAATAAGATCTCTCAATACAAACACGGTGAATTTAAAAGGATTTTCGACAGAAAAATTGCATGGATATAACAATTTAAAAAAAAATTTGAATTATACGTGCGTGAAATAAATAAAATATTTATTAAAATATGTTTTAAAATTGTTATTGAAATTATACGTTACTGCTTATGTTATTAACGTGTTATATATATATATATATATATATATATATATATATATATATATATATATATATATATATATATATAAAGGCCGAGAACTGATTCACTACGTACTCACTACTTTCGGCCTCGTGTCACATCTAAGGAATGCTTAGTAAATCACAATAAAGTAACTTTAGATAACTTTGACGTGATGTAATAGTTAGGAGTTATATTTCGCTAGGGTAATTACGAGTGAGTTCGCTTCTCTCTGGGTGCTCTCTACATTCGACCTTGTGTCACATCTAAGATATCCTTAGTAAATCACAATAAAATATGGGTAGATAAATGTGACGTGGTGTATTGGCTGGCATAATTCGTATGGGTTAATTACAAGTGAGCACGATTCTCACTGGGTGCTCGCTACATTCGACTTTGTGTTACATCTAAGATATGCTTAGTAAATCACAATAAATAATGGTAGTTCACTTTGATGTTGTGTAATATTTAGCAGTCATATTTTGCTAGGTTACTTTTAAGTGAGTTCGATTTTAACTGGGTGATCATTACATTCGACCTTGTGTCACATCTAAGATATGCTTAGTATATCACAATAAAGTAACTTTACATAATTTTGACGTTGTGTAATAGTTAACAGGCATATTTAGCTTTCGATTTCTCAATGGGTGCTCACTACATTAGACCTTGTGTCACATCTAAGATATGCTTAGTAAATCAAAATAAATAAGATTACAAAACTTTGATGTTGTGTAATAGTTAGCAGGCATATTTAGCTAGGTTAATTACGAGTGAGTTTGATACCCACTGGGTGCCTATTACTTTGGACCTTGTGTTACATTTAAGATATGCTTAGTCAAGCAGGATAAAGTAACAGTCGTTCACTTTGACTTAATGTAATCGTAAGCGAGCATGTTTTCACTGGGTGCTCACAAAATTCGCTCTTGTCGCATCTAAGCCATAATTTGTAATTGAATAAATTAACTCAAGATAACTTTGATGTGGTGTAATAATTAGTAAGCATGTTTCGCTATGTTAAGTACGAATGAGTTCGATCTTTACTGGATGCTCTCTACTTTCGGCCTTGTGTCATATCTAAGATAAGCTTAGAAGATCACCATAATATAATGATAGATCACTTAGACGTGCTGTAATTATTAGCTTGCTTGTCTCGATAAATTAATTACGAGTGGGTTCGATCCCCACTAGGTGGTCACTGCTTTTCTCTCTAGATCAAGTACAACTGAGTAATGAAGTCGACCCCTTATGCATGTTCCATAGTTTCGGGTTTATAACAATTCTCACCAAGATTAGTAAATCGCCAATCGCTTCTAGTTCGTTTTGTCAGTATGAAAGTGTAGTAG
>OZ010607.1:43159356-43166856 GCA_963932145.1 Acanthosepion lycidas | reverse complement strand
GCACTATATTTGCAAAGGTTAAATTGAAGTTTTCCTAGAAGTCAATTGCAAAATCGTAAAGAAACGAGAAGAAAGGACTAAACAGTAATTGAATGAAGACAGAATGAATAGATATCAACAAAAGTAACTGATACACGCGTGCGACTTGGGATAGTGAAAATGCCTTTAAAAAACTAAGCAAAGTATTAAGAAGCAGAAAAATTTGGTTCCAAAGTAAAAAAGAGTACTGAACTATCTTGTAATATCAGTCCTCGTATATGTTTTTAATAGGTGTCATCCCAA
This sequence comes from Acanthosepion lycidas, assembly GCA_963932145.1. Classification (NCBI taxonomy): domain Eukaryota; kingdom Metazoa; phylum Mollusca; class Cephalopoda; order Sepiida; family Sepiidae; genus Acanthosepion; species Acanthosepion lycidas. The sequence continues at coordinate 43,166,574 of OZ010607.1, read as the reverse complement.
ACAAGTTAGTGCAGCCACTAACACGTAAGGGTTTCAGGGTGTGGCGTAATGTGTAATATAAATATTAGTAATAAGGAGAAAGAGAAAAGAGCAATCAGAAGGAGAGTAGATAGCGATTGACATTGCATTTACATTTTTGCAGATTAAAATAGGTTGGAAAGCATGGAGCCAGGAGTGTTCCATAAGCGAGACGTGCTGGATATGAAATTATTATCATACTAGCTGCATTGCCCGTGGTTGATTAAAAAATCGTACGACTCATACAGCAATCGCTATCACTTGACTTAAAATATTTTTCCCCTTCCTTGTCTTTAAAGGAGTGCCCTTTGCCATGCTGATGTTGCTATATGCCTTACTTCTTGCAATCTCACACTTCATGTGCTTCCTATCCTTAGATATGATTAATTAATGATGTGCGTGTAATTTTCGTTTATGTTCGATTGCCTTACGATTCGTCTGTTAAGCTTGGAGAGTAATCATCCATTCTTATTACTCCAAGTAGAGTCCAATGTTGTTAAAAAAAACCTCGGATAATTCCAGTAAAATATTTTTTAATTATCTCTAAGATACAACGGTTAAAATCTTAATCTAACAATTGGACAATTTTGATGTTACACTCGGTATATCTTAAAAAAAAAATTCAAAAATATATCGGTATATCTTAAAAAAAAAATTCAAAAATTGTTTCTGTATACACACATCTTAACCTTAATTCTGTCCATTACCAGATGGATTACATCACGTAGAAAATGCTGCCAATGACATTGGACACTATGTCAATGCCTATAAAATTGAATTCATAGGGTTCTACCAGAATCAGGTAAATCGATAAAAACTGTCGAATTTTTTACATACCTAAGAAGCGATATAAATTCTACTGAAATGGATCTAACACTTCGCATAGCTAAAATCTGGACCGCATTTAATAAATTTGATATAATCTGATCTATGACACAATCTCAAATGGAGATTCTTTCGTGACACTGTAGAGGCGGTGTTAATGTATATTGCTATTGCCTGAAGATTAACTAAAAGCTTACAGCCTTGATGGAATCTACACTCAGGTACTGAGATCTATACTTAACCCCCCCGCCTAGTGACAACATCCAAGTAAAACACAACCCTGATATTTCTACAATATTACGCGAACGCAGAATTCGCTTTCTAGGACATTGCTTGCGATTAAAACAAAAATTCGAAAGGGATCTACTGTTCTGGACACCTTGGCATAATGCAAGACGAGTTGGCCGCCCAGCAACTACCTCTATTGACCAGCTGTGGTATGACACAGAGTGCCTCCCTAATGACTTTCCAAACTTCATGCAGGACCGTGATGGTTGGCGACACTGACTTAAGAATATTCGAACTAACTCGACCGAATAAAAAAAAAAAAAAAAAACAATATTGAGAAAGAATGACAATAAAAGAAAAGTAATAAAAATAACAGATGACGATTAAAGTTCGCATTGAGATCTTTCAAGATTATAGTTTACAGGAAAAAAACAAATCCGGAAGAGAGGTCCACAAGCGAGAAGTTCTAGAGAAGAAACTGTTAGCATAGAACTTACGGTTACAGCTAACAGTTTCAACATTAAAATGATAAGACATATCTTTCAATCTTGTACTCCGTAAAATCGAAATACCAGAAAGGAAAGCTCGTCAGAATAATTATCATGAAAATAATTTTTTTAAAGATGGACTGGGAAGGTAGGTTTGCTACGGGGGAAAAATAACTGAAACCGAGATATCACGTGAAGACCGATAATACCTCAGATTCTTTTTTAGAGTTCCGGATTTTATTTAAGAGCACTCATAATTTGCAGCCATCAATATTTACACAGTAGGAAAAATATACCTAAAACATTTTAAGGACACTCCAATACCTTAAGAATTTCATCTTCAATGCATAAAAAATGCTCATAAAATATTCCAAGATAGAAAAGCTTCACCTCCTGACAAACCCAAAGAAGGAAAAAGATATATTGTTATACCCACTAACTTTATCACAACTACAACCGAAAAGAATTTATCTAAACTCAACATAAAATTTGTTATAACTATATCCAAAATATTATAACACATAATCAATACAAAACAAAATAAGCCAAAATTTAAAGGAGGAATTTACTCTATAAACTGTAATGATTGTTAGAAAGCACATATTAGAGAAGGCTCAAGAAGTTTAAATAAATGTGTATATGAACACAAAAGAGGCATTTTCCTTTACATGTAACGGATTTTATTAAAGTGCCCTCGGAATTTGCAACCCCCAATATTTTCATGTAGAAGAAAAATATATTTATTCCAAAAGAAAGTATTTTTCTACACACTTAATCTATCACAACTACAACCGAAAATAATTTATCTAAACTCAAAATAAAATTTGTCACAATTACGTCTAAATCAATCAAAGATTTAAACAATAAAAAACAAAACGATTAGCTAAAACTTAATTGAGGAATTTACTCTATCAACTGCAGATATTGCCAGAAAGAATATACTGGAAAAACCTCAAGAACTTTAAACAAAAGACTGTATGAACACAAAAGGGACATTTTACAAAACAACATATAAAACGCATTGTTTGTTCACTGTAAAACAATTTTGACCTACTATGATTAAAAGAGAAAACAATTCAGTACGACGTAAATGTCTCGAAAGTGCCTTGATCGCTACTTTAGCCACGATAAATTGGCTCTCAGGTTCTTGCAATATATCACCATTCAAGGTAGATTTTCAGTTGTCAGAGTGTTGGATAGGCAGTGACAAAGTGTAAGTGACACTGGTAAATGAAAAAAAAAAAAAAAAAACTGAGTTAGATTTGGAGATGTAGTTGGAGCAGCAGACAACGAGAGACGACCACACTGCCAAAGCCCACGTCACTTGAGGCCAAAGTGAACTCCCGACTTGTTCCAGACTTAGCTAAAATGAGCAAAGTGTCACGATAGAATTCAAAGCGGGATGGTTTAATTTTTCTTTACAATGAACTATGAAAACCACATTGAAAATTGGCTGGAAGAATGTCCAGTCATATTTTATTTCGTCTGCAAAGAAATTTTTCCTTCGTGACGCAGCTTTGTCAGGTCCGAGATCAGAAAGCACAACGTGTCGGAACAAGGCGCAGACTGGGGCGGCCATTTCAACGACCGGCGGCAGTATTGACCAATAAAGGAATTGACCCAGGACCTACTGGCGAGAAGTGTTATAAAAGATGATGGGAAAAAGAATACAGATGAATTTAACTAGATTAAAAAAAAACATATTCTTTCAAAAAATATTAATTCAAAAATATCCTTTCCTAAAAATATTCTTTCAAAAATATGCTTTCAACACTATTCTTCCTACACTTTTGAAACTACCAGCGTCTTCCGTTTCGTGCGCATGTGTAGACGTGGCAACATTAAGAGAATGAAATAATAACGGATGAAACGCGTGACAAATTTTTTTCCAATTTGTCATACTACAGTGTAACCCGGATATAAGAAACCCGGATATAATAGAAACCCGGATATAAGAGAGATTTTTTCTGGTCCCAAATTAGAGCCATACTTACCTAAACAAAATAGACCAAACCAGGATATAAGAGAAACCCGCATATAAGAGACTTCTTATCCACCCCAACAACTCTCTTATATCCGGGTTACACACACACACACACACACACACACACACACACACATATATATATATATATATATATATATATATATATAGAGAGAGAGAGAGAGAGAGAGCGAATTGGAGGGAGGGAGATAAATTGCCACCAGTATAGTAATGTCAGTTGGGCATTGTCTGTGAGAAAAAAGAGTACCATAATGCAATTCACTCCACCGGAAATTTGATGACGACATGAAGCCCCAATACGAACATTTCAGAGCGTTTCTGTGTGAATCGGTGGAGAGTGCAATAGATTCAGAAAGAGTTGGATGATATATCCAATCACCATCATGGTGTTTAAAGTGATGGTGACGTTATGCCTCCATTCATGTTCGCACAGGATGTCAGACTCAACCTGCATGCCTGCATGAAGTGCCTTGTGTAGGTGGTGCTGCTCTGGTTCATTTAGAAGACTCTGTATCTGGCAACCAGACTATGCATCATGCCCCACGAGCAGGAGAACTCACTCATGGCAGTCAGACAAATTCTGAGGCCGCATCACCATTTATATCTGGCCACCTAACTCCCCATCGTGCAAATCCCTTGATTATTATGTGCGTTGACTGAGAGAGACCAATAAAATTCCTTGTAACACAAAAAATAAGGTAAGGATTGTGATAGCATTCACTAATTTAAACAAGGAGACCGTCTAGAAGAGTTGCAGGAGATTCCGGAGTCGTCTGGAGACCGTTGTTGAAGCCAATATCGATTTTACTGTATAAATTTACTTTTTCGTAGTTAAAGATATATTTAAGCAATTTTAGTAAATATATCTCTTAAAATGAGATGTCAGTATTATTTCCATTTTCGCGTAAATTAGACAACGCTTTATCCATCACACCATGTATTTGAAATACGTAAAAACACGGAGACGTGAATACATTAATTAAACACTTCAGCAAATTCTCTTTAATGTGTGTGTGCTTTTCGCTGTTGCTGTGATCTTCAAATCGATTTTGCGTAATCAGCGAATATCGAACTGTTTGCGGTTTCTTTGACTTTCATTCTTTGTCGAATATCTAAGAGGGTGAAAAACAAACAACATTCTGTAAGGTTTGTTTTTGTGCTGAAGTTTCGAATTAACCCAGATTTTAATTGGCTGTAAGCTGATGTTTTTTTTTCTTATTAATGTTCACCAATAAAAGGCTCAAGTGTCAGTCAGCATAGAAGGTTACAGAAGACGTAGTGAAATATCTATATCAGCGTTGTGAGCAAGTAAACAGTTAAAGAAATAACAAAACAAGTGTTACAGATATATCATATATTAGCAGTAAGTACAACAGAAGAGTATTACACGATTAGTAAGGGTGTGTCGGTTGACAGCGTCCAATTTATTCGACTGTTATATTTACCTGTCTTCCCACAAGGTAGGATGTGGTACAAGACCGAGTTTAATGTAAGGCAATCCGAAAATTCCCCATAGTAAACGTGTAAAACGGGGTCGGGTAGCTGTTTCACGAGACGAGACTCTGCCCTTCTACATAGCCTCGTTTGGGGATTCTCTCTGCACGGAGGCAGAGATTTGACCAGAACAGCTGGAGCAGTTCTATTTCAATGTTGTATTTAACCAGTGTCCCCTCAACATAGGATGTGGCACAAGGCCGAGTATAATGTGGAGCATCCGATCCCGTAGGCTTAGCCAAAAATTCCACATAGACCCCGTATAACACGGGGGGTCGGGTAGCTGTTTCCCGAGACGAGACTCTGCTTCGTCTGGGAATCCTCCCTGCCCGGAGGCAGTGAGTTTGACCAGCACAGTTGGAAAGGATCTATTCGACTGTACCTCCCGGGCTTTCTCTCCTACTAATCTTATAGTAGGCGCAAAAGTTCAAAATAGACTTTTTAGAGGGAGGATACCATAATCAGATATACATCTCATAACTACCATGACTAGATATAGATGTCTCCTTCGTATTATCGTCATAAATTCATGTCTCTTATAAGAAGGAACAGGAGGCAAAGTGTAGTAATAGTTTTCGGCTCCGTTCGAGGAATCGAAGACCTCAGTTCGAATTTCAGTCGGGTTCGTTACATTCACTTAATTATTAATACCCTTGGGAATTGTATGAATCCATCTTTTCTGGCCTCAGCTATAGGCAAAATACCAGGACAGAATAAGATCTATAGCTTTGGGTGGCAACCAGTCTAAGAGAAAGAAACTTTGCTACCTTGTAGGTTGTGCATCTTTATGCAAAGTATAGAAGAAAGTAACTGCAAAAAACAAATCCATTTTTGAGAGGAAGGACGAGGTAACCTCAGCATCGCCTGCGCAAAAGGACCCGTCAACCATTCAGCTATTTTGCTTAGAATGTCGCCATGAATCACAATTGTCAGATGGAAGGGAGTGGTGAGCACAATAGCAGAAAACGCACTACGTTAATTAAATGGATGCATGGGGGTTATTCGGTGGTCAGTATAAAATGTAGTTTTCTTCCTGATTTTGGAAGCTTTACCGTAAGAGAGTTCACTTATAGTATACGTGAACCTGTCTTTCTAGCTTTGGGTTAAAGCCAGTCTTAATTGCGGTAACTTTCCGGCAACTCCAAAAGTCTGTCCTCTATTTCTTTGCATCTTATTGGTACGTCCTTGTGGGTGGGAGTGCGGGAATTTAGCCTAGACAGGGCACGACCTCCATATACCATCACCAGTCTATCAAAAAGAACACACAGAATTCAAACCACCTTCTGCCTTGTAGGTCTTGCCTATTTTAACTTTTGAGAGGGGCGTTGTAATTTCATCATCTCTGGTGCAAAAGGACCCGCCAGCCATTGTACAGGGGGCTGACATTATTTTTGGGACACTTTGAAAACTGTGCTTAAAGGTGTTTTTTTGCTGCCGAGAGCTTTTGTTTTCATGAGTAGGTAGTTCAGCAGTAACAGTCCATTAATGGTAAGAACATTGATTGATGAGTTTGTCTTTTGTTTCACATTTTCTTTATTTTTACTTCAACTTAAGCGACACTATTTTTTGGACATGACACAAATTCCGGGTTTTTTAATTATTTAGTTGTCGAACGTCTACAATATGCAAAGTTTCTGCAGGTAAATTGTACCTGACCATTACATTTGAGTATCTTTACCATGCACTGCGAAAACGTATTAAAATCCTGAAGAAGAATGCATTCAAAAAAGTCATCAGTTTTTCCAAAATAAGAGAGAAGACGGGTTCAGCATCGAAAGATTACCGCTGAGATGAAGCTATCGAAGTCAACAGTTGAATACATGCTAAGTAGAGACTATGAGTGGAAGAAGAAGAGAGGAAGAAAAAAAAAACAATTTCCAAGAGAACAGAAAGAAGAATGAAGAGGAGTGTTACGAGGTTGTTATCATCTGGAGAAAAGGTGACAGCGAAGAAAGCAAAGGAGAAGTGTGAACTTGACGTCAGTGTTCGAACTGTACAGCTACACGAAATTGGACTTAAGTGTGCGAAAATCAAGAAAAGAATTACACAAACGAGAAAACATAAGGAGGCAAGGCTGGGAATCGCCAAAAGATGGATAACAAACCATGTCGACTTCAAGAGAGTGATATTTACTGATGAAAAACGTTTTAAGTTCGATGG
>OZ010607.1:43086856-43154356 GCA_963932145.1 Acanthosepion lycidas | reverse complement strand
TATGTGTATAAAGACAGAGATAGAGAAAGATAGAGAGGGATGGGGAGAGGGAGATTCGTAATGTATGTGTACGTGTGTATGTGTGTATGTGTGTGATTCCATATGCATAATATATATGTATATGTGTGTATGTGTATAAAGACAGAGATAGAGAAAGATAGAGAGGGATGGGGAGAGGGAGATTCGTAATGTATGTGTACGTGTGTATGTGTGTATGTGTGTGATTCCATATGCATAATATATATGTATATGTGTGTATGTGTATAAAGACAGAGATAGAGAAAGATAGAGAGGGATGGGGAGAGGGAGATTCGTAATGTATGTGTACGTGTGTATGTGTGTATGTGTGTGATTCCATGTGCATAATGAACATTTCCAAATATTTCCTCCATTATTATTGCATTTTAAAAGTTTTATTTTCCATCCTCTCGTATTACTTTTTCAGTTAGCAGATACTCACACCATTTCGTTTTTACTTTCCAGATAATTCCCTTGCATCAGTTTTGATATTTCTTTGCTGCTATGCGTTTCTTCAAATTCCAAAATGGTTCTATTCTTGTTCTTCTGCCTTTTTGACTTTAGTTTATACTTATTCTTTTACAAACAACGCTTTCTTTCGTTTTCGTGTTATTGGCGGAGATATAATTTCCGGATTCTTATCTTCAGTATTTCTTGTGCTTAAATTTTCAAATTCTTGGTTAATTTTCAAATCCTTCCATCTTTTTTTAAAATTCTTTTATTTTCAAATCCTTTCTTTATCTCCCAAATTTTTTAACACGTAATTTTTTATTTTCTAATTATTTCAAATTTATTTTTTATTTTTAAATCCTTCAAATACTTTTATTTACAAATCCTTCATTTTTCTTAAAGTTCTTTTATTTTCTAATTCTTTTATTTCGAATTTTTTTCGTTTATTTTCAAATTCTTTTGTTATTTTCAAATCATTACCTTATCTTCAAATTCTTTTATTTTCTAATTATGTTCTTGTTTCAAATTTCTTCTTTTATTTTCAAATCCTTTTATTTTCAAATTCTTTCCTTGTCTTCAAATTCTTTTACTTTCGAATTCCTTCATTCATTTATTTTTTTTTATTTTCAAATCTTTTCAATTTTAAATCCTTTTATTTTTAAATCCTTTTATTTTCAAATTCTTGGCACGCCGATTTAGAGCCGGTTCAAGATAGCAAAACGGAAAATGGATACACCACTTCTAGGCTAGAGCCATATGAAACCTCTTCAAGTCCTGGAGGCCAAACGGAGCAACCTAGTGAATTCTTTATGGTGGTCAACACGGACTATGGTGCCTTATCGCCCAACATACAATATAAACCATTTACTTCGAGCAACAATACAGAAAAAATGGAAATTGAATACACCGCGGATTCAGTAAGCCTAATGCAAAATAATATTATCTTCGAATTCTTTTATTTTCTAATTATTCGTCTATTTCGGATTTCTTTTTATTATTTTCAAATACTTTCCTTATATTCAAATTCTTTTATTTTCGAATTTTTCTATTTGGAATTCCCTCTTTTATTGTTCAAATCCATCTTTTGTTTTCAATTTTCTTTATCTTTAGATCCTTCATTTATTTTCAAATCCTTTTATTTTTTAAATCCGTCCCTTTTCTTCAAATTATTTTATTTTCAAATACTTCTTTATTTTTAAATCCTTTCCTTATATTCAAATTCTTTTATTTTCGAATTCTTCTATTTGTTATTCCCTCTTTTATTTTTCAAATGCATCTTTTGTTTTCAATTTTCTTTATCTTTAGATCCTTCATTTATTTTCAAATCCTTTTATTTTTAACTTCGTCCCTTTTCTTCAAATTATTTTATTTTCAAATACTTATGTTCAATTCAAATTATATTTTATTTGAATTTTTTTTTTTTTTTTTCATATCGTTCTTTCATTTTAAAATCATTTAATTTTCGAATTCTTCTTGCATTTTCCAATTCTGCTTCTTCTGATATCAATTTCTTTTGCAGTGTCTTCCATTTTGTTCTTTGATTCTTATTAGGTTGGTGCAAAAATAATGTCGTTTTCTCACTTAGTAACATATGTTAGAAAATTATATTATTTTTACACCAAAAATTTTTCAAATTTAGTTCTCCACTTTCTTTTTACTTTTTCTCTTTTCATATTCATATATCTTTTTTTAAATTACATTTTCAATTTTTCTTATATTTTCAAACGCTTCTTCTATTTCCATCGTCTCTTTTTTGAATTTGGCATATTCTTCTTTTACCTTCCTTTACATTTCGTCCTTTCGTTTTTCACCCTTTTTTAGGCATTATTACTATAGCTTTCAACATCCCCTTCCTCATATTATTCTTGCCCAATGCGTTGTGTCCAGTCATGTCTTGGGCGATCATACCTTTCCACAGTCTCTTTTCCTTTATAGTTCTTCATAAATTTACCTTTTTTCTATTTCTCCTAATCCCTTTTCTGCCACTCACTTGTAAAATTCACCACTGAGCAGGCCCTGAACATTGCCCTACCAAAATGAACGTGTATTCTCTCAAGCAGATTCTTTGCCTTGAACGTCAGTTGGGATTCAAGACCTCGCCAGATTCAGGTGGAACTGGTATATCCAATCTATTGTCAAATATGCACAAAAATGGTTTGTTCATTATAGCGCTCCATTACTTATCGGATTATATTTACAGCAGCCATATCAGACGAAAAATGGAATATTGGAGCCTGGAGTTGCCTATTCCTTATCTGGGTGATTGTGCGTGATGAATTATTTTCCATGCTAAAACCCACAGACGAAATGGCGCGAGACACTTGCTGTTCTCTCGCCGTTTCCATGTTCTTTATTATTTAGTTTTATCACCCCTGACATATACACCTGAAAGCCACCATCTCACGTACGCAAGAGTGAATTATCCCCATCTCCCTCGTATTCCAACAGTAAGACGTAAGTTCAACTCGAACAGCTTGTTCACAAGAACATTTATCTCTTTAAGTCAAGGATTAACCGTTATCTTTCCTACATATACCCATAAACCTCACTTTTTTCCTTTTCTTATGCTCATAAAACACTAAACAGTATTCCTCTGCTTTGAGTGGCTTTTGGGCCTTGTATTAGGTGAACATTGGTATAAAAATACAGACGCTTATTAAGTAGATTATATTTTTCTTTTCCTCTTTCTCTATAGCCTTTAATATTTTCTGTGAGTGTCAAATTTTCTAAGCACTCTTTTCTCATTATGTCCTAGAAAATATTCACTGTCTCTTCCTGGTGTTAAACAAAAGTATTATTTTGCTTCCATTTTCTATCGATAATGCATTTTCCTTATTTTTCATAATTTCTTGGTATTGTCTTTTCTTTAGCGATAGCTGTTTACCAGTCATGTTCTTTTCTTTGGGTGTTATTTTGCGTTTTCTAGAATGTTTAATTCTTAACCTCGTTTTCTTTTTATAATTAGCCATACTTACTGTTTTAAATCTTCCTTAAATTTGCTATCAATTCTTTTACACATTTTTCTCCTCTTATCACTGTCATTCCATCCAGTTACAGAATTACCTTCTCCAAAAATATTCTCCTACCGAAATCGGCACATCCTTGGTATGACGATAGACTACATTTGGCAGCAAGGCCTCTGATTGAGGCAGGTCTACCCTGCCTCAGGGTGGTAGCAACTATTAAGTTCCCAGCTATGGGCAAAAAGTTAACCCCCTAACTGGGGTCAAAACACTATGGAAATAGAAAAATAGATTCTTATAATAAAAATATCAGCAATATATTCTACAAATTGATTTCTTACAAAGAATAAATATTCTCTTCATACGGACGTACCCTAAAAATCTTATTGGCATTAAATAACCCATTGAGATTCATATGGCGTAAAAGAAAATTAAACAACACCAAGCGAAAACTACTTGATGAAACTTGATCTACAAACTGAGTTGGTACGAAGAATACATATTCTGTTAATACAGACATATTCTAAAAATCTTATTAGCATTAAATAACCTATGGAGGTTGATATGCCATAAAACAAAATAAAAAAAAAAAACGAAATTAGCATTACGGTATTAATCTTCCCAATTCAAGTACCGTCTTATTTTCATACGATTTCCTACTTACCTCTTCTCTTGTATATGTCACGTTTTTCTCGTTTGATTTTTTTCTTATTTCTTATATATTTTTTTTTAATCTTAAATATCTCAGTGAAAGTTTACGTGAATGACATCATATTCACTTGAAAGATATGAAGGGAATGCGTATAAATAATATACAATCAATAATCCAATAGCAATTTTCTTTTATAATTTCGGATATTTCATGCCACAGAATGGTTGGCTCATTTTCAAAATAGGACTCGAAAGAAATTTCGAAATTACTTATTCAACTTTTAAGAATATAAAACGGAAAAGCATTGCCTGAAAATTTGCTAAATGTTCTTCCCCATCTATTTTTTTGAACAATGATTTTCCCAAACTTAGTATCCAAAAATTTTCCTCGCTGAGTATTCTAAAAATATCCGAATTTAATCTGCTGAATCAATAACCTAGTGAAGAAAACTTTGGTTCAGGTGTTTTGAAATGGAGTAATTTGGAATTCCCGCCTTGAACCAGATAATATAGAATTGAACTATATGGAAACAATACAAAAGAAGCAATAAAAAAAAAATTAAAACGAGATATCCCGTGATATGAGCAGTCGAATGAGAATAATTTGCTCCCGGAGATTAAATAAGGGGGTTAGATCGGAGTTCCGTGATGGTTAACAAGATCGGCATACACCTGTAGAAGGACGGAGTGTACAAAGGTAGAAACCTTGTGATGATAACAATAAATTTGAGGAGCATATGTTTGAATGTATATAATGCGTATAATAATAACTCCTCGTTGAAAATCCCTGTAGGAAACATCTGTAGGGATGAAGAAGGGTCTTATCTTCATTTGGATTGAAAGAAGTCACGAGATTTCCCTGAGGGCGTGCGACGAATCCCAGTAGCTGATGTAGATCGCTTGGATGCTGGATATTTTCCCAAGCCCACATAGTTAGGCAGAAGCTGACATGCTACCACGTAGAAGATACCACGAGCTTGTTTTTTTCTTTTTAATCGAAAGTCGTAGGACTAATGAGAGTCGTGACGTACACAAGGTGTGACGCATTTACACTATTTACATCATTTTGACTGTTCTCCTCATCATTATTGCCACTTTCCGGACATTATCAGGTGATATACTGTTGTAGCATACTTACGGACGATACAGGGTATGTCTCGATTCATATGAATACAATAGTAAACACTGTATATTGGTCTTCAGTCGGAGATTCGTCTCCAGCTGTGCTAGTCGAAATCTCTGCCTTCGGGCAGAGAGGAACCGAGACGACGCTATGCCGAAGGGCAGAGTCTCGTCTTGGGTGGTAAACAGCTACCCAACTCTGTTTTTTACGGGGTCTACGTAATGTCATTTCCCACGAGCCTACGGGCTCGGATACCCCACGTTAAATTCGGCCTTGTGCCACATCTGACCGCGTGGTGCGGTTAGCAAATATCCTTCAGTTGGAGATTCGTCTCATACTGTACTGGTCAAACTCACTACCTCCGGGCAGGGAGGATCCCCAGACGATGCTATGTCGAAGAGCAGAGACTCGTCTCGGGAAACAGCTACCCGACCCGACTCCGTTTTATATGGTGTCTACGTTGAATTTTTTTCTTATCCTACGGGCTCGGATAACACACATTGAATTCGAACTTGTGCCGCATCTGCCCGCGTGATGTGGTTGGTAGATATCTTGCAATTGGAGATTCATTGTGGAATTCAATTAACTCACTTCAAGCAGTTGAATACTTCTTATAAGCGCTGCTGCCGAATCTTATATGTTTTTCTTATCCTAAGTATTATTGTTCATTTTCAACCTTCGTTTGATTCTTCTATTCAATAACGTCTCCCTATTTTACAACATATACGTTGGATGAAGACCGGAGTGTACAACGGCGTACACGTCGTGAATATGGCAATAAAGTTGAGGACAACTTTCCGAGTAATGCAAATAGTGTAAATATTACAATATCTCATCTCAGAAATATAGACAAATGTTTACAGGTAACGTATATATATATATATATATATATAAAATGTCATCCACAGACAGACTGTTTCGCTGTATCACAGCTCATCAGTGCGGCTAGACATCCGGTTGCCTCTAGCTAGGATCGAAACCCGACTGAATTGGTATCAGGCGGATATTCTACCACTAAGCTGTCCCACGGTTGGGATGAAGGTGGATTTTGGGCGTATTTATTTTAGGAAACACGCCCAGTGACCGACAGTGACTCAATTCGGCTTGCGAAGAGTCTCGCTATATAGCTATAATAGTCACTGTTTACAAACCCATACCTTGGTGTGTGTGTATATGTGTGTGTATGTATATATATATATATATATATATATATATATATATATACGTGTGAATATGTGTGTATATATATATATATATATATATATATATATATATATATACACACATATACACACACACACATATATACACACAGACACACACACATATATATATACACACACACACACGCGCACACACACACATATATATATATATATATAGATGCAGGCTCTTAAGTCAGGATTGTTTTTATTTCAACAAATAAAAATATGATTGTTTTTGTTTTGTTATTGCCATATTCAGGGGTTTTGGCCGTAGTACGATCCGGCTTTCTTCAGGTGAAACACGTTCAAAGATGGCTGGAGCATACTACGGCCGAGACATCGTGAATGTGGTAATAATGATGAAGACAACAGTACGAATGATATCAATAGTGTACATTGTTATAATAACTCATCTTAGAAATATAGACAGATTATAAGATATGATGTACTGTTTTATATATTTATTTATATACATTTATAGATGCCGTCACTTACGTCATGACTGTTTTTTTAAATAAATAAAAACATGGCTGTTTTTGTTATATGAGTATTGCTTCAGTAACCACGTCATTTTTATTATTCGATTTTGCTAGTATTTAAAAATTATTTGACAAGGAATATTCGTATTTTAGATAAGACTCTCATTAAAATAAATGGACACAAAATGTCTGTCGTTCTTAATAGTTTCCATTAAAGATGATTTACTGCTTAAATACAGGTGTATAGTAGAAATGAAAGATACATTAGGTAATGGGATCTTCCGCAGACAAACATATGTTGCCTCGTCCTGTGTTATATAAATAGGTGTGTGGCCAGTGTATTTCGCTATTTGTATCTCGTTAGTACAAGAATAATGGAATTGAGAATTACGACTGTTATTTCTGCTGTGTATTTTTTTATACATAGCGATATAAACAGGATCTGCAGAATACATGGAACTGTCTTAACAAAATAAGGCATGGCATCTGCATCAGGCGGAACTCTTGATTTCATTGCTCAACTCAACAATAAATGATAGAGCTAAAAAAGAAAACTATCGTGCTTCTGAGGGACAAAAGCCCTAACACAACGCAAACATCTAACACAAAAAAGACCGTCTTGTCATTGAACCAAATGCAACGTAACGGACAACCCCTGGGCATCTCCTTGATGCTTGGACTCGGTATAAAGAGACGTGTAAAGTACCAAGCCAGTCAAACTACGCAACGAGTTGAGAACAAAATGCTTGCCTGGAGTCAACAGCTTCCTTTTTTAACTTATAGGGGTTGAAACCTTAAATTCGGCTACGGAGGAAAAACTTTAGTTACACATCCGATTTGTTGTGATAATGCGCTTCCACAAGAAAGTTCACCGGCTGACCTTTCTTTCCACGCATCAGGCGGAAGGTGACCCAATCACTCATTTTTTTGAAGAAAGCTACGAGATCAAGCCAAATTGTGCTCGTTCACAGTTGATTGCCCCAACACAGAAGGCTGTGGTCAGTGATTCAACTACTCGGGCGAGATGACTTGATACTGGTCAGATGACTGCGCGACTCACCAACATGAAGCACAAGAGTCGAGTTTTGGCCGAGGCTGCAAACCTCACCACACTCGAGCAAAAGTTCGACTGACTCGTCAGCTTGGAAACGATGGAGAAATCAGTGCAGAGATACTAAATGACCGTAAACTTCGTCCTATCTGCATATATCTGGCCGCGAGTGCCGTGCGCTTCGACAACTCCGAAGAAATTCGCCAGATAATAATCCTGTAGGTTGCGGGATGATAGTCCAACCAGGTGAATCGATTAGTGGTATAGACTACCCAACAGCTAAATTGATTCTAAATTTGTTATAAGTGTGCCATACGCTGAGGTATCTGAAGTGTTTATTAGGCTGGTGCAAAAATAATGACGTATTAATGTCGTTTTTTTACTTATTTTTAACGTCAAAAAACGACATTATTACGTCACTATTTTTGCACCAACCTAATAGTATTTATTAATCCGACATTCTCTATTTTTATGATGGATTCAGGGTACGTGTCATCACTGCTTTCATTCTAATTCGAGATCGTAGGTGTTTTTGGAAAGTTTTGAGTCTTATTTCTTGGAATACTTGATACAGGATGCTGTTTTTTCTATTCAAGATCATTACTATCGCAAATATGAACACCTATATCATCATCATACAAAATGATCATTAGTACATTGGCCTCGGGAAGGAAAGCAGGATCGTTATCTTCAAATGGTAGACTCAGTGTGGAATGTTTGAATGGTCCGTGCCTATCTCACAACATCTGTGTTTATAAATGTGCAGGGTTTAGTCTCGGAAGAGATTAAATAAGGTACCTCCACGAATTCGGTATACGTAAGGTTTATATATTTTTTTAAAATGAAAGAGCTCTCCTCAAGATTTCAATTTAACTTTAAATGAAAGCTGAATGATAAAATTTACTATATCCCGTAAGCAAAATACTTAGGTTTATTTGAGACAGAAATCATATTGATTGCAATAGAGTTGCATTTCTTTTTCAGTAAAGTCGATCACGTCAGCCATTTTTTTTTAGAAATTTGTAAACAAAACTTATTTGTCTGTTTTAAAAATCTTGGAAAAATAAAATATATATTTCTGAAAAGTTATTTGAGGAAAAGTAGTAAATTTTAAGTTGAGTTAATCTGATGTGAAACAAATATTACTTACTTCTAACATAAAATTTTGTATACAAGCATTTCCTAACTACGAAATCTTGATTTTTCTGACGTGTTAATCGATTTCTTGCTGGCAGATTGACCGCTGAACGTGTTCATAATTATCTATGATGTAGCAGACGACAATTTTCATTAGGCCTGTGTTTTTTGTTTTTCTCGTAAGGGGAGACAACCCTTAAAACACGTGTTCTTTTATTAATTTTATTTACCTGTGTGTATATCCCTATATCAGAAATTCTGGATCGATATGTATATATAAAAAAAACAAATCGAAATTCTTTTAAAAATATTCCGGTCTTAAGATTGTAATAAGCTTTAAAATATGTGATTAGTAAGTATACTTTTACTTAATAACAATATTCCTTAAAAATAACTCATCAGAATTGAAATTTCAAAGATTTAAAACTTTATAAATTATTCAATTTTAAATTATAGAAAGATGTAAAAATTAATTTTTCATTGATTTTTTTCTTCTTCGGACAATATTGATTTTACTGTAGATTATTCATAAAACCAATTGAAAGCTTCTTTAATTAAATAATATATTTATTGCGTTTTTTTCTTTTTCGATTCAGAAAAGATATTCAGTAAGACCAGGTCCCATTTTCAAAATAAAATCGGTGATTTAAATTATTCAAAATATTCTGCTTTTAACTAATATAATCATTACAAATTACCTCGATGTATTTTTTAAGTTTTCATAAATTAAATATATATTTTTACCAAGATTTTCTAATAAACAAATTTAAAGAATACTTTCATTCATTTTGTGAATATGTCCTGCAAATTTAATTAAACTCCAAGTATTATTTGATTTTTGCAAGAATTTCCAAATTAATGTGTCTGTCACCGCAAGCAAGAGGAAGAAATTTGCTTTACTTAAATTTAGTACAACCACTGGCGCAAGAAAAAACAAGTTTTTTAATCAAAATTTCAAATGTTCTAAAAAGGAGTAAAACGTTTAATTAAATAATGAAAAATACTTTGATCCTTTCTCTTAATAAGGAGACAAATATGTTGGCAATAAAACTGTTTTCATTACGTTTGGAGCAGTTTTCATCACGGTATGCTGATTACGAGCGATCTGGTGGAGATATCTATATTAATTAGACTGGGGTTCTCATTTCTTTCTTGTTGTACTCCGCATGAGAATTGAAATGTTTGCATAATGGCGTCCTCGCCAGACATGTAAGATTCTGTAGATTGACGAAGTTTCTTTATTAGATCGATGCATTCTATGGATTCAGAGCTTGGAAGGCAGTTTCTAATGGATGAGAAGAGGAAGTCTCTACTCACGTGATCATTTGCTGCTGTGAGTTCCACAAAGAAGCAGAGCTTTTTTCTAATAGAGAGGTAATCCCATTTCTTAGAGTTGTTTGATGACCTATTTGATATCATGGCATTCCTTATCAAACCAAGCTGGGCCGCGAGGAGTTGATTTTCATGAAACAATAAGAGCCTAGGTAATATATATTTATACATAGCATTGCCCACCTATCATACTTTTGTATAGTCAATATCTATGTCATGCATGGGCGCGTTCGCATTCTGGATAAGATACCCAAGTTCGGATTTCACCATTGTCGATTTGTCAGGAAGGAGACTTCCTGAGGTTATCGGATTGGGGAAGCCGATCCCACTGTTCGACATCTATTGGAAAAGTGCCTGAAGACCATAAACAGTTTGACCCTTGGCAGTGAACCCTTGATAGCTGTGCTAGCACGAAGTCACAATCATCGTGGCTGATGGCTTGAGCGTCCTAGATAACACGATCTTTGCCGGAAACTGTAACTAAAGCCTGCTCAGCATAGTTGCAGTATAAATTACAGATGTTCCTGAGCAAGCGTCTGCCATAGGGATTGGCTAGCCACCCCAGTACACGGGTATCCTCGAATACGAGTGGTCAACTATACAAGATATCTTGAAGAACATTACAACAGATGGGTCATGCACTGAGCTAAGGATTTTTTTAAGAACTTGAATAATATTGTAAACTCCACATTTAGTTTAGAATACAGGGTCGAAAATGCTATGTAAAAGAACACATTATTTTGTTTCAAAGTAATTTATGTTTTTTTGTTGCTCTTTTTTTTTTAAAAGAGCAACAAAAAAACATAAATGAGGAAATTTGATAAAAAAAGTGACGAAAATATATTGTTATTCAGAGTATCTGAATTTTACGTTATTTTTTTAAGGGTTTGTTTCAGATCTGTCTTAAGTGCTTGTGTAAAAGTGCAACAAATATTTCTATTCTTACTTTTTCCGGTTTCTCTCGCAGACTTTTTTCATTCTCTTTGATTTTGTTTTTCTTCATCACTTTTATGAATTTCAGTTATTCCCATTTTCCTTTTCGTTTTTTTTTCTTTCATTCATTCATTCTTTCTTTTTTATTCACATATCTATACAATTTTCTTTATCTTTCTTTCTTTCTTTCTTTTTTATTCACATATCTATATAATTTTCTTTTTCTTTCTTTCTTTCTTTCTTTCATTCTCTCTTTCTTTTTTATTCACATATTTATACAATTTTCTTTTCCTTTCTTACTTTCATTCTCTCTTTCTTTTTTATTCACATATCTATACAATTTTCTTTTCCTTTCTTTCTTTCTTTCATTCTGTCTTTCTTTTTATTCACATATTTATACAATTTTCTTTTCTTTTTTTATTTCATTCTCTCTTTCTTTTTTATTCACATATCTATACAATTTTCTTTTTCTTTCTTTCTTTCATTCTCTCTTTCTTTTTATTCACATATTTATACAATGTTCTTTCTTTCTTTTTTATTCACATATCTATACAATTTTCTTTTTCTTTCTTTCTTTTTTATTCACATATTTATACAATTTTCTTTCTTTCTTTTTTATTCACATAACTATACAATTTTCTTTTTCTTTCTTTCTTTCTTTCATTCTGTCTTTCCTTTTTATTCACATATTTATACAATTTTCTTTTTCTTTCTTTCTTTTTTAATCACATATTTATACAATTTTGTTTTTCTTTCTTTCTTTCTTTCTTTCATTCTCTCTTTCTTTTTTATTCACATATCTATACAATTTTCTTTTTCTTTCTTTCTTTCATTCTCTCTTTCTTTTTTATTCACATAATTATACAATTTTCTTTTCCTTTCTTTCTTTCTTTCATTCTCTCTTTCTTTTTTATTCACATATTTATACAATTTTTTTTTCTTTCTTTGTTTCTTTCTTTTTTATTCACATATTTATACAATTTTCTTTTTGTTCTTTCTTTCTTTATTCCTTTTTTAATTCTCTTTTAATTTTTTAAACTATTCCTTTTACTTTGCATTCTCTTCCTTTTTCTGATTTATTTTAACCTTTTTTATTTTATTTTACGATTTGTTCTTTTACTCATATATCCTCAGAATATTTATTCTTTCTTCCTTTTTTATTTCTTACTTTACCCACAATTTTTCATTCCACGTTTTTATTCTCTATTCCTTTATTTCTTTTTCAGCATTTTTTTCTAATTCATTCCATTTTTTTAGTCTCTATTCCTATTTTTAATTTTATGTTTATTTCTTTTCCCATTCTTTTTCTTCCTTTCTTTCTTTCTTTTTTAAAAAATGGTTAATTTTTTTATTCTCCCTTTCGTCAACTTAACTAACTTTCTTTCTTTCTTTCTTTCTTTCTTTCTTTCTTTCTTTTTCTTTCTTTCTTTTTTCCCAGATACATACTATTATACATTAATCTTCCTTTCCTTAAAACGTTCGTGTTAAATTCGAATTAAAATCTCTCTATACATTTCTCCTTCTTTTCTTTTATCCTTTCTTTTTTATTTCTTTCTCCGCAATTTTTTCTAGTTTATTCCATTCTTTATTCTCTATCCCGGCATATGTATGTATGTATGTATGTATGTATGTATGTATGTATGTATGTATCTATCTATCTATCTATCTATCTATCTATCTATCTATCTATCTTTCTTTCTTTCTTTCTTTCTTATACATACCATTATACATTAAGCCTCCTTTCAGTACAAATTTAGTGTTAAATTCCAATTTAAATCTATTTCATTTCTTCTTCCTAAGTTTCTTTCCTCCCCATTTT
Source organism: Acanthosepion lycidas (assembly GCA_963932145.1). Lineage (NCBI taxonomy): Eukaryota > Metazoa > Mollusca > Cephalopoda > Sepiida > Sepiidae > Acanthosepion > Acanthosepion lycidas. Next base: position 43,141,195 of record OZ010607.1, on the reverse strand, counting down.
TTTTCTATCTTGCTTTTTTCGCTCTCTCTTTTTTCTTTCTTTCTCCGTATTTTTTTCTAGTTAATTCCATATTTTTAATCTCTATTCCTTTCTATTTCTTATGATTATTTCTTTTTATTTCCTTTCTTTCTTTGTTTCTTTGTTTCTTTGTTTCTTTTTTCCTTCCTTCCTCACATACACATACACATATACATTAACCTTTTTCCTTACAAATTTAGTGTTAAATTCCAATTTAGATCTCTCACTTTCATTTCTTCTTCCTAAGTTTTTTTCCACCCCTTCTTTCAACTGGTTCATTCTTTCTTTCTTTTTCTTTTTCATTCGTCAAAAATTTTCTAGTTCAGTCCTCGCTTTTATTCTCTGTGCCTATCTTCTTTCTTTCTTTCTTTCTTCTTTCTTTCTTTCTTTCTTTCTTTCTTTCTTTTCCTACAATATTTCTTGTTCATTCCAAGTTTTTATGCAGTAGAAGAAAGGGCTAGGGCCATTTCTTCTACTGAGCTTTCTTTCTTTCTTTCTTTCTTTCTTTCTTTCTTTCTTTCTTTCTTTCTTTCTTTGAATTCAACTGTTTCCTCCCCATTTCTCCATTCTTTGAGGGATTTCATTCATTAGCTTTTTTATCGTTATATATCTGTACGCTTTAAATTTAATTCGGAAAACATTTCGGGAGATGGATAAACATTTCTTGAAAAAACAACCAATCGAAATCCGAATCATTGAGAATACAAAAAAAACAAAAAAAACCAACCCCCACCCCCCAAAAAAAAACAAAAAAGAAATTCCATCTACATTATCTATCATATTGGAACATTTTAGAAATCTATATCCATTTTTTTTTCAAATATGAAGGAATAGCAGATTCTTTCGGGGTCTCTTCGTCTATGCCTTCATATGAAATTTTTGCATATTTCAATTCTGCTCATATTAAATATTTTCAAATAATAATAATAAAAAAGGAAACAGGAAATAGATGACAAATATAAATGTGCTGCAACACATTTAAACACATTTTTAAAAATAGGGAAAAACGAATAGGGAAAATTAATCAAAAGAAACAATATATCTAAACAGGAGAAACCTAAATGTTGAAGAAAATAGGACAAAATACACCTACACGGTTTCACGAACCTTTTTAAAACACAGAAATGGAGACGCCATCACACATGAATACATACATACATACATACATACATATATATATATATATATATATATATATATATATATATATATATATAAATGAAAGACAAAGTGGAAAAAAGCTTTCGTGTGACACGTTTCGTCATTTAGGACATCATCGGAGTAAATTTGTTATGCTGGTGTACACGAACGAGGGACTCTGGGAATTCATTTTTTTTAGACTCAAAACTAAGAAAACAAAAAACAAAAAAAATTAAAAATTAAATTCCCAGCATTCCTCAGTCGTGCACATATGAAATCGCACCAACATAAAAACTTAGTCCGATGAAGTTTAAAAGGACGAAACGCGTCACTCGAAAAATGTTTCCAACATTTGTCATTCATACACACACACACACACACACACACACAGATATATATGTATGTATGTATGTATGTATGTATGTAAACGCTATTAGGGTAGCAATCCCTCATTTCTACAAGTCTTGTTGAAAACGGCTGACAAGATACTTCGGTTAAGCTATTTATATCATTTTTCTTGTGTTCTTATATTTTTTTGCTTTTTCTAGATATAACTCTTACTCTTTCTGTCTCTCTCTCTCATATATACATACATACATACATGCATATATATATATATATATATATATATATATATATATATATATATATATATATATATATACTTGTGTCTCTATAAATGTGTATATTACCGTAGTGCGTGTGTCCGCTAATCTGTGTGTGTCAGTGCGTCCGTGCATCTGCATATGTAAAGGTGTTTAAAGTATATATATATATATATATATATATATATATATATATATATATATATATATGTATGCATGTATATATAAACACATATGTGTGTGTGTGTGTTTGTGTATTTCGAAAGTCTATAAAAGTGCGCTAAATTTCCTTCGTTCTTTTCGTTTTAATAAACCTTTTCTGCTGATTCCAGCGAAGTTTTCTCGTATATTCATCAGTTCGATTTCCTCTTCAAGCGCATTGGTTCTTTTAACTCGTTTGCTTTCAGCCAACGAGAATACCATGTACACACACATGCGCCGTGCTGGCCTAATGAAAAGCTTCCGATCCGCACTTTTATTCAAGACGCACTCCGTAGCATTCGAAAATGACCCCCGCTGTATCTTGTTATAGAGATTGTATCGCATTTATCTTTGCAAGTGTTTAAAATCAATCAAGCTCGCGACTTAGTAGTTGCGTTTTGGAATTCTAACTGATTATTATTTAACTAATGAAAGCAGAACAATATTATAAGCATGTATTTAAGCTTTTATTATATATTTAATTGACATTGTTTGAAATCAGGGTAGCAACAGAATAAAGCGATGAGGATCAGCGAGAGAGATAAAATTATTATACATCTTTTTATGATCAAGGAAAAGTATTTTAAAATAATAATACTAACCGCAGAAAAAGTAACAAATTATAAAATTATCAATCTACTATTTTAAAATATATAAAAAATAATTCTTTATTAATTATAGTGTTCTAGGATAATCCGTTATTAATTATATGCTCATGAAAAATTCCGTCTTAATTACAGATTTACAAAAATCAGATAATAATCACAGGCTTATAAAATATCCTGTATTAATTCTTCATCTTCGTGATATTCTTTTCCATTCTTCTTCTTCTTCTTCTTCATGATTCACTTTTCCATTCTTATTCTTCTTATTTTTCTTCTTCTTCTTCTTCTTCTTCTTCTTCATGATTCTCTTTTCCATTCTTCTTCTTCTTCTTCTTCTTCTCCTTGATTCTCTTTTCCATTCTTCTTCTTCATGATTCTCATTTGCATTCTTCTTCTTCTTCTTCTTCTTCTTCTTCTTCTTCTCCTTGATTTTCTTTTCCATTCTCCCTCTTCATGATTAACTTTTCTATTTTTTTCTTCTTCTTCTTCATGATTCACTTTACCATTCTTCTTCTTCTTCTTCATGATTCGCTTTTCCATTTTTCTTCTTCTTCATGATTCTGTTTCCCATTATTATTCTTCTTTTTCATGAATCTCTTTTCCATTCTTCTTCTTCATCTACTTCTTCTCCTTGATTCTTTCTTCCATTCTTCTTCTTCATGATTCTCATTTCAATTCTTCTTCTTCTTCTTCTTCTTCTTCATCATCTTCTTCTTCTTCTTGATTCTCTTTTCCATTCTTCCTCTTCATGATTAACTTTTCTATTTTTCTTCTTCTTCTTCTTCATGATTCTCTTTACCATTCTTCTTCTTCTTCTTCAAGGATCCCTTTTCCATTCTTCTTCTTCTTCATGAAGCTCTTTTCCATTCGCCTTCTTCTTTTTCTTCTTCTTCATGATTCGCTTTTCCATTCGCCTTCTTCTTTTTCTTCTTCTTCATGATTCGCTTTTCCATTCGCCTTCTTCTTTTTCTTCTTGTTCATGATGCGCTTTACCATTCTTCTTCTTCTTCTTCTTCTTGATTCTCTTTTCCATTCTTCCTCTTCATGATTAACTTTTCTAATCTTCTTCCTCTTGTTCTTCTTCTACTTGATTCTCTTTTCCATTCTTCTGCTTCTTCATGATTCGCTTTTCCATTCTTCTTCTTCATGATTCACTATTCCATTCTTCATCGTCGTCTTCTTTTTCTTCTTCATGATTCTCTTTTCCATTCTTCCTCTTCTTCTTCTTCTTCTTCTTCATGATTCTCTTTTCCATTCTTCTTCTTATTATTATTTTTATTCTTCTTTATGATTCTCTTTTCCATTCTTCTTCTTCTTCTTCTTCTTCATGATTCACTTTTCCATTCTTATTCCTCTTCTTCATGATTCGCTTTTCCATTCTTCTACTTTTGTATGATTCTCTTTTCCATTCTTCTTCTTCTTCCTGATTCCTTTTTCCATTCTTTTCCATTCTTCTTCTTCTTCTTCTCATAATTCTCTATTCCATTCTTCATCTTCTTCTTCTTCATGATTCTCTTTTCCATTCTTCTTCTTTTTCTTCTTCTTCTTCTTTTTCATGATTCACTTTTCCATTCTTCTTCTTCTTCTTCATGATTCTCTTTTCCATTCTTCTTCTTCTTCATCTTCTTCTTCATCTTCTTCTTCATGATTCGCTTTTCCATTCTTCTACTTTTTCATGATTCTCTTTTCCATTCTTCTTCTTTTTCATCTTCATGATTCTCTTGTCCATTCTTCTTCTTCTACTTCATGATTCTCTTTTCCATTTTTCTTCTTCTTCTTCTTCTTCTTCTTCTTCTTCTTCTTCTTCTTCATGATTCACTATTCCATTCTTCATCGTCTTCTTCTTTTTCTTCTTCATGATTCTCTTTTCCATTCTTCCTCTTCTTATTCTTCTTCTTCATGATTCTCTTTTCCATTCTTCTTATTATTATTATTTTTATTCTTCTTTATGATTCTCTTTTCCATTCTTCTTCTTCTTCTTCTTCTTCTTCGTGATTCACTTTTCCATTCTTATTCCTCTTCTTCATGATTCACTTTTCCATTATTATTCCTCTTCTTCATGATTCACTTTTCCATTCTTCTTCATCCTCTTCCTCTGCTTCTTCTTCTTCATTATTCTGTTTTCCGTTCGTCTTCTTCTTCTTCATGATTCTCTTTTCCATTCTTCATCTTCTTCTTCGTAATGATTCTCTATTCCATTCTTCTTCATCTTTTTCATCATAATTCTCTTTTCCATTCTTCTTCTTTCTCTTCTTCTTTATGATTCTCTTTTCCATTCTTCTTCTTATTATTATTTTTCTTCTTCTTCATTATTCTCTTTTCCATTCTTCTTTTTCTTCATGATTCTCTTTTCTATTCTTCTTCTTCTTCTTCATCTTCTTCTTCATGATTCGCTTTTCCATTCTTCTACTTTTTCATGATTCTCTTTTCCATTCTTCTTCTTCATCTTAATGATTATCTTTTCCATTCTTCTTCTTCTTCTTCTTCTTCTTCTTCTTCTTCTTCTTCTTCTTCTTCTCATGATTGTCTATTCCATTCTTCATCTTCTACTTCTTCATGATTCTCTTTTCCATTCTTCTTCTTCTTCTTCTTCTTCATGATTCTCTTTTCCATTCTTCTTCTTTTTCTTCTTCTTCATGATTCTCCTTTTCAATTTTTCTCTTCTTCTTCATGATTCTCTTTTCCATTCTTCTTCTTTTTCTTCTTCTTCTTCTTTTTCATGATTCACTTTTCCATTCTTCTTCTTCTTCTTCTTCATGATTCTCTTTTCCATTCTTCTTCTTCTTCATCTTCTTCATGATTCGCTTTTCCATTCTTCTACTTTTTCACGATTCTCTTTTCCATTCTTCTTCTTCTTCTTCTTCTTCCTCTTCATGATTCTCTTTTCCATTCTTCTTCTTCTACTTCATGATTCACTTTTCCATTTTTCTTCTTCTTCTTCTTCTTCTTCATGATTCACTATTCAATTCTTCATCGTCTTCTTCTTTTTCTTCTTCATGATTCTCTTTTCCATTCTTCCTCTTCTTATTCTTCTTCTTCATGATTCTCTTTTCCATTCTCCTTTTTATTATTATTTTTATTCTTCTTTATGATTCTCTTTTCCATTCTTCTTCTTTTTCTTCACGATTCTCTTTTCCATTCTTTTTCTTCTTCATGATTCTCATTTTCCATTCTACTTCTTCTTTTTCTTCATGATACGCTTTTCCATTCTTCTTCTTTTTCATTATTCTCTTTTCCATTCTTCTTCTTCTTCCTGGTTCTCTTTACCATTCTTCTTCTTCTTCTTCTTCTTCTTCTTCTTCTTCTTCTTCATGATTCTCTTTTCCGTTCGTCTTCTTCTTCTTCATGATTCACTTTTCTAATCTCCTTCTTCTTCATCCTCTTTTTTTTCTTCTTCTTCTCATTCTTCTTCATGATTCTCTCTTCCATTTTCTTCTTCTCTTTTCCATTCTTCACCTTCTTCGTGATTCTCTATTCCATTCTTCTTCTTCTTCTTCATCATAATTCTTTTTTCCATTCTTCTTCTTTCTCTTCTTCTTTATGATTCTCTTTTCTATTCTTCTTCTTATTATTATTTTTCCTCTTCTTCATGATTCTCTTTTCCATTCTTCATCTTCTTCTTCTTCATGATTCTCTTTTCCATTCTTCTTCTTTTTCTTCTTCTTCTTCTTTTTCATGATTCACTTTTCCATTCTTCTTCTTCTTCTTCATGATTCTCTTTTCCATTCTTCTTCTTCTTCATCTTCTTCTTCATCTTCTTCTTCATGATTCGCTTTTCCATTCTTCTACTTTTTCATGATTCTCTTTTCCATTCTTCTTCTTTTTCATCTTCATGATTCTCTTGTCCATTCTTCTTCTTCTACTTCATGATTCTCTTTTCCATTTTTCTTCTTCTTCTTCTTCTTCTTCTTCTTCTTCTTCTTCTTCATGATTCACTATTCCATTCTTCATCGTCTTCTTCTTTTTCTTCTTCATGATTCTCTTTTCCATTCTTCCTCTTCTTATTCTTCTTCTTCATGATTCTCTTTTCCATTCTTCTTCTTATTATTATTTTTATTCTTCTTTATGATTCTCTTTTCCATTCTTCTTCTTCTTCTTCTTCTTCTTCGTGATTCACTTTTCCATTCTTATTCCTCTTCTTCATGATTCACTTTTCCATTATTATTCCTCTTCTTCATGATTCACTTTTCCATTCTTCTTCATCCTCTTCCTCTGCTTCTTCTTCTTCATTATTCTGTTTTCCGTTCGTCTTCTTCTTCTTCATGATTCTCTTTTCCATTCTTCATCTTCTTCTTCGTAATGATTCTCTATTCCATTCTTCTTCATCTTTTTCATCATAATTCTCTTTTCCATTCTTCTTCTTTCTCTTCTTCTTTATGATTCTCTTTTCCATTCTTCTTCTTATTATTATTTTTCTTCTTCTTCATTATTCTCTTTTCCATTCTTCTTTTTCTTCATGATTCTCTTTTCTATTCTTCTTCTTCTTCTTCATCTTCTTCTTCATGATTCGCTTTTCCATTCTTCTACTTTTTCATGATTCTCTTTTCCATTCTTCTTCTTCATCTTAATGATTATCTTTTCCATTCTTCTTCTTCTTCTTCTTCTTCTTCTTCTTCTTCTTCTTCTTCTTCTTCTTCTCATGATTGTCTATTCCATTCTTCATCTTCTACTTCTTCATGATTCTCTTTTCCATTCTTCTTCTTCTTCTTCTTCTTCATGATTCTCTTTTCCATTCTTCTTCTTTTTCTTCTTCTTCATGATTCTCCTTTTCAATTTTTCTCTTCTTCTTCATGATTCTCTTTTCCATTCTTCTTCTTTTTCTTCTTCTTCTTCTTTTTCATGATTCACTTTTCCATTCTTCTTCTTCTTCTTCTTCATGATTCTCTTTTCCATTCTTCTTCTTCTTCATCTTCTTCATGATTCGCTTTTCCATTCTTCTACTTTTTCACGATTCTCTTTTCCATTCTTCTTCTTCTTCTTCTTCTTCCTCTTCATGATTCTCTTTTCCATTCTTCTTCTTCTACTTCATGATTCACTTTTCCATTTTTCTTCTTCTTCTTCTTCTTCTTCATGATTCACTATTCAATTCTTCATCGTCTTCTTCTTTTTCTTCTTCATGATTCTCTTTTCCATTCTTCCTCTTCTTATTCTTCTTCTTCATGATTCTCTTTTCCATTCTCCTTTTTATTATTATTTTTATTCTTCTTTATGATTCTCTTTTCCATTCTTCTTCTTTTTCTTCACGATTCTCTTTTCCATTCTTTTTCTTCTTCATGATTCTCATTTTCCATTCTACTTCTTCTTTTTCTTCATGATACGCTTTTCCATTCTTCTTCTTTTTCATTATTCTCTTTTCCATTCTTCTTCTTCTTCCTGGTTCTCTTTACCATTCTTCTTCTTCTTCTTCTTCTTCTTCTTCTTCTTCTTCTTCTTCTTCTTCATGATTCTCTTTTCCGTTCGTCTTCTTCTTCTTCATGATTCACTTTTCTAATCTCCTTCTTCTTCATCCTCTTTTTTTTCTTCTTCTTCTCATTCTTCTTCATGATTCTCTCTTCCATTTTCTTCTTCTCTTTTCCATTCTTCACCTTCTTCGTGATTCTCTATTCCATTCTTCTTCTTCTTCTTCATCATAATTCTTTTTTCCATTCTTCTTCTTTCTCTTCTTCTTTATGATTCTCTTTTCTATTCTTCTTCTTCTTATTATTTTTCCTCTTCTTCATGATTCTCTTTTCCATTCTTCTTCTTCTTCTTTTTTTTCATAATTCTCTTTTCCATTCTTCTTCTTCTTCTTCTTCATCTTCTTCTTCATGATTCGCTTTTCCATTCTTCTACTTTTTCATGATTCTCTTTTCCATTCTTCTTCTTCATCTTAATGATTATCTTTTCCATTCTTCTTCTTCTTCTTCTTCTTCTTCTTCTTCTTCTTCTCATGATTCTCCATTCCATTCTCCATCTTCTTCTTCATGATTCTCTTTTCCATTCTTCTTTTTCTTCTTCTTCTTCTTCATGATTCTCTTTTCCATTCTTCTTCTTTTTCTTCTTCTTCATGATTCTCCTTTTCAATTTTTCTCTTCTTCTTCATGATTCTCTTTTCCATTCTTCTTCTTTTCCTTCTTCTTCTTCTTTTTCATGATTCACTTTTCCATTCTTCTTCTTCTTCTTCTTCTTCTTCTTCATGATTCTCTTTTCCATTCTTCTTCTTCTACTTCATGATTCACTTTTCCATTTTTCTTCTTCTTCTTCTTCTTCATGATTCACTATTTTATTCTTCATCGTCTTCTTCTTTTTCTTCTTCATGATTCTCTTTTCCATTCTTCCTCTTCTTCTTCTTTTTCATTATTCTCTTTTCCCTTCTTCTTCTTCTTATTATTTTTATTCTTCTTCATGATTCTCTTTTCCATTCTTCTTCTTCTTCTTCTTCATGATTCTCTTTTCCATTCTTTTTCTTCTTCATGATTCTCATTTCCATTCTACTTCTTCTTTTTCTTCATGATACGCTTTTCCATTCTTCTTCTTCTTCCTGATTCCTTTTTCCATTCTTTTTTCTTCTTCTTCTTCTTCTTCTTCTTCTTCTTCTTCTTCTTCTTCTTCATGATTCTCTTTTCCATTCTTCTTCATCCTCTTCTTCTTCTTCTTGATGATTCTGTTTTCCGTTCGTCTTCTTCTTCTTCTTCATGATTCACTTTTCTATTCTCCTTCTTCTTCATCCTCTTCTTGTTCTTCTTCTTCTCATTCTTCTTCATGATTCTCTCTTCCATATTCTTCTTCTTCTTCATGATTCTCTTTTCCATTCTTCTTCTTCTTCTTCTTCATGATTCTCTTTTCCATTCTTCTTCTTCCTCTTCTTCATGATTCGCTTTTCCATTCTTCGTCTTCTTCTTCTTCATGATTCGCTTTTCCATTCTTCTTCTTCTTCATGATTCACTTTTCCATTCTTCTTTTTGTTCTTGTTCTTCTTCATGATTCTCTTTTCCATTATTCTTCATCTTCTTCATCTTCTTCTTCTTCTTCATGATTCTCTTTTCTATTCTTCTTCTTCTTCTTCTTCATGATTCTCTTTTCCATTCTTCTTCTTCTTCTTCTTCTTCATGATTCTCTTTTCCATTCTTTTTCTTCTTCTTCTTCATGACTCTCTTCTTCTTCTTCATGTTTATCTTTTCCATTCTTCTTCTTTTCCTTCTTCTTCTTCTTTTTCATGATTCACTTTTCCATTCTTCTTCTTCTTCTTCTTCTTCTTCTTCTTCATGATTCTCTTTTCCATTCTTCTTCTTCTACTTCATGATTCACTTTTCCATTTTTCTTCTTCTTCTTCTTCTTCATGATTCACTATTTTATTCTTCATCGTCTTCTTCTTTTTCTTCTTCATGATTCTCTTTTCCATTCTTCCTCTTCTTCTTCTTTTTCATTATTCTCTTTTCCCTTCTTCTTCTTCTTCTTATTTTTATTCTTCTTCATGATTCTCTTTTCCATTCTTCTTCTTCTTCTTCTTCATGATTCTCTTTTCCATTCTTTTTCTTCTTCATGATTCTCATTTCCATTCTACTTCTTCTTTTTCTTCATGATACGCTTTTCCATTCTTCTTCTTCTTCCTGATTCCTTTTTCCATTCTTTTTTCTTCTTCTTCTTCTTCTTCTTCTTCTTCTTCTTCTTCTTCTTCTTCTTCATGATTCTCTTTTCCATTCTTCTTCATCCTCTTCTTCTTCTTCTTGATGATTCTGTTTTCCGTTCGTCTTCTTCTTCTTCTTCATGATTCACTTTTCTATTCTCCTTCTTCTTCATCCTCTTCTTGTTCTTCTTCTTCTCATTCTTCTTCATGATTCTCTCTTCCATATTCTTCTTCTTCTTCATGATTCTCTTTTCCATTCTTCTTCTTCTTCTTCTTCATGATTCTCTTTTCCATTCTTCTTCTTCCTCTTCTTCATGATTCGCTTTTCCATTCTTCGTCTTCTTCTTCTTCATGATTCGCTTTTCCATTCTTCTTCTTCTTCATGATTCACTTTTCCATTCTTCTTTTTGTTCTTGTTCTTCTTCATGATTCTCTTTTCCATTATTCTTCATCTTCTTCATCTTCTTCTTCTTCTTCATGATTCTCTTTTCCATTCTTCTTCTTCTTCTTCTTCATGATTCTCTTTTCCATTCTTCTTCTTCTTCTTCTTCTTCATGATTCTCTTTTCCATTCTTTTTCTTCTTCTTCTTCATGACTCTCTTCTTCTTCTTCATGTTTATCTTTTCCATTCTTCTTCTTCTTCTTCTTCTTCTTCTTTATGATTATTTTTTTCCTTCTTCTTTGTCTTCTTCTTCTACTTCTTCTTCTTCTTTCCCATAAATCTCTGATTGTCACTTCCAGATTCTAAATACAGTTTTCCTTTTGGTTTTCATGATTTAACTTTTATGGGAAATGGAAAAAAAAGATGTTTCTATTTAAAACTAAAAAGTGACACTTAAAATCTCTAGGGCACATAATGAGGAAATAGGGTTCAGAAAATTTAACACTCACAGCATAGAGAACGTAAGCGTGACGGGTGAAATCGCCGAATATATTAGCTAACGAGATTGTGTAAATTCTTGACAGTACAGGGATTAGGAGAGATAGCAAAAAGAAAACCATACTTGAGCTACAAAAGGAGAGGAAATTGTGGAGAGCCATGATCGCCATATACCTTTATGGACACAAAACATTGAAGAAGAAAAATCAGTAACGGATATATGAAAAATTATAATCAGTACTGGATTTTTATTTCATTTGTTATTGTTATATAGGAATAAAATGTCGCTGCCGACACTTGAGTTTGAACACCAATCTCCAGTGAGCAAAACCAGGCGATGCCATTATTGAATTAAGTGGATCGGGTAACCATAGAGGAAACGCATTTCTAGTCTATCCTCTATTACTATACGGATCGCTATTCTCTACTCTATCTTCTGTTACTATACAGATCAGCTTTACTACTCTATCCTCTATTAGTATATGGGCCGCTTTTCTCTACTCTGTTCACTATACTATTTCTCTATACGGATCACTATTCGGTGGTTACTTTTCGTGCGAGTATTATCAAGCAAGTACTATTAGTGCAAGTGTTATTCGAAGGCGTCTGATAACAATATTGTTCAACGGCCTTAGTATCATTGTATCTGCGATTACAAAGACTCTACTACAACCAGCATTACGAAATGACAACGGGTATTCGTTGACATTACAAAAGTGTCAAACGCGTGTTCGTTGACATCACGAAAGTTATAATTAATAACAGGTTTTGGATCTTTTCTTCTGTTAGATTACTTCGAATAAAGTAAAGTTACTTATCGGACATATTAATTGACCCCAAAAAATTATAAATTTAAAATCAAATTTTTTTTATCTTGCCTCGCAACCCTCAGAATGAAAAGTTATCAAAAATCAGGGACTTACTTGTATTTACTAAGTGCGGATAATTTTCGAGGTACTTAAAAAAAATTACAATTAAAAAAAAAAATCTGCTTTTGGCTTATTTATCCGGGTTAGCGTGAATGTTGACCTCACATTTAGCAATATCGAGCTAATTTGTGGCAATCGGAAAGGTCAACCCATCTGGGGTACAATGGATGAACGGTGCTCTGGGAGAATTTGGTGTGGATATATTAGGTTGGTGCAAAAATAATGACGTAATAATGTCGTTTTTTGATGTTAAAAATACGTCAAAAAACGACATTAGTACGTCATTATTTTTGCACGAACCTAATATATATATATATATATATATATATATATATATATATATATATCAGGTTGGTGCAAAAATAATGACGTAATAATGTCGTTTTTTGACGTTAGAAAATACGTCAAAAAAAGACATTATTACGTCATTATTTTTGCACCAACCTAATATATATATATATATATATATATATATATATATATATATATATATATACAGAGAGAGAGAGAGAGAGAGAGAGAGAGAGAGAGACGTACTTTACATGACGATCCGTTTAGGTGAAACCTAGGTAGGTTTGTCTGGCTCACCTGGTGTATATATATATATATATATATATATATATATATATATATATATATATATATTACGTCATTATTTTTGCACCAACCTAATATAAATATATATAAATTCTTTTTTTTTTTTTGAGTGGGGATTATCAGAAAAGATCCCAGGTGTTTACAGTAGGCATTAAAGCTTACTGACAGTGTTTCACCTGAGAAATTCGAACGTGATTGTAATTAAACGAAATTAATGAAACTATCGAGCAATGTTCTATAAAAGGGGAGTCTAAAACAGGATATTTTCAGAAACCTAATGCACAGGTCTTCACAAGAATCTACTTGGGAAAGTTGGAAAATTACCATAAAAGAGGAAAAATGATTTTGGATGGTGCCCAAAGAAATTGGCTACTTGGGTTTTTATCCGATTGTATTTCAGCCAATTCGTCGTGGGTATTGAAGTGAGTGGACGACGGCTCATTAATCAGACAACGCTATTCATCTCCATCTCCGCCTTTTCCTTCCTAGCATGTCCTCCAGGCAATACACCCCACCTGAGTCGACCATTTCAGCGGAACAGGGATATCTCCCAGAAAAGACTTTCTTGTTCCTCGATTACATCTTATCTCCCTTGAGCACTTTTGTTAAAAACCAAACGTCTCTCTATTAACTCCTATCAGACAGAAACTCCTTAGAGATTCAAAAGCCAACAAACGTTAAATGCATGCACATCTGAGCATGGCTTAATGGTGAGGCAAAGGACTGTAGAATATGTCTCTTCGATATTTTAAATCTGTTTTCGAAATGTTTGCTTTCGTTTTCTTTGATCTCTCAAACCGTTGCAGGTTCTTTAAGAGTGGAAAATATTCTTAGATTGTTAGGATTTTTTGTTTGGAGATGATAACGGTTTAGTTATACAAGTTTAAGTATTGAACCCATAGCTAGGGGAGAAGATGTTTATTAATACCTTTCCTTTTTCGAGTAAGTGAATATAGTGAATCAAACGGAAATTGGAACTCGATTCTCTGATTAAAATTTCTCAGCCGTTATCCATTACACCACACGCACATCCAAGCTTACCGCACCTGGCATTTCCAAGCGGTCACCCATATAGGTACTGGCCAGACTCAATGCTGTTTAACGTCCGTGATCATACGGGAACTAATGTTTTAATGTGATGTAGATGCAAACCAAATTATATAAGGATGTTGTCAATTTGCTATCAAATATTTTATTGTCTATATCCTGATATGCTTCGAATAATATTAGTGTATTAACAGACTCGAAATTATGTAAGTCTTTGACAAGTCAACTATACTCACCTGGTTTGTCCGCTCGTCGAAGAAATACTTTCTTTCCAAAGAAGTAATGATTATTTTGTCTTATTAATCCAAGAAATTTGTGAATACTCGTATTTGAGTAAACTGTTCATATATAAATTTTCATCAACCACCTTAAATATATGAGAAATCTTATTAAAGCTCTTGAAAGACTCTTCGCCAGGATTCGAACTCGCGGCACCTGGGCAGAAGTAACCCTCGTTAGAGACGACGTGTTCTAGACAGACATAGCTACAAAGAACATTGCTGAGCAAAAAGGGCTAAATATTAACCTTTAAACGAAATTATATATATATATATATATATATATATATATATATATATATATATATATATATATATATATATATATATATATATATATATATATATATATATTAGGTTGTGGCAAAAATAATGAGGTAGTAATGTCGTTTTTTGACGTTAAATATGTGTCAAAAACCACATTATTACGTCATTATTTTTGCACCAACCTAATATATATATATATATATATATATATATATATATATATATATATATATATAACAGCTGGCCACTAGAATTCGAGGATACCCTTCTACAAGGTCGGCGAGCCAATCCCTATTGCAGATTCTCTCTCAGACACATTTGAATTTGCTCAGCACACTCAAAGCCCACCTGCAGCTAGGCTGAGCAGACCTTAGTTGCAGTTTCTGGTCGAGAGCGTGTTATCTAGCGTGATCAACAATCTGAACAAGGCCAGCACACTAAAGCCCTCGGCCACGATGAATTTTGACTTCATGCTAGCATAGCTATCGACGGCCCCCAAGATACTATATTCTGGTAAGGCAGTGACCAAGCACGACAGTCAGGTTCATGCGCAACGCGCAATTTTCAGGCATGAAGAACCCTATCCTTTTTGGTGTGAAACCGTAAGTAAGTTCCTTTTAGAATTAATTATTCCTCTTCTTTATATATATATATATATATATATATATATATATATATATATATATTTCGATAAAGCCTATTTTCAGTGAGTACGGCTGTTTGAATTACTATTTGTTATTTTCCTAAACAATGAAATTAATTACAACCGTCCAAAGTTGCGAAGTTTTTTTTTAAAATAAAGAAAACCTGTGGCTCTGACAGGAATCCAACTTTCATCCCATTTTCCCATTAGAGAAAACACTTTTTGGGCCAAAGCGTGTGACTATCAGTATGGTCACAGAGATCAGCCTGAACGAGCCAAGTTTGAATTATCTATTTATGGAAAGCACATTTATCGTTAGGATTTCAACGAATCTATTATATATATATATATATATATATATATATATATATATATATATCTGCTAGCTTCATTTTTTTGCGTGAAACATAAACAACAGAAATTTCTGAAAAATATTATTTTTACTGAGAGTAAGCTTGCACTTATAATTTTTATAATTGGTACACGAGGTTGAGATGTTGACACAGTTTTATTTTTATTTCTTTAAACAAGTAAATAGTTCTACTGAAGAGAAAGTGTGCCCCCGACAGTAATCGAACAGCCATCCCTTTTTTTCTATCAGAGAAAAAGGTTTTAATTTTTATTTTCCCTTTTCTTATTTACATTTTTTAGACTCTACTAAAAATAAGCGGTTGAGTCTAACAACGCTAAAGTCATATTTTTTTCTTTATTTTCATTGGGCTTAAAATTTTGGCCAGCAATATCTGTATATATACGGTTACCATCCCTCCGGTCAGTTTGGTCGGTGTGTGCAAGATATGCTACATTTTAAATATTTTAGAGTTGCTTGACGGTATAATGGTTCCTATTTTAACATAAAACAGTAACCGACAGAATAATGTTTGAGTGAAAACCTTTGTGATCGGCCACTGCCGACATCAGATTACTCACATTACTCTGCATGAAGTGCAAAATATTTTATTCTTTTATAGATTTGCTGCATAAAGATCAAAAGCTGCCTACCCTGAGTAATAACTGCCGGCATGTAACTGATATATATATATATATATATATATATATATATATATATATATATATATATTGAACAATAAAAAATATTAAAAAATTAAAATCTTCAGACACACTGAGTCGTAGATTAATATTCTTTCGTTTTTTTTTATTATTATTTCATTTAGATTCCTCGACTAGTTTCAGCCAAAATGGCCATCATCGAGAGACGAAATATTAGGTTGGTGCAAAAATAATGTCGTTTTCTCACATAGCAACATATGTGAGAAAACGACATTATTTTAACCTAATATTTCTGCTTGCTGGTATCAGTAAACTACAAAAATGAATGTCTTGCTCGAGTAAATGAAGTTTTGTCTGTAGTTTTCATTTGTTTTTTTTATTTTCTTTATCTTTTTAACATGAATCTTTTAACATTCCGTGTGTGTGTGTATGTGCGTGTGTGTGTGTGTGTGTATATGGCCACTCGTATTCGAGGATACACAATTCCGATTGCAGTCTTTATTTAACACACACATAGCCCACCTGTAGATTATACTGCAACTATGCTGAGTAGATCTTAGTTACAGTTTCTGGGAAAGAGCTTGTTATCTAGCTTGATCAACAATTTGAACAAAGCCAGCACGTTCAAGCAGTCGGCCATGGTGACTTGTGACTTTGTGTTAACAGAGCTGTCGACGGCTCCCAAGGGTTACGTCTAGCTAATTTCACTTACAAGGCTTGTGTGACGTCCCCACCCGGTGTCACTGCGCCAAGTGTGACGTCCGCCTAGCCGCGTCCATCGTGCTATCCTGTCCTGTGACGACCAACTGGCTTAGTATTGGTCGCGGCACCAAATGTGACGTTCTAACCTTTTGGTGATTCGGATGGGAATCTAGTTAGATTCGGTATCAGCCTTGTTGTTTCCAGCTCGCTTCCAACGTCTGGTTACCGAAGTAACTGTTTTGATTTCCAGTCCAACCTACCCACGTTGTGTATTGATCTTAGACAGACGAAATCAATCAGTCGCCGGGCCGTAATACAAGCTGAGTTCGAACAAGGGTGATATCGCACAAGTAGATGTAAAAGAAAATAAAATAATAACTCGAAAAGTTCAAATGTGTTAAAAAAGGATAACAATATTTTATATCTGGTTGCTGGATACAGGACTGCGTCTACTTCCCAACCCGCTATATGGATTCGTGACACTTTCTTCTTGTTAAGCGAGTCTTAACATCTTAAGTTGTTTGTTCTTTTAAGAAACTGGTTCTTGGTCTATCTTCAGGCGATATTCGTAAATTTGTTTTGGTGGTGTGAGTCTAAGTCGTTCTTCAAAAATAAATTGTTCTTGATTAGAAGATGAGTTCGGAATTGCGTGAATCTTAGTCAGCTTCTGTGAGACGGGTGCAACTTCAACTGCGAACTTCGAACTTAACTCAACTGTCTCCCAACTGGAACTCGAACTGAACTGATTTTCGCTCGCTGCGACTTTGCTTATATGGACGCCGACCAAAACCGGGGTGGGCTTGTCGGGGTTTGAAGTTGCTTGATAATTCTCAACCCACGATCCACTTATTTGGTTTTGGTCAGGAAAATTTGATTATTTTCCATTTTTGGAAGTCTTCTCGTCCTCCCACCTTCTTCTGTTCTCGTATTGGTATCTCACCATACCCTCAGAGGGTGTCAAGGGGTTTCCACTCTCTCTCACAGTGGCATCTCACACCTATCCCCTCAATGAGTGACAACAGGCCTCCCCTCCTGCTTCACATGATTACCTCCGCCTGGCTCTCGTTATTATTTAGCCAATGGGCGCTCAGCAGCGTGGGTGTGGCCAGACTAGCCTCGATTTAAAAATCTTGCTCCAAGAAAATAAAAAAAAATATCTTTTTCTTTTTTTTCACTTTTCCTTTTCCTTCTTCTCTTCGAGGAGACCTCACACCCTAGACTCCTTATCTTTAACCGTATTACCTGGAATTCGTCAATTAGCTTTTCGCCAGCATCAAGTGGGTGGCCATTTAGACGTATTTGCATTCTTGGTGACATTTTCTGATCCGATAAAATAATTTCGCCACCACAGCCAGTTTTCGGCACAAAACAGATGCCTTTTTCCAAACGATATCTGCCCATAGACAAAGGCTTAACCTTTCCTTCATGGTGGTCAGCGGACACTTTTATTTTTGTAATTTAGCGACACAGTTAATTTTTATCTATTTAGAATTCTGTCTCTGAGGTTATTTTGCCAACCTGGAATTCGTCAATTAGTTTTTCGCCATCACCAAGCGGGTGGCCCTTTAGACGTTTTCGAATTCTGGAGCTATCTATTCCCGATAAAATAAGTTCGCCACCATGGCCAGGTTTCGACACAAAACAGATCTCTTTTCTCTCAATGACTTCTACATATAGACAAAGGCTTAACCTTTCTTTCATTGTGGTCAGTGGACACTTTTGTTTTTGTAATTTTGCGACACAGTTAATTTTTATCTATTTAGAATTCTGTCTCTGAGGTTATTTGGCCAACCTGGAATTTCCACCCGCCCCGTAACCAAAATCAGATTAAATCTAGTATCTTCCATTGTTGAGAATGGAAATAAAAAATCTCACCACTTTTCCTTGTCAGAAAAATGACACCGCTTCGTGTCCTTTTCGTGATGGCTTCTTATTACCTAAATTTAATTCTCGCCTTTCCTTTTTTTTTTCTTTTTCTTTTCTTCTTTCTCCCTTTTAGCAAGCCAAATAGTGTCACAATTGGGTCAATCCGTGGTATGGTTTTCCGGAACTTTCCAAATGTGCCGCACGCTGGGATCGCCCCACCCACTCCAGATCGATAACATCTGGAACTTTCCTTCCTGACAAATCGACTATTGGTAAGATTCGAATCCCGGTCTCATGGTCAGAAAGTGAACGTTCTAACCACTCTGCCACGTGCTCGATATATATATATATATATATATATATATATATATATATATATATATATATATATATATATATATATATATTCATGAATCATTCATACAAAAAACAAATATAGAGGTTAATGATTTAAATGTTTTTTGTATGAATGATTCATGAATTTATAAATTATATTTGCACCTTTTAATTGAAATATATATATATATATATATATATATATATATATATATATATATATATATATATATATATATATATGTATGTATATATAGTAAAAAAAAGAACACTAACATATATAATCCGGTGTTCTTATTAATATTTTTTTTTTACAAAACAGTGCTGAATGTAAATTTACAGAGCATTAATATTAATTAACTGATTTAAAAATGAGGATTCATCGCGACAGGAATTACGATGTGCTCCAGGAAATACTTACATCGAATAAATATATCCTAAGATTTCCGCAGGTCCAAGTTCTTCGGCCCCCGATGACCTAATGGAATTTGTCAGGTGGCAAGCTGCGGTAGTGACTAAGGAATCATTCATGGAAACAAGTATTACGAATGTATGTGCTTTTAAAACTCAGTAAATTTAAATATAAGTTATTCTATAATTCACTTGAAACTGAAACAGAACTAGTGCGTTTAATTTAATTATATAATTTGATTTGAAGTGTAGCGATAAAACCACATTTATATATATATATATATATATATATATATATATGTGTGTGTGTGTGTGTGTGTGTGTGTGTGTATAAATAAAAAGAAAGAACAGTAAGATATATAATCCGGTGTTCTTGTAGATATTTCTATTTTTACAAATTAGTACTCAACGTAAATTTACAGAGCATTAAAATTATAAATTAATTGATTTAAAATTTGTTTTTTTTCGCTACACAGTTCTAACCATGTTTCAAAAATAGAAAATTCCGAATTTTATTTTGTAATTAAATTAAAGACATTAGTTCCATTTCATCCTCCAGCGAATTTTGGAGTAACTTATTTATTACTGGGTTTTAAAGGCACAGCAAAAAATCTTAATTCCCGTTTCCAAGGATACAGAGAAATCCATTCATTTAGACAAAGGGTGTTTGCGATTTCATTATCGCTGTATTTTGTTGTATCAGTTATTAGTTACGTTTTGGTAGGGGGTAGGGATGTATTTTTCAATGAATTATGACATCCGTTAAATGCATGTCGTCTGGACTTTTTAAAAATTTATTGTTAACGGAAAAAATTCTGACGGCAATTTTTCTATTTGTATGCTTAAAGATTTTGGGGGGTGCTTAGGTTAGAATATGTTTTATTTAACTACGATTTTATATATATATATATATATATATATATATATATATAAAATCGTATATATATATGATTGTTTACTGAATGATAACATGAAAAGAAATCTACAGCGATATAATGATATTTATTAATGAAATATGTATTAAATATGACACAAGGCCAAACATTTTGTAAGAGTTAACAATAGTCATAAAGATTCCTATCATAGATGTTAGTAAGTCGTAGTTACTGATCCAGTAATTCGATAATATTCCTTTTATTAGAACAATACGCTTTTACTCACTATTCACACTACAGCACACTAAAGATCAGTGCGCATTTATGAATTAGTTAAGCACTACATACAGAGACGAAAAATGAAAACAAATTTTCATAATGCTCCCACCTCCATTTTACCACACGTAACAGAAGAATAACAAACACTGATTATAATTTGGACCATATTGCATCTTCTTCCGGAATTGTCTTGGGTGATTGTTCTGATTCACTCATATGTTCCATCTTCATAATTTTTAACACCATTAATTTCCCATCGTTACTATTATTACTCATCTGCCTTTGTATGTCGAAACTCAGCTCGTGCCATTTCTATTATCTCCTGCCCTTGGATGCCCACGTAGGGAAAACTTTCACACCCTCTCAGCATCTCCTAACTAATCCATTATTGGTTCTACCGTGGTTGCAAGGAATTCTTTCTTAGTCGCTACCGCAGCTTGCCACCTGACCAATTCCATTAGGTCATCGGGGGCCCCAAGACCCTGGGAGCATCTTAGAGTATATATATTCGATGAGCTGCTTTCGCTGGTTCCCAGACTTGATGAATTTAAGCGTTCTAGTAGGCTGGCATCTCGCTGTCACCCTTTCACTGTCGAAACTGTTAAATGTAGCCGTCTTTTCTACTTCAAGAACTTCATGTCTCTCACTTCTCGCTTGTGGAACTCCCTGCCCTTTTCCTGTTTTCTCTGATAGCTATAATCTCCAACTATTGAAATATAATGTCAATTGACATCTCCAGATGCCTTGATCTATCCCCTACCCTTCTCTTCATCCTTTCCTCAATCACTCCTATTTGCTCTCATTCCAACTCTCTTTGTAACCCCTGGCGCGCTAGTGGCTTCCCGCCTTGCTTGAGGTGAAACGCTTAAAAAAAACTTCTTAGCTCACAAGACCCCATTCTCCATAAATCTTCGGATCCCTAAATATATTGCTAAGTGTGACCATTTCCACACCAGAACACAGACCCAGACACATTCGGAATTCCGAAACCAGGCAAACTTTGCAAGCCGAATCTATTTATTCCCACAAAAATTAACGACTTACTTTTCCATAAAAAAATTAATTCTCAAAAGTCAACAATTTATAACATAATTCTTCAACCAATGAGGGCAAAAGAATACATATGGCCCTTAAAATAAAAAATTACACATTCTGTTACAAAAATGAAAAAAAAAAACAATCATTTGTCAGTTAATTACAGTTATCAAAATGATTCTAAACTTAAAACATTTGAATTCGCGCAAAACCATAGTCACAAAAACTTTCAACTCATCAACAGACCAAGTAAATCATAGTGAAATGCCACATCACAAAATGCCGTCAGTCTATTGTTCCAGTTCCCACTGCATTCATGTAGGCAAATTCAGGTCTGCGCGTGGCCATTCAGTGAAACTGTTCAAATTTACTCCTTCAAGAAAGAAAATTCTCAATAGCGAAACTTTCACGGGCATATTTTTTCCACAACAAAATAAGATTTACAATATACAATATGAAATCACCCCAAACATGACTTTAGACATGGCATTTAAAGCGTACCAATCAAAATCAAACAATTGATTTCCGCACATGATCTTGTAAAAGAGAGAAAACAAGCAAAATCCGTCTCTTACAAAAATGTTTCATGAAAAATTGACATTGTTATATCAGTGTGGATGCGTGAGTGTGGGTGTTCATTGTCCTTTCCTTCTTTCTTTTCCCTACTTGTCCCCTTTTTTTCTATTGCCTGTCCATCAAAAATTGACTTTTCCTTATTTTTTCATCATTACTTGATAATTTGGTTTGTTGTGGTGTGGGGTAGGGCAGTAGAACCAAGTAATATAATTTTAATTACAGAATGTCCAATATGTCTAGATTACTTTGTTTTCATAAATCATTTTTTTTTTTTGAGTCCTCCCTCAAAAATCCTCTCCGAACTTTCCAGGTTGTGTTTCAACCCTGGCCCACTTGTTGGAATGAGCTGTTCACTGCGCACCAAACTGAAACTATATTGTATTGCTCTCTTCTTCTGGGGTTCTCCTGTCTGACGGTCTTGATTCAATTATATATTGCATTCTTCTCGCTGTTATCTTTTAGACGTCTTCCTCTCGGTCGGGTGGCGAAATATGGGTTTGTAGTTCGGATATAAAATGAGACAACAAAAAGGGATTTTAAACTTATCTATTTTATTAACACATCGGCGTGTATATTTCTAACTAGCCAGTGGGAGAGCTCTATCACCCCCACTGGGGAGCAAGTTCCCCGAGACACGTGATAACCACGTCTGATCTCTTCGACGTGTAAAACTTAACTCCTCGAAATCATTTTCTAAATCTAACATTCCCACGTTCGGCTAAGCCAATCAAAATCGATATCCCCATTTTGTCTACCAGCAGCCCCCAAGTCCAGCCTCTGAAGGTCTGAGCCAAATAAACTATCACTAAAAAAATAATAGTCTGAAACTATTATTTAATAATAATCCAATCAAAACATTAAAGATACATGTACGTTCAGCCTGAAATTATTAAATGTTACCAAGTCACACCAGTTTTGTATGTGGGTTCGAATGTTGGTTATGTATATGTTATAGTATAAACCTTACCAATGATTACCGTATATATTCGTGTATATGTCAACGTCACGTATAGTGAGACACCTTAAATTTTTGGCATGGATTTTAAACACTTTCTTCAAAAACATCACCTGTGTTTATTGCGACTCCCTAAATTTGCGTTAAAAACTGATAATAAAACTCGGATTATACGCAAGTGTATACAGTATATATATATATATATATATATATATATATATATATATATATATATATATATATATATATATATAGGAAGAAAAATATACTGAAAAAACAAACAAAAATCCTAATATGCAATTATGCTGTTTTAATGTTAATATAATGTCAACGTCGGACGTTTCAGTCTAATAGACCATCTTCAGGACATATTGATAAAACATAATTAACATTAGACTATATTCAATTCAACATGAAAAAGACGATGGTCATAAGAGTAAGACTAATCCATCGTCTTTTTCATGTTGAATTGAATATAGTCTAATGTTAATTATGTTTTATGAATATGTCCTGAAGATGGTCTATTAGACCGAAACGTCCGACGTTGACATTATATTGACATTAAAACAGCATAATTGCATATTAGGATTTTTTGCTTGTTTTTCCGTATATATATATATATATATATATATATATATATATATATATATATATATATATATAGTATTATATTGCCATGACATATGTTTACTTACAGACAGAAATATAAAACTGACGAATTTATAAACAAAGTATAAAGCCGACTCAATTGTAATTCTAACCATAGTTTATCGATCGACTCATTTAGAACGATGAAGGATATTTACCTAAAGACTCAACAATAAACCTGTTCAATTATTATCTATATTCCCAACCAATGTTTATCGGTAGAATTAATTATAAGATTAGATTGATTTCACTGCTGAATAAACCGCGGAATATTGCAATATGATAAAATCCACCTAATTAAACTTAGCTTTTTTTGAGTTGTAATTAATTCACTAACTTCAATGTCCGTGGCTTTCATATTTCGTTATATACCAACGCATATATAATTAAGCATTGTTTCCATCATAAACTTATTGAACATTCAATGTAAGCTGTATTCCGAATTATGCACATCAAGGCTGCATAGTTGACATGAAGATCTTACACGATGTGCATATTGTCTAAGAAATGCTGCGAATCAGGTAGTCAGTAGAGTGGAAATATATTCAAACATACAATGGCCCTTTGTATCAAAGGTGGCCTATTCTCACCTTTGATTGACCAATGAATTGTGTTCGTTGGATTTGATTCCACCTGAGCACGTTTTTAATTACGGTCTTCTGGGTCCTGTCTTGTGTATTTCATGAATAATTTTATAATGGCTATCAGTCGATAAATAGGCAAGCAATTGTAAGAGACGAAATCAAATATGTACATTTTCTGCATATGGATGTGCGTGTTTTTGTGTTCGTTTTTGTATGTACTTATTATTATTATTATTATTATTATTATTATTATTATTATTATTATTATTATTAATATCATTATTATTAATATCATCCTTTTTCTTCTCATCATTATTAATGTCATTATTATTATTAATATCATTATGAAAATCATTATTATTATAATTATCATTATTATTCTTATTATTATTAATATCCTTATTATTATTTTTATTTTCTTTGATTTTTTTACATGTAACTCGAAGAAGACAGACATACTGTCGAAATATTGTTTAACAATATCAAGAACTAATTTTCTTCTCTTTTTCTTTTCTTAAATCACGCACGTCCCTTAGCTATTATTATTATTATTATTATTATTATTATTTCCTTTGATTTCTGGCCTTTACGCTTTTCATTCCGGGTCCCGCCCAGGGACCTAAGGTTATAAATCTCACCATGGCACTTTCCACTGACAAAAAAAAAAAAAAAAAAAAAAATTACATAGATAAAGCCCTTCGTAAATTGTGGGCTGTACTTGTCAGAACAATTTTTGTATCACCTTGAGGCGTGGGCTTCCAGGAATCCCTTCAATTACTCTACTGCAATGTTTTCCAACCAGTCCTAGGGCTCCTACTACAACATGGATTGTTGATGTTCCCATATGCCACATTTTAGAGATTCCTATTTCAAGGTCTGTTCCCATTTGCCACATATTATTATTATTATTACTATTATTATTATTATTATTATTATTATTATTATTATTATTATTATTATTATTATTATTTTTACCTTTAATTTTTGTTGCATCCTTATTTTCTTCCGAGGATTAATTAACATTTAAAAAAAAACATAAAAAAGATGTAAATAAAACAAACTAAGATCACGTACATTCATAAAGTTGTGAGCTGTACTTGTCAGAAACAATATTTGTTATTTCTTTAAGGTATGAATTACCAGGGATCACTTCATTGTGTCTATCAGGACATTTTCTAATCAAAACGACGCCTTCAACATCAAGCGGTATTATTTATGTCTCCATGAATCATATTTTTGAGATTTCCGCTCCAAGATCTTTGTTTTATTATTTCATTTTCATTGATTTCTGATGCGTAGACATTTCGTTCCGGGTCCGCCCAGTGACCTAAGTTTAGAAATGACATCATGACATTTTCCACTGGAAAAAAAAAAAACAAGATATTTTACATAGACAAAGCCATTCGTAAGGTGTAGGCTGTACTTGTGAGAACATTTTTTTCTATTTCTTTAAGGCATGGGCTTCCAGGAATCCCTTCAATTATTCTACTGTAATCTTTTCCAACCAATCCGAGGGCTCTAACTACAACAAGGGTTGTTGATATTCCCATGTGCTACATTATTATTATTATTATTATTATTATTATTATTATTATTATTATTATTATTATTATATTTGCTTTGATTTATGCTATGTACTTATTTCCCGGTCCCGACCAGGGATCTAAGGTAAAAAAAAAATGACAACATGACATTTTCCACTGTGCAATTTTCAAAAAAAATATCACGCATATTTTACATGCATAAAGTTCTTCGCACGGTGTGGGCTATATTCATGAAAACAATTGTTTTGTATTTCTTTAAGGCCTGAGCTACTGGGAACCCCTTCATTGGGTCTATTGAAATATTTTTCCAATCAATCCTAGGGTTCTAAATACAATTGAAATTGTTGATGTTCTCATGTGCCATATTTTTGAGGTTTTTATTTCAAGGTCCTTGTATTTTGATAACTTTCTGAAGATCTTCAAAGATACCGTCTGCCATATCAAGAAGGAAGCATGTCTTCTTCTTTTCGGTCTCTAATTACGACCCCTGATCGATTAGATTTTATTGTTCTGCCTGTGTGTATTGTGTAATCCCATAAGATTGTAACAGGTCCTATCTCCGTAACCGGGTCTGGATGGTGTTCATATCAATTTCTTGCAGTTTCCTTCTCGTAGAAGTTGTAGATTTTCCACTGTAAATATTGGGCCACTCTGTCATGCCGGATTTTATATTCAGCAGGTGCCAGAAAAGCACAACCTGATACAAGATGGTCAATTGTTTCTGGATATTTTATCACAGAATGTGCTAACACAATTGTTCAGTATATATACTTGATAATTTCCAGTTAGCCAGCATTGATCCTGTGCAGCAAGAATAAAACATTAGGCTTCAGCTTTTAACCTTGCACTACGTAGCAGCTGATGGGCACGGGGTTTGTCTACATCAGCTTCTTTGGCACGGACAGAGTATTGACCGTGAAGAGATTTCTCTTGCCATCGATTCTGCACCTGGTTGGTTGCATTTGTCTTTGCTTTCTTATTTATATATTTTGGAACTTCAGTCAGTGTATTTTGCTTTACTTGTATTTCTTCAACCATTTGAAACTCCATTTTGAACTTGTCGCCTTCCTTTATTACTGAATCAATTATTATTATTATTATTATTATTATTATTATTATTATTATTATTATTATTATTATAATTATTGTTAAGTAAAACGGTTGATCTAACTCTTCCACTATTTTTCAACCGCTATGAGAAGATCTCAATTTAATTAGTTAATTTTTACGTTAATTATTAACGGATAATCTCAAGATAATCAGGATCACCATCATACTAAGCACATTAGTTGCTTGCTTTCAGGCAGGCGCGTTTCATTCGTTCTGACGCATTCATTACAAGTATAGTCGTTTTTTTTTTCATTAGAAGCCAGGTATTATTTATACTTGAATTTTCTTTTACATGCAACACGAAAAAGACAGACATACTGTCGAAATATTGTGATAACAATGTCAAGAATTGTTTTTCTTCTCTTTTTCTTTTCTTAAATCACGTACTTCCCTTAGCTATTATTATTATTATTATTATTATTATTATTATTATTATTATTATTATTATTATTATTATTATTATTATTTCCTTTGATTTCTGGCGTTTACGTATTTCATTCCGGGTCCCGCCCAGGGACCTAAGGTTAGAAATGGCATCATGACACTTTCCACTGACAAAAAGAAAAAAAAAATTGCAAAAAAAGATAAATCCCTTCGTAAAGTGTGGGTTGTACTTGTCAGAACAATTTTTTGTATCTCTTTGAGGAATGGACTTCCAGAAATCCCTTCAATTATTCTACTGGAATCTTTTCTCCAATTACAACAAGGAATGTTGATGTTCCCATATGCCACATTTTTGAGATTTCTATTTCAAGCACCTTGTATTTTGACAGTTTTTGAATATCTTCAAATATACATTGCAGTCTGCACGGACTGCCATATCAATAAGGAAGCACTTTTTTGGTTTGTGGTCTCTAATAACAATGTCTGGGCGGTTGGTTTTGATTATTCTGTTAGTGTCTATTGTAACATTAAATTGAATATTGTTACTATAGCAACATATCTCATTTGAATTAACCTATCTCCGTAACCGGGTCAGGGTGGTGTCCATTATTATTATTATTATTATTATTATTATTGCGCCCTGATCTTTGTAAATAAAATGTTGTTGACGTCTTTTAAGGGATACAAATCAAATCGAATTTATTGAGCAAAATGTATGCAGTTGTTAAAATTTTAAGGAAAGGTTTTAGCAAATAAGTAATGCAAATTATTTAGCGTCTTAACAATTTAAATACGAAGCCCTATTAATTTTATTCAACATTGAACTTAGTATTAAAATATATATGTCAGGCTAATAGTGATATATTTATATCTATTGTATAATATAAAATGATTTTGAATTAATAATACATGAAAGGGACAGAAAAACGATCATGCCTTCTAAGTAATGAGATAATCCGTTTCTATAGCAACAATATTCAAATTGCACAACTATTAGAGGGAATATACAGATATACATGGCGATTGAAAGGTAACTCTCTATTTTAAAATACTAACAATTTATGGTTTTTGCAGCAAATGGATATGAGTGGAATGCATGAGGTTTTATTTAAAATTCTATACCGGGATCAGATTTGGCTATCAGCTTCTCAAGCCATCCAGGAATCGCGTCAACAGATTTCACATGGAATTCTTGTTGTATGAAATACTTAACTTGTAATCTTGGTTTGATATAGTAGACTTTCTCCTTTAACCAAGCCAAAAGAAAAAAAGTCACAAGTTGGCACTCATACACAAAATACAAAGTTACTTTTCAATCACCCTATCTATCTATCTATCTATCTATATATATATATATATATATATATATATATATATATATATATATATATATATATATTTAATGAAAAATAGACCAATTTAAAGTACCATTACAATAATTTATTTCACAAAAATCCTTTTTAAAGGACTCCGGATAATCAGGTAACACTTCCAACAACGAAATGAGAGGAAAAAAAAAGGGGTTAGAAATTGATGGGTAGTGTAATTTTTGTAATTAAACAGGGGGGTTGAGAGTGGTAGTTAAATAGACAATATAGAGTATAGGGAGGGGTTAATTTTATATCTCTCTTAAGGACGCTTTATATTGGGGTAGGAGGAGTGACAGAACCTTGAGCTATTTAGATGGTTAACTGAACGGAAGTAATATGTAGGAATAGGGAGGAAAGAAAATAAAGGAAAAAAAAACCAGACGTGTCCAAAGAGAGAGTGGGGGGGAGTGAAACGAAAGAGACTGTGATTTTATTTTAACAAAATTATGTAAAAGATAGATTACAATGTTTGAAAGAAAATTAGATGTCTAAAAAAAGGTGAATTTTATTAATTTAAATATTTAATTTTAAGTAAATAGTTTAGGGACTTAATACAAGTTAACTACTATTGTAATAAACATATTTATTGAGAACATATTAAAGAAATATTTAAAATTATAATAGTTTATTTATCCGACCAATTATATTTCCACAATATATAAAGAAATATTCAGTAACAATAACATCTATATTATATTAATATTTAAATTAATTTAAGTATGTAATTTTTATTTATTATTATATGGGTAAACTAATTAAGGCTTAGGTTTCATTATTTAATAGTATTTGAGGGTAAAATTAAGGATTTTGATTTCTTCTTATATATCTCTCACAAACATATTTATGTAAATCCATACATACATACGCCCATTAACAAGTACAAATACACACATATACATAGATGAAACAATATACACAAAAATACATTTATCTTCATACACAAATTATATATGTATTTCACATTCCTTATCTATATTTTAATATTTGAAATTTATTTAGATTTTAGTTTGATTCCATAGTCAAAGTTTAATTTCAGGTGATTTCTGAAGTGCCTCATATTAAAGGAGTTTAGCTAATATTATTACTATTATTAATAGTTAAAGAAGGGTATATTTAAATTTAAATTATCAATTTTAAAATGAAATTCCCTTCAGAAAAAAAAATATATATACCACCATATAAACACACGATTATATATATATAAAAGAATATTTCACATAACTATCCACACATGTATAAGTATTTATGTTACAATGATTTATACTCATTCACACATATATATATATATATATATATATATATATATATATAACAAATATTAATTCTAAGGTAATTACGCCTATATACATATACAGATTCTAAGTAGTTAAATATTTAAAAAACTAACTATATATAATTACATGTACATACATATATATCCGTACATATACATATAATATATATATATATATATATACATACATTTACATACATGCACCAAAACACATCTATACATATAAATTCACATACATGTAGAATACACACATTTATATATACATATATATAAAAAATATACCTAGCACAAATATAATGTTAGTATTCAAACATGCCCCATACTAGTATATTTATACTCACACACACACACACACACATATATATATATATATATATATATATATATATATATATATATATATATATATACACCCATACCTCTATATATATGTGCCCACAAATTAAAAAAATAAACATATATCAATATAAACATCCTTATCCAAATGTTCATACGTATATATAAATAAGTTCACACATGAAAAAGTCTAAGTTCAACAACGTATATATCAAAGAGTACAGTGTCCATGTGTTCTTATATTCATTTCAAAAAACAAAATTAATATTTTCTATTTTAGTATAGTTGTATCTACACATACTTCCTTAAAATGAGGTGGTTTTTGTGTCTACATTTACAAATCAACTCATTATGCCTGTTCAATAGTATGTCCGGATCCTTATACTTTATTATTAATATTTTTCCATAATGCACAAATTGCATCGGTCTCTGAAATTTATCGAAGTTTTAGCTCTTGAGACGATTCTCCATTTTATTTGTGGGGTTAATTTGTTTTCCTATAACTCCCAATAGTGCTTAGAAAGTGCAGTTTGGTGTTTCTTTGATTTATTAGTGAAGGATTGGCGATGGTTATAAAATCGTTTTTTCCAACTTCCCGCCGAAATTCCTATGTGGATCTTCTGTTCAATGTTATGCTTGGGGAAAATCGTAGCCTCGTATATCACGTTTTCGGACAAACATACTCCCTCTACTGGACAGACAGATCCTTCCCTGCAGTTTCAGGTCGATTTGGTCTTTGGGCTTCTATTAGGATCTTTTTGTAGTTGATTATAAAATTTATTTAAAATTTTGCTATTATGGGAGCTAATAATTTTTTCCATGTTGTTCATGCAGGAATAACTAATTTTTAAATTCATTCTATTGAACAACTTTTTTAATAGCTTATCTTTTTTAAAATGTTTATCTATAAGGTTAAGAAAATATTTTCCTATATTAATTTTCGAAAGTTTGCAGAAGGGTGGGTTGAACCATATAATTTTCCTATTTCTATTTCTAGATTTACAAGAAGTGTTAATAGATTTATCTATATAAGTGAGTGTTTGTTTGAATCTGCTTTTTAATAGGGCTTGATTGTATGTTGATTTATTTTGATCAAAGATACTTTTACTAGAGGATAGTTTATTTATTCTAGTGTTTACAGTGTTAGGGATCTGTTTTATAATTGCTATAGGGTGGTTTGAGTCGATATTAATGTATATGAGCGATTGGTTCTCCTTTTGGAATGGTTTATAAGAGTTATTTTCAAGATCAAATGTTACGTATAGAAAATCTACTATTTTCAGTTTAGATGATATTTCTATTTTAAATCCTATATATTTGAATGCTTTAATTATTTTCTTCTGGAGTTGGGATGTTAGAGGTCCATTAGAGTTAGGTATAATAATGAGACCATGATCTCTGTAAAGCCCTACATTTTGTGGGTTAAGGAATCTACTCAGAATATCTAAAATATATATCCCTATTAGGTCCGCAATAGAAGCAGAATCAAAAGCTCCCATTGGGACATCGAAATTGTCTTTGTTATTTTTAAACCAAGTAGCGTCATTAAGTCTCAGTATAGAGTGTCTGGAATCCATTATGATTTTTACTTCCTCGTTAGTGATCTCAGTATAGCTCTTAGCAAAGTTTAAGCTATTTTTCAATAAATCTTTAGAAATGGAGTGGTAAAATTCGATAATATCTAATTGGATAAAAGTAGCTTTATTTTTAGATTTTAGATTTTTGAACCAGTTAATGGCGTCAGATCAATCTTTCCAAAGGTTTAAGGGATAATTTTTAATATATATGCGTTTATTTTTTTAAGAATGTTTCTGGAAATTAATCCTAACTCTGATTTGGAGGGATTTATTAGTCTGGAATGTATATTATTTTGAAAGTTAGGTTTATGGTCTTTAAAAAGTAGGTAGGCATCTTTTAAGTGAGTAGTGTCCATTCTATCAGCAACATTGTATTTAAATGCGAATTTAGCGGTTTCTCTGTGTATGGAGGATAAGTGTTTGGAGTTATTATCTATTTTAAAAGAGTTAGATACTTTGTTAAGAATTAGATGATTATACTCCGATGGATTAATCTTGTAAATGTTCTTGGATTTATCGGCTCTGATCCATAGTTTTTTAGATTTTTTGATGTTAGTGATGTCCTTTTTAAGATTGGATTGGAAAGAGTTGTATTTTGTTCTAAAAGAAATTATGTCGATTAGATTAATTAAGTCCTTTTCAAAAGGTATGTACCCTTGGGAAAGTTATGAATCCTCCTTTTCTCCTTCCAGTTATATGTAAATAGCAGGACAGACTGGGTTCTACAGCCTTGGATGGCATCTGGTCTAGGAGAAAGACAACTCTGCATTCAAAAAACTGCGGAGAGTCATTTGGGGACTTTGTGGCCCGTAGTGTACCAGGTCTCTGTATTCGGTCCTTCAAAAAGTGTGGAGGGTTCTGCATGTGCTGGTGTCGGGCTGTCGGTTACTTCGAACTAATCTGCTTGATCCTCATATTCAACGGGACATCCGAATATATATATATATATATATATATATATATATATATATATATATATATATATATGGATATAGATAAATAGATATAAAGATAAGGAGCTTTGAAAAGAGTCTGCCTAAGACTGCACCCTGGCGAAAAGAGTGCTCCATAAGAAATGGCAGAGTTTTAATATAATATACATGAAAATCCAGGTGGCAATGACAGATCACAACTTCTAGTTTCATATAGTTTCACGTAATCATCAGGCGGTCGGTGGCTGTAGTCCGTAAAATATTTCTAAATTTTATGTATATTAATCTTTTATATATATATATATATATATATATATATATATATGTGTGTGTGTGTGTGTGTGTGTGTAACCTCGGTTCACGAATTTAATTCGTTCCTGAAGACCGTTCGTTACCCGAAAACTTCTTAAATCGAAACTATTTTCCAGTAGGAATCAATGTAAAGAAAAAAAGTCAGAGTACAATAAGAATTTGAAAAGAAAAGAACAGCACAATACACAAATGCATACAACACGGAGGTCGTCTGAGAAATGATTCCATTCGTGTTAACTCGGTTTGGTCATGTTATCTCAGAACTGGAATTTTGTGCGATAACCGAGACATTTTCATCTCCAAATTTCTGTTCCAAAAACGATGTGTTTGACATGTGAGACGTTCGAGAACCGAGGTTCTCTATCTATCTATCTATCTATCTATCTATCTATCTATATATATATATATATATATATATATATATATATATGATTGATACAAATAAAATTTGTCTCTTAAATGATTGAAGCCATTGCACTTCTAAACCGCAGTGTCTTAAATTAACCTTTTTATGTTTTTGGAATTGTTCAGTCCACTCTTCCGGAGGTTTTCAGCAACTGACTACTGTTTTTCTCTTTTTTCGTTCTTTTTGATTCGGGGAGGCTTAGTTTGATCTAATTAATTTATGCAATAGTTGGGAGCTTTTATCATTAGTGTTAGCTTGATTTTGTTCTCTGTGTGTGTCTGTGTGTGTGTCTGTGTGCGTATGTTATTTCTTCTTTTTATCATTTTCTTGTATCCTTATACGCACCTCCTATTTCCCCCCTTCTATTTCGGTTCTTAGTGTCAATATTAAATTATGCAGAACGCTTGCATTATTGAAAATTAATGACAGAAAACTGATTTGGAATGTTTTTTTTTAAATATTAGACAGAGAGAGAGAGAGAGAGAGAGAGAGGGAGAGAGAGAGAGAGCAAATAAAATAGCAACAAGGAATTTTTATTCATGTTTTGCAAAAAAGAAACGAATCTGAATTGGAAGGAAAAACACAATGTTACCGCACGAGAGTTTTTAAAATTATGACATACATGATTTTACGGAAAAGTCATAGGTTGCGTAGAGCAGCCAAAGAAGTTGTGGAGAGCCATGATTTTCTACATCCTGAAGGTGCATGGCACAATAAAGATCTTCGATTTAGTGTCACCCATCTTTGATATAAATACCTCAAAATCTTCAAGTCGAACACTGAAATGTATCACTAGCTTATTTTTTCTTTTGCCCAGTAAAATGTTTTGTTAAAGATTATTATTGAATATGAATTTTAGTTTTAATACGATAATCCGGTGGCGATAATCCTGTCAGGATCTCAGACGTCTTGTAGCATTAGCAGCAAAACGTAATCTGTTTTCAATAATGTGTTATTTCTTATTTCAATGGAAAGGTGTGCCTGTATTAGAAAACATTTTAAATATGTCAAAATTCTTCCCGATGAATGTTAAATTACTCGTGTCGAGGTTTGCACACTACAGCTGAAGAAAAAGTGGTCTATTGACAATAACAGCGAGGCGGGGAATTCATATTAAATTTTTAACCATTCTGTTAGGTTGTTACATAAATTCATTCGTTTTTTATAATTTATTTTAATGTATCTTATTTATTAATAGTTCTGATGAAACATTTAACAATGTATACCTCATCATTTTTTACGACTTCCTGCCAATGATCCACTAACTATTCAATGCCTTGACGATAGCTATATCTATGTTGTCACTCGACAAAAAATCATCAAGCCATATTTTAAGCTCCACATCATTGTTGAACGAATAACCCCTCAAATTGTTAGAAAGCGAGCAGCCCGTTTTTTTTTCTCTTCTTTGTATTCACGTAAAGACACTATATTTTGTCCACGGTGATAAAACGCTAAAGGAATTATTTTTTGTATTCCATGTGTAGCCTGGTGTCGATCGTATAAACTAGCACTAATGGAGGAGCACTTGAGTTTGTTTCTCTCGGTCAATGCGTGTGTCACCCATGCGCTGTGTTTCTGGGCGTTATAGAGTATAGATGACGAGCGACAGTAACATGAGAGTTAACCCGATTCTCAGCCAATTCTCTCGTGGTCTCGCGCGATAATTGGTTCTTATAAAACTGGACAGGTCAGCAAGAACGCGGAGAGTCTGTAAGTTTGAACCCCCCCACTCGCCTTGAAACGGGGAAAGCATTTCTGTTCTGTAATGAAGTCATTTCCGTACACACCACAAATGTCTCCAGCCGCTTTGTCAGCTTTGTGACCTTGATTAAATGCAAAGAGAAAAAGATGACAAACATACTGATTCTTGTCTATTTGACATTCCATCTCAAAGGAGTGGCTAATTTGAAATAAAACGTCATTAACGTGAGACAAAAGTTTCTCAGATTGACCAGAGTTACTAATAAGCAAAAAATGTTACGAAAGATTATTTTTTCGAGAACATAAACAAAACATTATAAGAAACGAATATATGTAACAGGGTAATATGTCGAACCAACCAACTCAAATTGTATTTAGATGTAAATGTCACCGACATGGGTTGTTTTGTTTAGCTGTGAAATAATTCTAATAGCTGATCTCTCCTTCGAAATAAACGTACCAGCTCAAAGTAGTGTGGCACCATTTAACGAGGCAGAAAGGGAAAAGAAAGAAAAGAAGAAAAGGAGAGGCTAAGAACCGAATCGTGAGTGATAAGCAAGAACACACACACAGCTAAGAGACAATGGATAAAAGGATATTTTGATAAGTAACAAATGGCGAAAGAGTGTCATTACAATGACAGGGAAATTCTGAGTAAAAAGAAAGGGA
Source organism: Acanthosepion lycidas (assembly GCA_963932145.1). NCBI lineage: Eukaryota > Metazoa > Mollusca > Cephalopoda > Sepiida > Sepiidae > Acanthosepion > Acanthosepion lycidas. The sequence goes on along the minus strand of OZ010607.1, from coordinate 43,105,484 downwards.
AAGAAGGAAAGAATCAGATATGTTTTGGCATCGTCTGTGTTATCTGAGGATATGAAAACAAACTATTGGTACGGGAAGACATCTTATTATCAACTACAGACCGGCTGGCCAAAGAAAAAAAAATTCAAATGAAAATGTTAATTCGTTAAGTGACGAAAAACAGGCAACTAAAAGAACTTGGACATATATGAAAAATTAAAAACCACCCACGAGCATCCTTAGCCTGCGATAATAAAATTTTGTTATCAGGAATTTGTACCGAAGGAAAATGAATGTGTTTTTTTTCTTTCTTCAAGGCGACAGACTGACTGGAACTTTGTAGATGTTCTTTTTGAGACCGTGTTAAGAAGACCACACATTCTGATAATTAGCGATAAAATACCTGATGTAAACCACATGTAGAACAAGAGTTATGACCACCATTGACATATTGTCCCGTTCGCGGCTGGAGAAATGATAAACCATTAAGGGGAAGAAAAGGGAAAGAGAAGAGATAATTTTTTTTTTTTTTTTAAGCAAGATATTTTTTTTCTTCCTGAAACAAAGCCGCAGATTCGTCCACGCCCGACTAAGATCATTGGTCGAGTGGTGATCACGTGATGCACGAGGGAGGCTGTTGCCGCCCATCTGGAGGATGAGTAAGAGAGGTTGCCACGAAGATGTAGGGAGGGCAGTTCACGCCCCTCTGAAGTATGATGAGAAGGTGGGAGTGAGAAAAGGTTCTCAAAAATGGAAAAAGGTGTAAATTCCTAACCAGTGAGGTGGATATGTATTTAGAATTATTGAGGAACCCCCCGGCGCCGACAAACTCACCCCGGTTTTGGTCGGAGCCCATATAAACGAAGCCACAACGAGCAGAAATGAGTCGAGTCCCAGCAGTTCCCAGAGTCAGTCTCCGGGTGAGGCAAGCCGCGCAGATAGCTGACCAGGATTCACGCACAAATCCGGACCCATCTTCAAACCAAGAACAATTATTTTAAATAGCGACTTAGATCCAGATCACCGAAATAAGTTTTTCTTTTGACTTTCGTCCAAAGACCCACCGAAACACCAATTTCTTAGAGAGCAGACAACTTGAAGTGTTAAAACTTGCCTAGCGGAAAACGACGTGTCACAATCCATAGAACGGGTCGGGAGATAGATGCAGTCCTATGTATCGAACAACTAGACATAAAGTTTGTTACCTTTTTCTTTGATACTTTGAACTTTTGAGTTTTCATTTTATTGTCTTTTATGCATATTTGTGTGGTATCACCCCCGTTGAACTCGGTTTGCAGTACGGACCCGATGACTGATTGATTTCCTCTGCCTAGATCAATTCACAACGTGGGTAGGCAGACTGGGAATCAAAGTAGGACGTCACAGTTGGTGCCGTGGTAGACTGGGATAGAACGACACGGTTGGCGCTGTGACCAGGGGACGACGTCACAGTAGGAATGAGTGGCTTTTAGCATTCAGTACCTCAAAAACCAAATTACTAACCTTCTATAAACACCAAGCAAGCTCTGAATTTTCATTCCCAAACGTATTTGAGAATGGCAATTCGCCTGTTAGAAACAAAGGGCGTTAAATACAATAGATACGTACTGTTTATTCTCTTTAAAACACATGTAAAAAATAAAGGTTTCTACCCAAAGATACCATCTTTTCGGTAAAGCGAATCGAGTCCTCTCAATCATTGTGTGTTTATCTAAAAATAAATCCGCTTAAATTCACCTTCGTCCCTGCTGTGTGGCTTAGTAGTAGAATCTCCGGCTGACGCCAATTTAGTTGCGTTTCGATCCTACCTAGAGGCAACCGGACGTCTAGCCACACTGATGATCTGTTATACAGCGAAGCAGTCTGCCTGTGGATTAAAATGAATATATATATATATATATATATATATATATATATATATATATATATATATATATATATAGTGATTTTCCAAGCGTAGCTTAGATGTAGCACAAGGACGAAATTAGGGGGCACCCTGCTCAGTCGTAATTGTTCTAGCGATCTAAGCTTACTAATCATTACAATATATATATATATATATATATATATATATATATATATATATATATATATAATTAGGTTTAGGTAAATATTAGGTTGGTGCAAAAATAATGACGTAATACTGTCGTTTTTTGACGTATTTTTAACGTCAAAAACGACATTATTACGTCATTATTTTTACACCAACCTAATAATAATATTATTACAAAATAGACACAATGAACTAGTATTTAAATGCCGACACAAGAACAGCCTAAACCTAAGTAAATACATCGAGAAATAACTATATAGGAAGAATAATACTGAATGATTTTTGTTCTCTTGGAGATATATATATATATATATATATATATATATATATATATATATATATATATATAAGAAAATCTTAGAGCTTCTATAATATATATATATATATATATATATATATATATATATATATATATATATATATATATATAAGAAAATCTTGGAGCTTCTATATATATATATATATATATATATATATATATATATATATATATAAGAAAATCTTGGAGATTCTATAGTGAGAATCATTGCCATCAACACTGATTTGATTTTTTATGGCCATGATGAAAAATGCTTTGAACGTCTGTTGAGATTCAAGTTCGTTCTCGACCTCAAGTGGAACTCGCATATTCAAATCATTGCTAAAAAGGAAAAAAAAAAAAAATGCTGGAAAAATACTTCTACCTCTCCAGAAAATACTTGACTCTTGCCATCATTTAAGAAAATCACATTAAACTACAAATCGAACTGGAATTATTTATTTTTCATTATCCACCTTCTTTCTTCACTTGACGACTACCAACAGCAGCAACAGCGAAAATGGATAGCACATGTAACTCGAAGAGAAAATATTGACATAATCATGATGTCTACTTCAAATAAAAATTTAAGAAAGAAATCCTAATAGAAAGAGCGGTAATAACTACTGGTCTTGTTAAACCTGTTTTCCTGAGAAAATCTTTTAAAAGAAAGATTTTATAGATTTCAAATGAAAGCAATACTCGCTATTTGGTTAATGAATGGCAAGTATTTCCTTGTATTTAAAATGTCTCATAGTATTACAGTGTAACCCGGATATAAGAGACCGGACATAAAATAAACCCGGATATAAGAGAGAGTTTCTCTGGTCCCAAATTAGAGCCTGTGTTAATGTATATATAATTGACCAAATCGGGATAAAAGAGAAACCCGGATATAAGAGACTTCTTCTCCGGTCCCGACAACTCTCTTATATCAGGGTTACACTGTATTACAATTACAATATGTGCAAATTAAGTTTAGGATTTAAAAATCTTCGTAATATGTAACAGTGCTCCAGGAAAGTTTTAAATTTATTCATCGATTCGTTTTCTGCGGCTGATCAAACATTTACATGTTATTTAAAGCCAGAAAAAATTATATCGTAAGAATCATACTTGGAGTTAAAAAGTTTCCCTGCAGGGAAACTCTTACTAATCGAAGTACCATCAATATTTCGTACGGACGCGACGTCGTAAGCCTACCGCTATTTCTATGGCAAATGTTCGGATAAACTCAATTGTTTAATTCCAGCATTTGAAACTGTTAAAACTCATCATGCTACATTAATCGGTCTAAATACTCAAGAACTCTTATTAGAGAAAAATATGTGCTCTCCGGAAGGATTCAAACCCTTCTTAACTCTTGGGGAAAACGGCATTCTTCTGTAATATAAGATTTCTCCAATATTCAGCCGAGGAGACGAGAATAAATAAACATATTGCTTAATAAATAAACGGAGCATCTATTAAAATACGTGTATCCATGAAAAATAACGTTTAATATGTATGTATCTGTTATACTGAAAGACACCTATTCTATTGTTAATAGACTCTCCTACATATAATAAGTAGTAGTAGTAGCAGTCGCCAGGAAGCTCAGTGAGTTGATCAGTCAGTCGATGTCGTACATTGAAGTACCAACCACCACAATCTAGATTGCTGCGTCATTAACTATTATAACAAGTTCCTAACGTTTTGTACGTCGAACCTTTTTAGAACCGACTTAGTGAAATACAAGCCTTCACTGTGAAACTACTCTACAACAATATCAATATTATGAAAGATATTTTTTTTTATGTTTATAATAAACAGTATTATCAGGCCGGTAAATGTCGTTAATAAAAATGTCTTAAAATGTATCAATATATATGGGCCTTGCGTCAGTGCGTGGGATTAATTCTTAAAATCTTTACGAAATTTTACGAATCTAAGAAAATTGGATGTATTATATTAGTGCATTTTAATTGCATTATAAATATGGTGTATGTTGGAACGGAATGCGTAAACTTGGGTTAGATTTTCTGCAAATTCTTTGATCTTACTATCTTTATGCTTAGGATTTATGAATATTGGTCATATGTAAAAGTGCACATCGTAAGTTGAGAATTTTTTTAATCATTTCACCTCAAGCATGGAATGCGACTAGTATGCAGGGGGTTGAATTCACTCTCGTATGGTCATGTGTGACGTCATGAGATGCGGTGCGATTTTCGCTTCTAGCATCTTTATGCACGTGTTTATCGTTGCTTAGAAATCATCTATGTAAACATTGACAGACTATCATCACTGTCGTGTCCGTATATTGTTTAATATGTTGTAATTGACATCTTTCATAATGGCTTATGTAAGCCGAAAGTTTAGATTGTATTAAAAAAATATGGATCAATATTGTCAATTTCTTCCTTCGTTCAACGATAATGTTATTAAATGTTACGGAAAAATTTTACATAAAATAAATAGACAACGCTTGTCTATAATATTTAATGAAACGTGTATCAATATATATATATATATATATATATATATATATATATATATGTATATTTATATACACGCCCAGTCCGACACTTTTCATATATGTTTATGTTTATGTGAGTTACAATGCGTAAATTTGCGTGTATGTATGACTGAGTACGTATGAGGGAGGGGAAGTGCTAGAAAAGAAACAAAAAACTCATTAAAATTTCGTACCGACGTGACGTCGCAAGCCTACCGCTATTTTCATGTTCGTATACAATATTTTTTTTTAATACCAGTAGTTGAAGCCGTTAAACTAAGCACTCACCATGTTAACAGAGTCGAAAAACCATCATTGTCACAATATTACAATTTTAAGGATTAATTGCTACCGAGAAAGATATTTTTTCTTTGTCGAACAGAATCCCATCTAGAATTTATTCCCGAAAACTAAAATCTTAACTTTTCTCTTTTTAACTTCACATCACACAATTTATTAAAAAAAATTTGTTAAGAGAAAAATTATATAAATTTTAAACGAAAGCAAATCTCGCTAGTCAGTTAATGTATGGCAAATGTTTTCTTGTAGATAAATGTCTCATATTATAATTACAATTAAAATATATACAAATTAGGTTTAGGATTTATAAATCTTCGTAGTATGTATTAGGTTGGTGCAAAAATATTGTCGGTTTTTGACGTTAAAAACTACGTCAAAAACCGACATTATTTTTGCACCAACCTAATAAAAGTGCGTCAGGAAAATTGTATATTGATTCATCGATTCGTTTTCTAATGCTGATCAACCATTTGCATGTTATTTAAAGCAAGAAAAAATATATTATAAGAATTATTTTTGGAGTAGATAAAGTTTCGCTGCAGTTAAACGCCTAATATTACCATTAACATTTCGTATGTCCATGGCAAATATCCGGATAAATTATGTTTTTTTTTTTTTTTTTTTTTTTTAACTTCAAGCAGTTGAAACCGTTAAACTTAATACTCGCCAAGTTGCGTCAACAGAGTGGAAAAAGAAACCATCATTCTCACCGTATTCCAATTTTAAGGAATAATTTCTACGGAGAAAGATTTTTTTCTTTGTCGAACAGAATCCCACGTAGACTTTATTCCCGATCACTAAAATCTTAAAGTTCTTTTTTTAACTTCAAATTACACAACTTATTCAGTAACCAACTACCACTGAGACTTATACTGGAATAGAGAGATTGGTTGATTGATTGTTTTTTAATTTACGTCTTATCAACCATTTGCAGGTTATTTAAAGCCAGAAAATATTTTTAGTATTTTTTTAGAATAAAAATTATTTTGCGATATGAGACTTGCTCATTAACTCAAAACTGGGGGAGTGGTAGTGTATTCATTCTTTTTTCTTTCTATGCACCGTGTCCTTTCACCTCCACCTCCCTCTATCCCTTGCAGCTCTCAACAAGTTCCTTCCCTCTACCACCCCCAGACCACGTCTTGCCATCCACTTGCTTAAGCCCGCTAGGTTTGTCACCCGTTGTTTTTCCTTGTCTCTCTTTCTCCTGGAGAAAATCTGGAGAATCTGATACTCGCGGGTTGGCGAGTATCAGACTCTCCAGGCCTTCCTCCTTCTGCTCTAGGAGCTTCAGCTGTCTCTTCCTGGTATTAAGTATAAGCCTCCTCCTTGTTTTGCATCCTCTGGAAGACCTCATCATTGTCCACACGCTCAGTCCATGAAATCCTTAGCATATTCATACCTTTTCTTTTTGTACGTAAGTGATTATAGCAAAACCAACTGGAATTTGAACTCGACTCTCTGAATAACAAGCATCTGGTATTCCGAAGCTGTCACCCATTTAGATACTGATCAGGTTCTACGTTGCTCAACTTTGGTGATCGTACGGAAACCGTTCTTTGAACGTGTTGTGGTCGTAAGCCGCGCCTTATATTGGGACACGTATTTTTATTCGTTTTCTACTGGTTTATCAACCCTTTGCAGGTTATTTAGAACCGAAAAATATGTTTAGATTGTAAGAATGTTTTGATGCTAATATTGATTTACTGATACAAGTCTTACCAAGTAACCAATATTGGGGGGTGTTGGATTCATGCCTTTCCGGAGGCGTAAGTGAATATAGCGAACCCAACTGGAATTGGAACCCAACTCTCCGATTAATAATTCCGAGCCATTATCTATCACATCACCCGCACATCCAAGTGTACAGCACTTGGAATTCCTAAATAGTCACCCATTTACGTACTGCCCAGGCTCAACGTTGCTTAACTTATTACGGGAACCTGTGTTTGCAAACTCTATGGCCCTAAGCCTATGTCTCCGTGTCTGTGTGAGTGTGAATGTGTGTGTGTGTGTGTCTGTGAGAGAGAGAGAGAGAGAGAGAACGAAGATAAGAAGGTGCACATCTAGGAAGACTTCCTGTTCTCGTTAAGTTTCAATAATGCGACTATATTCAGTCTAATAGGATATTAATATCACGAGGCGGTCAGTGGAGTACTAATACCACGTGGGTTTTCAACAGACAATGGGGGAGGTATGGAAGAAAGGGAATATTATCCTTCTTGTGTTTTCCCTTTGTGCGTATTAATATATCCTTGATATAATAACAGCTTAATACGCGAAGGTAACGGGATAGCTGAAAGAAAAGGAATGGCAAACATGCTTTATTATCAGTGAGAGTTTTATAACGCAAATTCATACATTAAATTATATATACATTTTCCCTAGCAGAGAAGCTATAATATGTATGCAACAACAAGCAGAGAGAAAAGATGATGAAATGAGAGAGTTTTACTTGTAATACTCTACGAAATCAATTGGAGCTGCTGGATATTTTTCTGTTTCTAGAGAAGCCATATTTAGTATTCCAGATTCAACTGCAAAATTTTCTGCTATGTCTGTAGCGAGGACATATTCGATAAACAGGAAAACGGCGAGTCATGTTTATTTTTTCCAAATTGAGGACTGCAAACCGGAGATAGTTTCTGTAACTTCTAAATATATATTTCCATAATTTAACTGTGCAATGGGGTTGTAAGCTGCATCACGTGGCCGCTAGTTGGCCCGGGGAACATCACATGGACAATTTGCGTGCCTGGCTCCAGACTGACTGGTTGCTTTCATCATAGTATGAAGTGCCGTCACAAAGCAGCTGTCAAGTGACCCAGCTGACTTCATCATGACTAGAGGGAGATAACTGCCTTTTGTTTCTAAAAGTTATTAAAACAGAGATACAAATTAATGCAAAATATACACCGTCCATCGGGGGATGTAAATGTGTTTTGGCTAGCAATATATAATCAATGCTACAGTTTTATAAACTCATAATTATTAACGGATTCGTTTAATGGCTTATAATGTTTCGGAATTTTTTTTATTTTAATAAGTTTGATAGCAAACTTTACAATTAGCATTAATACTTGAAATGGCATTTATTCTGTGGATAAGCATGTAACGTCTTTTGAATTAATATGAACTTTCAAATTTTGAATATTTGTAAGGTTACATTAATGTGGTTTTATTTTTTAAAGTTTATCATATGATTTAAGTGTGGATTTTAAATATATTTTATAATGAGAATTCCAGAATGGATTTTGTTTGTTATTGTCTGGTGCTATTTAGTTGTAGTAACTTCTAAAATTTGTAATCGTCGTTTACAATTGTGTTTTGCCGATTTAGCCCGTTCAATAATTACGTAATATTCAATTCTTATCTATAAGGATTTGTCGTCCTTCATTTATGACATTCAAGATTTTTTTTTCTGTCGGCTTTCTCTTCTCCTCCTAATTTTAACGTCTATTTTATCCACTATTTTCTTTTTCCTCCGTCTAGTTCTTATCGCCTAGCTCTGCAAATCGTGCCTTCAGACAATGTAATTTGATCAGAGGCGCACTAAGAAAACGGTAAAAACTTTGGTTTTGTTAAGATCGAGTTGCTAACGAAGTGGATGTCTGAAGATGCTGTACTGATATCACACAATACGGAATAACTTTATTGCTTGGATGAGGATTCAAGCAGATGCAACACGGAAAACAAGGGTATAAAGTCTTTGCTTATGAGTTTTATGTTCTGTAAAAGATTGCATATCCACCACCAACATTAAATTATCAAATTTCCCACATAAGCCTTACGCTTTCTCGTAGGTTAACTTGTAACTTTTGTGCAATTCATTATCATCACAACACAAGCAACCAAACAAAATTATCAACATAAGACAATTATTAATAGATGAATATTCTTTTTCTATGTGTCATGCCCCTTCAGACGTTGATCATGGATCTCCACAATATCCTGTAATTTGTAGCTCTTAGCAAGTTTTAACTTATTGATATCTCTTCTACAAGACATTTGCGTACTGGACATTTGCGTCATAGACAATTATGTACCAAACAAATGCGTCCTTGAATAATTATGTATCTTGGATAATTTTTGAAGCTTTTAAAGGCAATTACCATAGATTTTGAAAAAATAATCGGTAGTGAACATAAATTTAAATAAAAAAAGAATAAAAAACATAAAATAAAAAATAGGTTATTTTTGTTTAAAACGTAATGACATTAACGGTGTTGCAAGATTGCTGTTCACATCACCAGCATGTTTTTGTTTTCTCTGCATTTTTCTTATGATATTGGCAACTGTAATTTTCCTCGCCCACAAGTATTTTTACACCAGTGTTTGATTTTTGGAACTTCGCCAAGGGTTCCAAATAAAAATATAATCTATTAAATCCAGAATCTATTTGGATGTTTTTGATACGCACTGCTGGAGGGAACTGAAACTGCTATTTTAAATTTTACTTGTTTTAAAAAACAATTTTGCCACTTTTTTTTTTATTCATGGTAACTACTTTTCTACTTATTTAGAGTATTTTATTAGTATGCAAATTTCTATATTAAACAACTCTTAAAAAATGGTAACTTCAAAAAATTATCAAAGATACGCAATCATCCAATGACGCACTTGTCTAGGGAAGCAAACTTCCAGAGAGAAAATTATGTGGTGAGGAATTTTCCGGGACGCAAAAATCCAGTATTCAACTGTCCGTCCATCCTCTTTTACCAAGCTATTAAGAAAAATGATTTAAAGTTATTATACAAAAAATTACAAACAAAACGCATCAACCGACGTTAATTAAAATATCTTCTATTATAGTAGAACATGTAAATTATGTATAAAATATTCAATTTTATTCAAAGGTCTAATAATTCTGCTTATGTCTGCCTTAGTTAGCAATTACGTACGTTACCCCTCCCAATACTTCATAAATAATGGACTATATTTTTCTTATCGCCGGGCAAGACGGAAAAGACATATCAGAGATGCTAGATGGTTTCAGTGAGAAAAAGAAAGAAACGAAGTAGGAAAGAAAGAAAGAAATTGAGAAGTCTTTAGGGTCTACTGCCAATAATAGACTCCTTCCGCTTTGTTTGGGCAGAAAGACGGGAAAGATATAACAGAAACGTTACTTGCCTTCTGTAGAAATATGAATGAAAGAAAGAAAGAAAGGAAGAAAAATGGTAAATAGTACTGGTTACCGTTTGTTTCAGTGAAATGAAAAAAGTTGTAAATTTCAAGTCTTTTCATTTGTACCCCCTTACTTCTTAAAGAAACGACCAACATTCATATTTCTGATTGTTATTGCAATATTTTGGCAAAGTTTTCAAGCTCAAATATTTAACGATGTGATAGAAGAATTTCTATGGATATTTTTTTTGTCGTAGAACTTGCCATGAGTTATTCAATCATTAACTTAAGAATTACAATTCATCAGAAAATTGAAGTAAAAAAAAAAAAACGTGAAATGTCCACGGCTATTTCTAGTTTAACAAAATTTTATTTACATTTGTTTTTTTAGCGTTCTGCTAAAACTTCCTAAATTTCCCAACGCTAATATTCAACTAAGTTTCTTACAATTCTTTTCGTAGCCTTGCTCCTTAAACGTCAACTGATATGGCATGGTGTTGCTTTGATCCTTTCAGTGGGCTTTCAGATAGTATGGCGGCGCCCATTCCCTCTCCAAGAATGGCATTATTATGTCATTATTGAGTTCAAAAATTTTGTTCGAGGTGTAGTATGTATTCTGAAAATTTAAATCTCTATCTATAAAAGGTAGGATGTGTGTGTGTGTATGTGTATGTGTGTGTGTGTGTGTGTGTGTGTAACGAATGCATGGCCGCAATTTTCGACGGATTTGCTCCAAGATTTACATGGACATGCTCCAAGTTAACGGGAAGGGCAAGACCGACTTTGCCTTTCCCAACTCCCATCGATAGTGGAAATAATCGACTTTTTCATGCTTCTACGGCAGTTTTCATGTAACTTGCAACCATTTTCTACTAGCCAGAGTGAGAGCCTATAGCTGGCTACCACGGATAGTCAGGAAGATTCTATTGGCCAGCGTGAGAGCCAACAGCTGACTGACACGAATGTTAACTAGCATGCAAAAAAATCAATAGCTGCATTCGTCAAGTGGGAAAAAATTAAATCTGCATGGCTCATTCACTTGCTTAAACTCAACGTTGATTCTGATTCCGCAGGATTGGGTTGGGTGTGAAAAAGTATTTGTTGTTAAAATTCTTTTTTCATTCGGCTTTTCCAGTTACGAGTCCTTCTTTTAAAGCTGATGGTTTTGTGTTCATTTTGTTTAGTTCTTTTTTCGTAACAGATTTAATGTTTAGTATAAATTCGCAGTGGAAAGAAGTAAGGCATGTAGCAACATCAGCATGGCAAAGGGCACTCCTTTAAAGGTAAGGAAGTGCAAAAATATTTTAAGTCAAGTGATAGCGATTGCTGTATGAGTCGTACGATTTTTGAATCAACGCCTGGTTCATGCTGCTAGTATAATTTATAATGGCAGCTGAGGATTTTATGTGATTATTCTTATTATTGTTTATTGTTAGTTATTATTAGGTTGGTGCAAAAATAATGTCGTTTCCTCACATAGTAACATATGTGAGAAAACGACATTATTTTTGCACCAACCTAATAGTAATAACTTCTAAAATTTGTAATCGTCGTTTACGATTTTATTTTGCTGATTTAGTCTTTTCAGTGTTTACGTAATAATATTCACCGCCTACGTATGAGGATTTGCAATTCGACCTTCATTTATATTCACTCATTCCATTTTTGTGTCAGCTTTCTTTTCTCCTAATTTTTTGTATTGCCTGTTTGTTCTCTTATTTTCTCGGTCCAACTCTTATCGCTGAGCTCTGCAAATAACGGCTTCAGCCAGTGTAATTTGATCAGGGGTGCACTGAGAGACTCGGTGAAAACGAAGATTTTGATAAGATCAAGCCGCCATCGAAGAGGGTGTCTGAAGATGGTGCGCTGATATCACACAATTCGGTTTCGCTTCATTGATTTGATGCGAATACTGGCTGGCGCAACCCACAAAACGAGAGAAAGACACAAAAAAAAAAGTAAAAGAAGACACGTTTGCTAAAAATTCACCTTTCAATACAAACTGGTAATTATTTACTCATATATATATATATATATATATATATATATATATATATATATATATATAATTATTTATATATATTATTTATGCGCGGTACTTATTGGAAAGCGTTCAATATCAGTGATAGAGAAAACATATTTAGTTGGATTGTTAAATATATATCTATATCTATATCTATCTATCTATCTATCTATCTATCTATCTATCTCTCTCTCTCTCTCTCTCTCTCTATATATATATATATATATATATATATATATATATATATATATATGGTAACAGGAGCCATTGGTTTATACCATTGGCTTGACATACTTTATACCTCTCAATTCACTCTCGTGTGGTCATGTGTGACGTCATGAGATGCGGTGCGATTTTCGCTTCTAGCGTCTTTATGCACGTGTTTATCGTTGCTTAGAAATCATCTATGTAAACATTGACAGACTATCATCACTGTCTTGTCCGTATATTGTTTAATATGTTGTAATTGACATCTTTGATAATGGCATATGTAAGCCGAAAGCTTAGATTGTATTAAAAAAAATATGGATCAATATTGTCAATTTCTTTCTTCGTTCAACGATAATGTTATTAAACTTATCAGATGTTACGAAAAAATTTTTACATAAAATAAATAGACAACACTTGTCTATAATATTTAATGAAACGTGTATCAATATATATATATATATATATATATATATATATATATATATATACACCCCCAGTCCGACACTTTTCATATATGTTCATGTGAGTTACAATGCGTAAACTTGCGTGCATGTATGACTGAGTACGTATGAGTGGCGTTCCGACGATAATTTTTCCCCCCACTACCATAAAAACATCGATATACGCAACCATAGATAAGCCCACAAGTTTAAATATTAATCAGTTTGTCTGACGATCGCATATATAGTGTAACCCAGATTCTCAACAATCCTACTTATATATATATATATATATATATATATATATATATATATATATATATATACATAATATGCATGCTCCCTTATGGGCTTTACCTGAAACGGTAAGAGTCTTTATGGCATTCCCTCTGTGTGTCTCGACGTGGCAGTCAAACTTTTATACATATAAGCATATAGCATTCATAGCAGAAGAAAAAAAAAACACAATCTATTCCTCTCTTTTTCTTTCCTTCTTTCTTTCTTTCCCTCTTTCTCTTCTTCGATTTTTCTCTCTTTTACTTTTTCTTTCATTCATCTTCTTCTCTTTTCTAACTTTAGTCATTTGTACGTTTCCTTCTTTTTCTTTCAGTTTCTCTTTTTTCTTTATTTCTTTTACAAGAAAACTTACATTTTTTTTGCAATAAAAATTCTTTTCTCTTTCTTTTATTTTTACAATTTTTTCTTTCTTTCTTTCTTTTTGCTTTCGTTGTCAGTTTATATGTTTCTTTTGTTCTTTCTTTCAGTTTCTGTCTCTCTTGTTCATTCTTTCTTTCTCTTCCTTTCTTTTAATTTTTTTCTGATGACAATATGAACAAAAAGAAAACGAGACTGAATGAAATCAGTTAGACTATATACCCAAAACATATTTAAAAAAAAAAAAGAAATAAACTTCTCGGCGTCCTCCTTTCTTCATGTCCATGTGTAGTTGTCTCAACGTAAAACTCAGTTTGGTAGGATGAACTCCTATACAACAATACGCATCATACGAAAACTTTTTTTTTTACTTTTTCATAGTCTTTTTTCTCTTAAAATATTAAAAGTAAAAATGAAATTGATATTATATATCGTCAAACATAGCAAGCGTCTTAAATTTGCTTTACAATATATCTCGGCGGTTCGTCTTATTTTAAATTAGAGATTTTTAAATATCTGTCTACATTTCTGAGATGAGGTATTATGTACATTATTTACATTATTTGGACTATTGTCCTCATCGTTGTCGCCATATTTATTACAACGTTTCGGCCGTTGTACGCTTCGGCCTTCTTCAGGTGGTTGTAATGTCGAACTTAACTCTTTATTTCGCTCACTGCGATAGACTGTTCTAGTCCCACGTGCCATGTTTAATGGATGTCAGTTATCAGTTATCCCCTGATAATTTCCCTCTGAAAGTTCTCCACCGGGTATTGAACTCACAACTCTTTGGGTCCTGTCACTGGATCTAACTAACGCCTTTATCCATTGTGTCTGAATTTCTGGGTATTATAAACCTAATGTCTTTAGCAACCACTTCATACACATATGTCCTCAAAGACACATGGCACAGTGGATAAAGGCCTTAGTTAGATCCAGTGACAGGACCCAAAGAGTTGTGAGTTCAATACCTGTTTAAGGCAGTGGAGAACTTGGAGAGGTGAATTAACAGGAGATAACCGATAACTGACATCCATTAGATATGGCACGTGGATATGGCACGTGGAACTAGAACAGTCTACCCCAGTGAGCGAAATAAAGGGTCCAGTTCGACATTCCAACCACCTGAAGAAGGCCGGAGCATACAACGGCCGAAACGTTGTAATAAATATGGCGACAATGATGTGGACAATAGTCTGAATAATGTAGATTTTTAAATATGAATGTTTCTTTACATGTTAATCAGCAATTTTCTCAGTTCCGTCATATTCATCATTAGATTTCAAATTTGCAAATATAAAAATGATTTTGTAATTAAAGATGTTTTAAAAACGAAAGCAGTAATAGCCATACGAATATGATCAAATCAAAATAATTATTTTTAATCATTTCACCCCCCAAGTAAGGCAATAAAGCCACTAAGGCACAAGGTGTTACTGAGTGAGAAAAAAATGAGAAAAAGAAGAATATTATTAAGGGGAGATAACAATAAAAGAACAGGAATAATAAATAATAATTAAAAAAAAAACAGTAGATAATGATGGATGTTGGATTTAAATAAGTTACACTATTTACATTATTCGGACTATTATCCTCATCTTTGTTGACATATTTATCACAACGTTTCAGCTGTTGTGCGCTCCGGCCTTCTTCAGTTGGTTGGAATGTCGAACTGAACCTTTTGTTTCGCTCGTTGGTGTAGATTGTTCTAGTCCCCCGTGCCATGTCTAATGGATGTCAGCTATCTGTTATCTTCTGTTCATTCACCAATCCACGTTCTCCATTGCCTTAACCAGGTATTGAACTCACAACTCTTTGGGTCCTGTCACTGGATCTAACCAACGCCTTTATCTACTGTTCCATATGTCCTTAACAACGAACCGTTGGGATAAATATGGCAATAGTCCGAATAATGTAAATACTGTACATAATACCTCATCTCATAAATATAGACAGATATTAAATAAGCTATTTGGAAAGAAAAAGGTTCCTTGGGGCGAGGAAAGAAACTGTTTTCATAGAAGTTACTGTTACATCTAGCCAATTCAAACGTAAAAAAAAGAGACCATGTTGCCAATCTAGTACCGCGCTTAAATTCATAAAGGCATGGTACCTTAGATCTCATCAAAACACTTGCCATGAAAGTTTATAGAAAAGGCACAGTGAAGGCACATTGCGGTGGTGGAAAAGTAACAGACGCTGAGATGCCAGTTCACGACAAAGAACATTGCAGATTCTTCTTTTTTAATTGACAAGAAGACTTCTTTTTTGTTAGACAAGAATTAGACTCTAAATATGCAGCAGGAGTACCAGACAATATATAGCAGCAATACTCGAAACCTGAACGAATGGTAGATTTATAAATATTTAAAATAGATTCTGGATAGTAAAAAATATCTAGCACAACACAGTGAAGCAACATTCCTGGCAGCAGACTTAATAATTGAGTTAATATAATACTTCCACTGCATGCTAGGAGAGAAAATTAGCTCGAGAAGGCACAACGATTCACTCTCCTGGGAGTTAGCACCAGCCATGCTAATAGAAGGCAAAGAGGGGTCTCTCAGATGATTAATAGATAGAGGTTTTGTTTTGGAAACGTTAAAATTAGCAATTCATTCCTTGCCTCGTATAGCAGCAGATTTCAGGTCACTTTACAGATTAGTTTGACTTTATGGAACCGTTCTAACTTACTAGTGATCATATAACATGAAACAAAATAGCCGTTGATGATGTTTTTTTTTTCATTTTAGAACGCCATTAAAATCATTTTTCCAGTAGGGTTATTTAAACTATCAACAAATTTCGAAAATTAAAGATTATCTGCTCAGTTCATGTGTGAGAAAGATAGATCCCCCTCCACAAAAAAAAAAAAAAAAAAAAATCACAAGTAACTATAGAAGTATTTGTCTTTTTATTTTTTTGCTGCTTCCATTCAATACATGATCTAACATTGATTCACGGGTACGACAAAAGTAATACGATAAAAATTTTTAAAGGGGACCACAGAAATTTCTATTTTTTTTATAGTCAACAAAAAAGAAATAGTTTTATTACAATTTCATGATTTTTCATGAAGAAAAGCACAAAAATATACCGACAAATTTAGAAATACTTCAAAATAACTTCAGTTAGGAGTTGTTTGGTTTTGTAGTATAGTTTACATCCAAGGTTAGGGGAGGGTAGTAAAGGGTTTGCACGAAAGAGGATTTCGGCAACGCCTGACTTAGCCAGGGGGCGAATACGAATACCCGGATGAAAGACCACCACTGGTTCGGTCATCCTTCCACATTAAATGAACCAGAACTAGGGGAAGTGTAAGTCATAAAAAAATAGATGACACATGACTCTCCACAAATTCCTATCCCTTTGTTTCAAAGAAATATGTGTTCCCTTATCAAATTCCCATTCACTGTTCTGCCATCTATTTACACATTAGGTTACACACAGCTAGTCAGGGTACTCGCAATACTCGTTGAAACTCTTGCTTTCATAATATACTGGGAACGATTACTACATCTAACCCGAAAAATTACAACTTTCTCTTTTTGTATTAGTGACAGTTTTGTTGCCATTTATATGATACTAAAAGTCTGTGATTGTGTGCTTGCTTGTGTAGTGTGTGCATCCTATGCATAAAGATTTAAGTTATTCTGATTTACGTGAATGAGATTTTAAAATAAGAGTTGTTTATAGAGTAAGTATTTTTACTTTAACCTTCTTTTAATTTTTCTCATTAAAATATTTTTAAGATAAAGACAAGCACAAAGAGATCCTGATTTGCTGTTTCGTCCAGTTGTTTGTAGAGTGATTATTTATATTTCAGCTTTCTTTAAAGAATCAATGTTGTAAATGTATAAAAAGTATTTTTGGCATATTTAAAAATATTTTCAAGTGAATATGATTTTAAAATTTGTTTTGGTATATTAAAAATATATTTTTAAATTAATGTGATTTAAAAAAATATTTTAAGTGAATAAAATTTAAAAATTCGAGTTGCTTGTGCAGTAAGTATTATTAATTGTAGGGATTGGACAGCTATTAGTGAAAAAAAGCTTGAGTTTTCTTTGTGGAAATACTTGTGAATAATACTGTGAAAAATGTTTCCGTTCATTTTGTTTACGTTATATAACATTTTCTTTTGCATTTTCTACAAGTGTTCACATATGCCATAAATAAATGCTGTTACTGGAGTTCAAGTTTATTACGGAAGTTCTATCGCTATTAAATGCCTTACACAATTTAGTAAAACGTTAAATATAAACTTGTAAATCAGACCAAAGACAGCAATGAATTGAAATATTTAACTGAATTTTAAAAAAATGGATTTTTTGAACTCAACTTTAGTGTTTTAAAACTGAACCGTCAGTGACCCAACCGGATACGAGTAGTCTAGTTTCCCATAAAACTTCCTCGTTGTTTATGTGATCTCCATTATCTCAAGTCTTCTGTTAAAGTTTGTGCTCATGGTCATATCACGTTGAAGCACTTGTTCACATATAAACATGGAAGTTAAGCAACGCCGAGTGCCTAGATGTGTGACCGCTTGGAAATACTATTATGTTGGCGTAAAAATAATGACGTAATAATGTCGTTCTTTTGACGTTAAAAATACGTCAAAAAACGACATTATTACGTCATTATTTTTGCACCAACCAAATAGTTGTTGTGCAGGTGATGGTAAGGATAGCGGGGCGAAAATGGACAATTTTCGAGCCGAGTTCCAATTCCACTCGAGTTCATTATATTCACCTATGCGAAAATAACCTCTGGGAAAAGCATGAATGCACCTGACACTTCACCCTCTTCTCGGTTAATTAGTAGGACTTATATCAGCAGGATATGCTGAGGAGGCACGGTGGAGTAATGGATTGAGAAATCACGAGTTCGAATTCTAGTCGAAGCCATTACATTCACATACGTGCTAATACCCTTGGGAAAGGTGTGAATCCTCTTCTTCTCCCCCCAGCTATATGTAAATAGCAGGACTGGGTTCTAGAGCCTTGGATGGCAACTGCTCTAGAAGGACAACTCTGAATTCAAAAGCTGC
>OZ010607.1:43066856-43081856 GCA_963932145.1 Acanthosepion lycidas | reverse complement strand
AGCAATTTTCTCCCTTTGCAAGGCCCGCATCACTGTTTCACCATCCATTATCACAATTATTTCAGGGAAATGACTCGCTCTCAAGCTGTATGTCTTTTGCATTTAATATACTCGTAAGGTTTACGTTTTACAAGCCATCTTTTCTTATTATGTGTCTAAGAAATTTCTGGAATTTTTTTTCATAATTTTGAGTATGTATTCTTTCGGTTGAAATATTCTATAATGCCTCTCTGTTGCTTACACCCATTTGTGGAGAGATTGTCCAGCATTAAAGAACGTCAAAAAATTCACATTAATCTAGAACTCTTTGCTTTCTTTCTAAAGTTATTTATTTACTGTTTCTAAGAACCATGCTTAGCTTTTAGAATGCTTCTTTCGCTAGTCCAATGCGTGTTCGGATATCAGTGTCGTGATTCGAACTCGGTAATTATTCAACTTATTGGATATAGAATGTCAAGAAAGTAGATATCACATAGCAATCTGGAACTAATTGCTTTGTTTTTAAAGTTATATTTCCCGTTTTTCATCACCTTTCTTAGCTTTTAGAATGTTTCTTTCGCTAGTCCAATGGGTATTCGATTCCCGTTGCCGCGTTTTCCATCCTCTGGTAAAACGGTTCCCAAATATTTGAAACGGTTGCACCTGATTGGTGTTTATATCTTCATTTTGTAACTCTTACCTTGAGATTTTTTCTTGCTGATGACCATACTTTTTATGTGTTTGCAAGTTTTTATTCGCTGTCCTCTAATTCAAAAAAGATGTATTTCTGTGCTGAGGTCTTCCAAAGAAAATTCACAGAGTTTAGGATTCTGAAAATGAACTTTATAATAATTTAGTTCGGATACGATTCATCATACTGAACGATTGGTTCTAATTAATTAAGAGTAGGTATTTATATTCATAAAATAATTTCCTTGAAATTTAATTATTTTCTGACAATTTTAATTAATGAAGAATAAACACTGACGAAAAAGGCGAATTTTGATTTATCGGAAAACGATAATTATTTGAATTTCCGTAGACGGTGAAAATCTAAGCTGATTTAGAAGCATAATGAAAAAAAAAAAAAACCTGTGCATGCGCACAAGCGGTCAGATTCGAGTTTAGCACAAAATAAATTTAAAACAAATCAATTCAAACATCCCAGAGAAGATGACTAATTGTCTGACTCTGTAGAATTTCAGTTTGCAGATTTCAATTCTTGTATTTGATAAGTGGAGAAAGCTATAAGCATTGAAAACGGAGTAGTCTATTGTGGAATAAATATATTTTATTATATAAAATAAACGTCATCTTTGTTGTCAGATTCCTGACGTTTCGGCCGTTGTACACTCCGTTCATCTTCAGGTGACTGGAATTTCTAACCGAACGCTTTATTGCGTCAATCTGGGTAGATTGTTCCAGTTCCATGTGACATGACACTTCCGGATATTTCAGTATCAGTTAGTTCCCTTTTAACTCAAACCCCCCCTCCATCCATAATTAAGCATATACCCTCATCAATAGAGAATAGAATCAGCATTAACTCCGCTAATAAAGAAATATCCCAACAACAAAGTAATTTTTATAACGCTCCCCTAAAAATAGTGGATACAAAAATGCTAACATCAATTATAGAAAAAATTGCACTAACCAGAAGAAAAACGGGAAAAGAAAAGTCATTTGGTATACCCCCCCCCCGTTCAACCAAATGGTTAGTATTAAGCTAGGACAGAAATTCCTAGCTTTAATTGAAAAACACTTTCCTACAAATAGTAGACTTAGTAAAATATTTAATAAAAACATCCTAAAATTAAGTTACAGCTGCACTGAAAATTTAGAAATTATAATAAAAAATACAATAATAAAATCCTGAATAAACCCCCATGCCAGAATAGTATTAATAAAAACCCTACACTTAAATTAGATTAAAAAAGGGAAAAATTATGTGATTGTAGAAACCCAGAAGACTGTCCATTGGAAAATAAATGCTGCGTCAAATCTGTGGTATACCAATGTACTATCTCATCTATTGAGAGTCCTAATACTAATATCATATACATTGGGTCTACGAAGAGTGAATTTAAAGCCAGATGGAGGCAGCATAAGTGCTCTTTCAACAATATAAATAAAAGAAATCAGACATCTCTATCTAAATATTTTTGGAATTTGAAGGAAATGAATAAAACACCAAAAGTAAAATGGAAAATTATAAACAAAACTAGAACTTGTAAAACTTGGGATGACCCATACCTTTTATGCCTGCATGGAAAACTACACATTATCAAGTTTCTAAATAATGAAAATTCATTAAACAATAGACATGAGTTAACGGAGTTTTGCCGACATCATTTTCGCATTGAATAATTAGCATAAAATAATAAATACAAATTTTAAACTCCATAGTCTAAATAAAAAGTTTAAATGCCCTAGCAAAAAAAAAAAAAAACCTTTATGAAGTCGTCAAAAAACAAATGTTAGGGAAATATGACAGTTTTTTATATACACAAAACCCTTTCAGGAAATAAAAAAATAAATAAATCTTCATAGACACTTAACCAGACTAGACGATGTCATCTTCCGCTTTGAATTTAGACACCCCAACCTTACCATGACTTGACCTCTTTGAATGCAACTGATATATTGAAACATATTATTAACAATTATAATTTCTCTAGCCGTCACCATAGTAATTTTAATTTTAATAATGAATTTCAAGAATTAGTAACAGAGCTTGGTAGTTTAATTCAATTTAATTCAAATAATTATATTGAAGTTTTCGGGTGTTGTTTTGAAACATGAGAACTCTTATGAAGCGATGGAATCATATTTTTAATTAAATAATTATATTTAGGCTCTACTTTTGTATCGAGCACTGTTTTTTTTAAATAATAACAAAAATAATAGAGAACACTGGATTATTTACCTAAGAAGTTCTTTCCTATTTTTATATATTTTCACAGACACACACACACACGTATATATATATATATATATATATATATATATATATATATATATATATATATATATACAAACACACACACACATATATATATATATATATATATATATATATATATATATATATATCTATATATGAACAGTTTATATATATATATATATATATATATATATATATATATATATATATATATAGATAGATATGGACAATTTTAGATAGATCGATTTTTGTATTTGAGATGCAACTAGCCGACCAATGAAATTAATTTTATGAAGATATTGGAAAAAAACAAACAACAAAAAAAGAAGAACAGTAATGATCAATAATTTCGCGCGTTGTTTGTTCCATCATTCTCTGGAGTCAGGCGAAGTAACATATGTTTATATTTCAATAATAATCGATAATCAATATTTACTGAGAAAAGAAATAGATCAGATTTTCAAATTAAATGTCGAAACCAAAACAACAGCAGTCCGTATTTCCCTGTGAGCATCTTTTTTTAATTATTAATCTGCTTCAGAGAATATATTCCAAGTTTGACTGCTGTAAGAATTAGAAGCATTCTCTCTCTCTCTCTCTCTCTATATATATATATATATATATATATATATATATATATATATATATATATATATATATATGTGTGTGTGTGTGTGTGTGTGTGTTTGTGAGTGTGTGATTGAAATTGCTAAGAGGATTGAGATAATCACAATTAAGTAATTAATCGAGTCTAGAGGAAATCCCATGCCGTTTCTTCCTATAATTGGGACCCATCAGCAGTGCGCATCCACTACCGAGAATTGAACCCGGGCTTTTATGATACCATACGTATGCATACATTCCAAACATACCAACTGTAACAACGGGTCTCGGCAACGAAGAGGTAACAGATTAGACTCGATATAGCGCCGCTCATCACAAATTACGTCGTGTAACTCATCCAAGTTTCCCTTACACATAGGACAGTACCCCCACGAGCCACGACATATATATATATATATATATATATATATATATATATATATATATATATATATATATATATATATATATATATATAAGTCAACACTTAGAGGCGACAGTCTGTTTCATGTTATATGCAATCGTCAGGTGGCCTGACTATTGCATATAGCATGAAACAGACTGTCGCCTCTAAATGTTGACTTCTATGTTCACTTTTATATTTACACACTCTCTATCTCTGATATTGAGCACTTTATTCCATAAATATAGCACACCTTAAGACTATATTTCTTTATATATATATATATATATATATATATATATATATATATATATATATATGTGTGTGTGTGTGTGTGCTGTGTGTGTGTGCGTGTGTCTGTCGCTGTGTTGCCATATAGACTATGTTACATTTATCATTTGTGTACATTTGTGGCTTGTCTGACTTCAACGTTTATCGTGTGTAGTAATGAGTTAAATGAGAAGTGTTAGGTTTAATATTTGCAGGATCTTCATACGGCTGCGCGAATGGTAATGGACGCGATGCTTCACAGCTATATCAAATTTCGTTTCCAGACCGAAAGCAGCCGGGTCATCAAACCTTTGCTGCGGTTTATCATCGCGTTGCCGTGACTAGATCCGTTGCACTGAAAACTATGATAATAAGTATTTTTGTATCTTGAATTGTACATCAATGAGCGTCTACCGTAAACTTTAAACTTAACTCAAAATAAATAAATAAATAAAGATTTGCGGACTGTTTATATGGAATTTCATCCTTGTTTTGGTTTGAGGAACCCGCCCACAAAGAGTGTGAAAGTATTTTAATACACCCAGTATATATATATATATATATATATATATATGCAGAAATATAGAGATAGAGCGTATGTAAATATAAATATAAAAGTGAACATTGAAGTCAACTCTCAGAGACGACAGGCTGTTTCATGCTAGCGACAATCGTGAAAACGTCTAGCAGGAAACAGGCTGACCCCTCTGAGTGTTGACCAATATATACATACATATATATATATATATATATATATATATATATATATATTGCTCATTATGATTTTTTTTATTCATTTCTAAGAACTTCCTTTATGTTTCCATTTTCTCTCGAACTTCGCCACTGCTCAGGTGTACGGTCTATAGTATGCTCAGCATCATTCTTTAGAACCAGATTCTGTTTTAACTTTGAGGAGATTGACCGGCATTCACTGCCTTTTATGAAGACTACATCCTTGAAATCAGGGTAATAGAGAGAAAATTTCATCAGCATAATTATAATGAAAATATTTATAGAAAAGGCACAATTTCGTGTTTGAGTTAACAAATTTGTTGTTTTTAAGAAACAAAATTAATGTTTAGAATTACTGGAATAAAAGCATCAACGTGTGTTCCTAATAAATATTATTTTTTTTAACCCATTAACTGCTTTAAGAAGGCAGACACCCACGCACATATATACAGTCCGCCCCCAAAATTTCTAGACACTTCTGGAAAGGAAAAAAAATGTCTTCCGTAGTTTTATCAAATTGGCATAATAGTGTTAACTATGGGGGCCTAAAGGAGGCTGTGAATCGCAGAAAGCAGAATATTTTGGTGGATAAGAAACTGAAAATATATGTGCAGCTATCTCACTGGACAACGTTGCCCAAGCAGTAGTTCGACGTATTATAAGTGTATCGAAACTAAAGAACATCTTTTTGAGCGTCTCTTGTGATTGTAGGGACCAAAAGTAACTTGTATTAATCTTGTGAGGTCTGAATAAATTTAGTATTATAATATCTATACAATTTGTTTCCTTTCCTAAAGTGTGTATACATTTTGGGGCGGACTCTGTATCTATTAACAGTGTGGGAAAAGGTTTAAGCACGCAATGGCGATAGTCTTTTTCTTGAAACTCTTTATTTCATGTCTAAGTATTGCTTTTAAGCATTACACAGACTGTCACCATTTATTGCTGATATCTACGTCCACACTGATTATATTTACATAGGTTCTGTTATTGATATTGAGAAATTTTCTGTCATAAGTATTGCTTACTTTTAAATATAGTTACATGGAAAGTGCTCAGACGAACTATATACTTTGGTTCTACCAATTTTAACGTTCAGGGTTAAGACACGCCATGCTACATATATTTTAACGAGCTACCCTCATTCCCTTCGTATTTCATTGGTAATATGCTCTACGCTAGCAGCTTCCCGTGAATTGCTGCTCTATGGAACCGAGTCGTAAAAGGATGTTTTCCCAGTCATTACAATCATAACAATGTATTTTACAATACTGTTCACTCTTTACAAGGCCCAAGAAGAACTCGAGGTAGATGTGAACAGGCTAAGATGTAAGGGACACAGTTTTTGAAGATATGTGAAGAAGATAACGGTTATCTCTATATTTGAACAGCTTATGATTGTAGTGATGGGGGAAGTAGAAATTTTGGGTGTCGGTTACACAAAGTAGCGGTTGGTAGAAAGCAGCCCTTCGAGTGTAATTTAAATATCACCAATGGAGCACTAATCGAATAATGGTGGTTAGTTACAATGTGCATGGAATGGGAGGAGTTTTTGAAGGTTAGAACTGGTGAAACGAAGGAATTTATATCGTCTGAACACTTTCGAGATGATGGACACATTACAATGAATCACTCAAGTTAAGCAAAGTCGAGCCTATTTAGACGACCGCTTGGAAATACCAGGTGTTGTAAACTTGGATGTGCGAGTGGTGTAATGCATAACGCCTTGTAATTGGAAATCAGAGAGCCGGTTTCAAATTCCAGTCGAGTTCGTTATATTTCCCCATGCGCAAATAGACTTGGGAAGGTCATGAATCCACCTGTTCACTCTACAGCTATGGGTTAATTAGTAGGAATCGCATCAATAAATCGTTATTATATCCAAAAATTCTTACAGGCCATAGAATCTTTATTTATCATTCAGTTATATGTCATGCATGATACACGCTTAGGCGATCATGTATCTTTCGATACATAACTGACGGAACATAGTTTTTTTCTCGCATTAGGTTGCAATTTATTTCTGTGGTAGACCAATTACCATCCAAGGCTATAGAACTTGGTCTGTCCTGCTAATTACCCACAGCTGTTGGGAGAAAAGGATTCATACCTTCCCCAAGGTTATTAGCACGTAAGTGAATGTAATGGAATCGACTAAATTTCTCATTACAAAAATAACTATGGTTATCAGTAAGCTGATACAACGAGCTCATCATAATCATGGTGATAGTCTTTTTCTTGAAACTCTTCATTTTACGTCTAAGTATTGAATTTAAGCATTACACAGACTGTCACCATCTATTGCTGATATCTACGTCCACACTGATTATACTTACATAGGTTCGGTTATTGATATTTAATAGGAATTGTATCAGTAAATCATTATTACATCCAACAATTTTTACAGTCCAAAAATATAACCTGGATTTAAATAACTTTCAAAAGGTTGATAAACAATTAAAACAAATCAAATACCGTATATTTCCGCGTATAAGTGTAGGCTTAAATCTTAAAAATGATCTCGCAACATAAGAGGTCGTCTAACGCAATAGTTACAAAAAGCTGACCATAAATTCCGTTGTGTCTCGGCACATGGATACACTAGTTTGCATGTGCCATAGTTCGGGGTAGGCTAACAACTGCTTCGGTATAGTAAATTACTTATGTAAATACTTCTATCTTGAAGCAAATCACATTTTAATGCTCTACTACAGTTGAAAATGAAATAAAAAAAAATACTTTTACATCTTGATTTTACTTTAAAATGCCATATTCAAGAGACGATAAGAGAACAATATGAAAACGTTCCGCTGAGCAACACACAATTTTTTTTTTTTTAAGGAATTCGACCCAAGCAAGTCAGCAGTGACAATATCACGCAAGTGTTTACAGAGAGTGAGAGTAAGCGTAAAGAGGAGTGTTTCGGAAAAGAATAACGAGAAGGACGGGAATCAGAAGATGTCGATTGACATTGCAGTTGAATATTTGAAGATTATAGCTATCAGGGAAGCAGTTGATAGGAAGGGAGTTCCACTGACGGGAGGCGCGAGATGAGAACCTGTTGGAGTAGAAAAGATGGCTATATTTAGTCGTTTCGATAGTGAAAGGGTGGGATCTAGATGCCAACTTAATAGCACGCTTAAATTCATGTAATTTCGGAATCAGTGAAAGTAGCTCATCGGAGTAGTTGCCATGAAAGTACTTGTAGAAAAGAAACAGGAAAGCCACGGCACGTCTGTGAGATCGTGACTGTAGACGGGATGCCAGATCAGAACCAACCACGTTGTATATCCGTCTCTGGATTTTGTCTAGGACCTGGAAATGAACAGCGAGAGCACCAAACCATATATGGCAGCCGTATTCAATGCAAGGATTAGTAACGTAAAAATCTATTTAGTTCTTTAATTTTCACCGCAATGATTTTTTCTCATCTACAGTCACTATCTCACAGACGTGCCGTGGCTTCCCTGTTTCTTTTCTACAAGGAATTTGGGAACCAGTGAAAAGTAGCTCATCGGAGTAGTTGCCATAAAAAGTACTTGTAGAAAAGGAACAGGGAAGCCACGGCACGTCTGTGAGATAGTGACTGTAGACGAGATGTCAGATCAGGACCAACCACGTTGTATATCCGTCTCTGGATTTTGTCTAGGACATGGAAATGAACAGCGGGAGCACCAGACCATATGTTGCAGCCGTATTTCACGCAAGGACGAGTAAAGTAAACATGAATTTAGTTCTTTAATTTTCAACCTAGTGATTATTTCTCATAGTAGCGTTAAAAAGCAAATTTTAGTTAATAATCTATATTTCTAATTAAAATTCATTATCATTGTGGTTCTAGGTAACAGCGTACATTATACGGTATTATTTCTGTGTTAAGCGACAAAACATTGAAGATTCCATAAAATCTTTATTTATCATTCTGTTCTGTGCCATGCGAGATAGACACTTAGGCGATCCTGTACCTTTCGATACATAACTGACGAGGCAGATTCCTTTTCGGCAATAGGTTGTCATTAATTTCTGCGGTAGACCAGCTTCCATCCCAGGCTGTAGAAGGTACTCTGTCCTGCTATTTACACAAATCTGGGGCGAGAAGAAGAGGATTCATACCTTTCCCAAGAGTAATAGTACGTAAGTGAATGTAATGGATTCGATTGGAATTCGAACTCAATCCGAGCCATTATTCAATATATATATATATATATATATATATATATATATATATATATATATATATATATATATATCTTAAAATACACACATATATATATATATATATCTTAAAATACATATATATATATATATATATATATATATATATATATATATATTGAGTGAGAGAGAGAGCGAGAGAGAGGGAGTGAGAAAAGAGAGGGAGAAAAGGAGAGAGGGAGAAGGAGAGTGAGGGGAAAAAGAAAAATCTATATATATATCCAGAAAAAACAGATACGCATAGATATATTGATTATCCAGTTAAATGACATGCGCGATACGCACTTATCTTTCTATACATAAATGACGAGGCAGATTTTTTCCCGCAGTAGGTTGCCATTTTTTTCTGCGGTAGACCAGTTGCTATTCAAGGTTATAGAACCCGGTCTGTCCTGGTATTTACCCAAATCTGGGGTGAGAAGAATAGGATTCATACCTTTCCCAAGGGTATTAGCACGTAAGTGAATGTAATGGATTCGATTGAATTTCTTATTACAGAATAAAAAAAAAAAACACAAGACACCCACATACATAATTAAAACCCTTCAAAATTGCAATCATTATCAGCAGCTGATGGAACGAGCTCATCATGATCATTGTCATTTGCAGTTTCGTCATATGGGTCCTCTTTTATCAGATAAAATCCTGAAAATTTACCGAGTGTTTGGGTTTCGTCTTGACTGTCGGTCGCCTTACACGTGGAAATATACGGTAACATTTTTCATGGAATAATGAATGAATGAATGAATGGACCGGTTTTCGACGATTTACCTATTTCGAGTGATTAAAAAAAATATATATTTAATCACACTGAACACAGAGAGCACATATTTTTCAAAATAATCGTGCTGAACATAAAGGTAAAAATTAAATGTAAATTTAAATTAAATTATTCCCGTAACTATTTCACGCTATCGCTTTATTGATTACTCTCTATAGGAGCGGAGAGCCAAAAGGCTAGTAAATTAAAAAAAAAATATTATTAGGTTGGTGCAAAAATAATGACGTAATAATGTCGACATTATTACGTCATTATTTTTGCACAAACCTAATGATATATCAATTCAGGTGTCAAGTATGGCGTGTTTAAATCGACTTACCTAATATTCAACGAAATTACTTCACCACGAAATTAAAAAAAAAAATACTGTGATTGTGTTTTCCTTTCAGGAATAACTTTCACAGATTAATTTCCCACTAATATCATCTCTTAAATATACGTACAAGACAGTAATTAATATATATATATATATATATATATATATATATATATATATATATATATATATATATATATATATAAATAAATAATTCTTTTTCGTGTTTCTTTTTCGCATCACAAGAATATTTTCTGTTTGTTTCAAAGCTTACGGCAAAAAAAATATCTTTCTCCGACTTTGATACTTGTTTACTTTTAAAGAAAATAATTTTCGATTTTAATAATTACTTTTCTTACCTCCTTATACACAAACACTCACACACACACACACATATATAACACTTTAATTAAGTTTACTACGTATATATATATATATATATATATATATATATATATATATATATATATATATATAGCCATCTGTCAGATATTAGTTTTTATAGCTTTACACCATATCACATTGAAACACCGGTTCTCGTACGATCAGCGAAGTTAAGCAACGTCGAAGCTAATCATTATCTAGATGAGTGAATTTTATTATTTGAGTACCCTTTTTCTTTTAAAAATTGAAAGAAAATGATTTATCATTATATTTACACAATTTTTAAATATCCCTTTTAAGGAGAGAACGCCATATTCTGAAGTGAGGTTTCAAAATATCATTCTAAGTAATTTTTATCGTCTGCAATTTCAATGAATACCACTTGTATCATACTGCATCGCTGATTGCTTAATATATATGAATATAAAAAATTCAGATTATTGAACCATTATCAAAACTCGGCATAGTTTCCACCTTATTCATCAAAATAGTGCGTTGCAACTCAACCGAATCAAGCAATTTTCAACGATCCAATGCTAGACAACGTCATATATCCATGTCACAATTTACCTAACAATCTTAGCAGAACTTCCTAGACGCTTCCGAAGGTAGTAAAACATTTTTTTATGCGCAGTGGGAAAATAGTTTTTAGGAAGGTATAAATCCCTCTCTGTTATGGATTAAATAGTAAGACTTATATATGGAACAATTTTTGTTAACTTTAAAAAAAGATTTTAATATAAATATTCACTCGCAATAAAAAGATAAAATTATTCTTACAACCCAAAAATATTTCGCCATTGATAACCGTAAAAAAATAAAAATAAATTAGTTACGCAGTGTACTTTCCGGGTCTAGACAGTCTGGACTATCAACGACTTGATGTCTTACTGCTAGGATTTTAAGGCGATATTTCATTTTAAGAACCGGTGAAACAAGCGTTTTATATTAATCCAGGAATTTTCCCATTAAACACTGGAATATGAGAGTTATCGCCCACTATGAATTATATGATTTTGGAGGAAGTATAACATTTCGATGTCCTCTTACTTGCTTTGTGCCGTCGGTGAGTGAACTACTATAATAGCCACGCTGAAACGTTTCCCTTTCATATTCCCTACCAGAATGCTTTCAGAAAGTTGATGGTATACTAGAACGTATTTCTTAAGTGCGCTATCTAGTATTAGTCCTACTTCTCTTTCGTTCTTGTCGCTGCCTGCATAAATTATCCGGTCTATGTCGCTGACAAAATCACCGTTGTTTAGACATCTGGTTTCACATACACCTAGAATGTTGATGCTAAGTTTGTTCATCTCTTGTTTATCAAACTGGCCGTAGTTGTTCAATGTCCTGACTTTCCATGTCAAGAGATTTATTTTTTGTTTGATACGAGCAATTGCAGGATAACGGCCCGCGGACACCTGTCGATCATGTCGTTCCTTTCCGGGCGAGGGATAGGTACATAGCGGCTTTAAACAAGTGGATGACAGCACGTAACCTGGGGGAGGTGACAGAGGGAAGGAACTTGTTGAGAGCTTCAAGGGATAGAAGGAGGTGGAGAGCTATGATCGCCTACGTCCTGAAAGGACACGGAACATAGAAAGAAAGAATAACGTGTCAGTCAGGATATACACACAATATATGCAGTTCATTTAAGTACTAGCAGAACTGTTATCACTTTAAGGACTATTCAAATGATCTCGTGCACTAGAAAATATGCCGTGGAGAAAATGAAGTGACGATTCAAAAACATCAGACAAAAAAGATTTGAGTTATCATACATTTCGATCACAAGAACTCTTTCATTTTGCCAGGCTGTTAAAAAATAAGGAAGTCTTTAACCCAAGACTCTATTATTTGCAAAAGAAAATAATCTAGAATTCTATGGTAGCATTAGCGGAGATTTTAAATGATAGGGATTTCGTAATTTATTAAAATAATGAGCTTAGTTTAATTTTCAATTGATGTTGACGCAGAATACAGAATGTCGTATTATTTCCGAATGAATTTTCGTATCTATCTATCTATCTATCTATCTATATATATATATATATATATATATATATATATATATATATATATATATATATATATCTTCATTTTCTATCTATATATCTATCTGCGTCTATACATATCATTGAAAAATGATTCAATTGATTATCTAACGCAGTCTTTTCATATTTCACTTTGATCATATATATCCATCCACACTTAATCTATCTATCTATCTATCTATCGATCTATCTATCTGTGTCTATAACAATTGATTATCTTTATGTAACTTAGTCCTTTCACATTTTCCTTTGTTCATATATGTCCATCCACACTTAATCTATATCTATCTATCTATCTATCTATCTATCTATCTATCTATCTATCTATCTATCTATCTATCTATCTATCTATCTTCATTATCTATCTATATGTCTATCTGCGCCTATACATATCACTGAAAAATGATTCAATTGATTATCTAACTTATTATTTTCATATGTCATTTTGTTCATATATATCCAACCACACATAATCTATCTATCTATCTATCTATCTATCTATCTATCTATCACTCACCGTCTGTTCAAATCACAGAAATAGAGTTGACTGTTTTTTTTTATCTTAATCTGCTTTAGTCCTTTCATATCTTTGTTTGTTCATATATATCCATCCATCTTAATTTAGTCTAATCGTATCTATCTATCTATCTATCTATCTATCTATCTATCTATCTATCTAATTCTGTTCATGTCTTAGAGCTTCTCATATATTATTTTCTGTTCAAATTCATCAATATGTTCTTTCTTTCTTTCTTTCTTTTTCTTTCTTTCTTTCTTTCTTTCTTTCTATCTATTTATTTATTTATTTATTTAATTCTGTTCACATTTCAGACATTACGTATATATTATTTTCTGTTCATATGTATCAATCAGTTTTAATATTTAATAACTGCAAACATTTTTGCGGGAGGCATTTTATCCCTTATGATTTTAAATTATCTCGGAACTTAATCTTATTTTTTACGCATAAATATCTCCAAACTTTCAGATAATACCTATTAAGAAACCACTGAGACGTGTTGAAAACAAAATAATGAAGCGTTATTTGAATTCATGAAAAAATAAACCATGTGTATCAAAACAAAGAAAAGAAAATTGATGACGTAGGTAGGAAGTTTCAAAAAAAAAGAAGTTATCTCGCTTAATATCTACATGGTATATCCACCTCATATTTAAATAAAGTCAATAAATTTGCAATGTGGAATAACTACATTTTTCTTTCTGCATCGTGTTGGAAGCGACAAAGCGAGAATGCAGTTCTCTGTAAAAGAAAGCGCTTTCCACCTTTCATTTAATGAAAAGAGGTTTCTTCTTTTTTTCAAAGAAAGAAATAGTACCTACGGCCATAGACAATACTAAGAAATTATATTTAGATCTCTTGAAGAGTGTAATCACTGCTTCTATAGAATAATAACTTGTCATTTAAGAAGGAGAAGAACATTGACGAAATACACAGATAGAAAATAAATGACAGTAAATAAATATATTCAGTATTCACGTTAGTATTCCAATTCCGTAAACTCTAGCGTTTCTTTGTGGGAAGAGGTCAGCTGTTTGGTTTCCATGTATATAAAAGGCAATGTTGTCACACACGCATACACACAGACACATAAACAAACATATGCATACACATACACATTCTTGGTTTTATACATGACTAAAGTTTCATGAAAAACTAAAGGAATCTAAAATATACAAAATAATATGGATGACTTTAACTGACATATTTCGACGATATATCGTCGTCATCAGAAAACGGTATTGATTTCAGGAGAACAAAACGTACATAAACAAGATTAAACGTGATTCACGTTAAGCAGCTGAAAAGTACGATATTTCTAATAACCGTATGCTTAGAGTTTTTTTTTTTTTGTAACATCTTAAACACGTAATATATATATAATGTTTATATTGGTATGTTATATATCTTCCAAGTGTGGTTATAGCAGTGGGTGATAGTGGGAACAAGCTGCCACGGTTTATAAAAAGCTTCCGTGACATGCGGTACAAATAGACTCTGAAAACAAAGTCTGGCCCCAGGTCAAAGGCGGAGAACTGGTATCTCATGACCAGCTGCTTTGGTTAGATGGATCTCGGCAACCCAGGAAGGCGGTCCATTTCGAATGAAAACGTTTCTTAAAAATTATATATATATATATATATATATATATATATATATGAATATATATATATATATATGAATATATATATATATATATATATATATATATATATATATATATATATATATATATATATATATATATATATATTTATTAAGCATTTCACCCGGGGAGTGACTCTAGTACGCAAGGGCCT
>OZ010607.1:43011856-43061856 GCA_963932145.1 Acanthosepion lycidas | reverse complement strand
TGGTCCTTTCGTTTTGAATTGAATATAAAATAAGCAGTGTTCTGGAGAAATTTGAAAGTGTTCTCAAGTAAGGTTAAATTAATGTTAAATATTACTTCGTATAAATGTATCCAGAAGACGAAGCACCTGCTCAAACTCATTGGACCCGATTAAAAGAGATTACAAAATAGATTTTACGAATATTAATAATAATATGAAACAATTATACAAGTTCTTATAACTTATCATCAATAACATTTCTGATATTTCTGTACAGATGGAGTAATGGATAGCATCTTGGCTTGAAGAATCGGAGAGTCAAGTTCAAATTCCAGTCGGATCTATTACATTCACTTATACAGGAGTTGGAGAAAATAATTGGAACACTTGTTAAATTCAAAGAAAATTTATTTAATATGGAGTTGGTCCTCCTTTAGCCTCACAGACAGCTTTAATACGTCTAGGAATGGAATAATACAGCTTCTTGACTTCGTCCAGAGGAATTTTAAGCCATGTTCCATTAAAAACTTCTCCAGCTCTTCAGATGGTGAAGGATAGCGACTCCTAACTTTGTACTCAAAAATGCACCACAAAAGTTCAGTAATATTGATATCTTGAGAATGGGGAAGCCATTCCATATGTTCTACCTCACTTTCATGTTCTTCATACTAATTCTTAACCACTCGTGCGGTATGTATTGGAGCATTATCGTCTTGGAAGATGCAGTCACCATCAGGGAATAAAGTCTTGGCCATTAGATGAACATGATCTCCCAAAATGTTTCGGTAATCTTTGCTGTTGATTCTACCATGCAGGGCAACTATTGGACTGAGACATTTCCATGATATGGCGGCCCAATCTATCGCTGATCTATCTCCATTCTTCACTGTTGGAAGGAAGCAGTCAGGGTTGTAAGCTTCTTTGGGCTGCCTCCACACATAAACTCATCGTGAAGTTGGGAAAAGAGAAAAACTGGACTTGTTTGAGAATATCACTTGCTTTCATTGGTCCGTAGACCAGGCATTGTGATCTCTGCATCACTTCAACCTCTTTTGAATTTAGGGAGTGGAGAGAAGAGGTTTCCTCACAGCAGTTCTTCCATGATATGCAGCCTTGTGGAGCTCACGGTGAACAGTTTTAGTAGAAACTGAACTATTCAGATGGTTATTCAACTCAGCAGTTACTTTGGCCGCATTTGTCCAATGATTTTGGGCTACATTGCGTTTCAATGCACGTCAGTCCATGTCAGTAAGTTTCCAAGTCCGGTCCGAATTGCTACGGTTGCTAGAGGTCTTGCCCTTTTTTTCGAATTGCATCAGTGTTCTTGATATGGTAGCGCTTGAAAAACCAAACAGTTCAGCAACGTTAGTGATCGAGGCTCCTGCCATGCGAGCTGAGGTTTTACTATATATATATATATATATATATTGCTGGCTACTCGTATTCTACTAGTGTGGCTAGGAAATCCCTATTGCAGACGCCTGCTCTGTGGTTTATACTGTAACTATGCTGAGCAGACATTATTCTTATTCTGCTTTCTTTTCTATACCAACAGTGAGAACTTTTGCGACCAATTGTTTTACATGATAGACAAGTTTTAGCACGATATGTACAGTCTTTAACCCAATGCCAAGACCCACAACGATAGCATGGACTTGGTGGTAGTTTCTTTTTATGTTGATTATAATTAGAAAATTTTGTTTTACCTGTTCTTGAGGCGGGAAAATCAGTTCGGTTTGTTTTTTGGGGAGGGAAAATTTGTTTGCTTTGTTTGTGAGGAGGGAAAATTTGTTTGTCTTCGTACTTTGCGTATGTATGCTATGCCAGCTTGTTCTATGTCTTTAGAGTCTTTTTTTACGCTGACGCATCTCTGGCAGTCTTCGGCTAGTTTTTGAAGTGTCAGGTCTTGTTCATTTTCCAATTTAGTAAGTATTCTACGTCTCATTCCTGCATTTGGTTGAAATCAGACCTTGGACGTAAATTAAGCATTTGAAGTTGTCAGCGCTGAGTTCCGATAATTTGAAGTCGTCACAATATTTATTAACAATGGATGCGAAAGTTACGTAATCTTCGCTATCCTTTTTTGTAAGGTTCATGCACTTCCATCTTTTATGAAATAGTGAAGTATTATGACTGAAAAGTTCCGTTAGCAATTTTATAGATTCTTTGAACGTTAACCAGCTTGTTTTTCTGGGAAGGATATAGTCAATGAATTTAGTATATTCGCCTGTGCCTAATTTTCTTAATAAAAGGCGTACTTTACGTGCATCTGAGCAATCTTTGCAGTCAAAATCATATAGATCTTCATACCTTCGGAAGTAAATTGCAAAAGTTTTATCTTCGTCGGGTGCGTACTTGAAATCTTTGATAATACTCCAAATAGCGTCTCGTTAGAGAACTGATTCGTTATCGGGGTTTTGTCCTTATTTGCCATTGCAGGTAACAATAATCTTGCATTTCTAGATGTTTTTTTCGTACCAATGTTGTTGTTCAAACTGGATTTTCATAAGTTCCATAATGGTTGACTTAAAATCTTCCATGCTAACGTATTTTTTTGTGTAACATGATATTCTGTAGCCTGTGCTCGAAAAAAAAAAAAAAACTTTCCTTTGTTGTCAGTGAAATTTGATAGCAAGAAAAGAAAATTTTTCTTTTTTTTTTTATAATTTAATCGTCGTCCAATGTTACGTACGACGGATAGCAAAAAAAATATGTCCTCCGAGTAGGGAATTTATAGTTTTTTAAGGGTTTTCCAGATCGCCACTTGTTATGTGTGATGTATATCAAAAAAATAAGTCCTCCGTGTATAGAGTTCGTATTTCCTTTTTAGGGGTTTCTTCGTCGTCACTTGTTATGTTGACGAGAGATGATTTTGTTGTTTGTTCTTCACGTGAGAGTTCGAATCTTCGTCGCCACTTGGTTATGCGCGACGGATAGCAAAAAAAAAAGTTATGTCCTCTGCGTAGAGAGTTGGTTTCCTCGTCGCCACTGTTATGCTGTGGCGAACAATTTTTTTTCTGTTATGGTCCGGTTCCTTGTACCAAGCTGATAGTCCAAGGTAGAAAAAATAAAGAAGAACTCGAACACGGATATGGAATAACACATGTATATTACAAACAGGAATATATAGAGAAGTAGAAAGTGTTAGTACGAACAATAAGGTTTAGTAGTAATTGTCTAAACGCGACGGACTGCCCCTGACTCGGCTGACTAACCCGCTCGCTCTGACTGACTGACAGACAGACTCTTGACGGACTTCACTCCAGACTGAGCTCACGGCTTCCTCTTGAGGCGCAGTATTAATTACATATGGAATAGTCCATTATGTTATTATGGGTAATGTCACATCATTATTGTTTCGTCCTTGTATTGGTTGATATATTGAAATGTAATTGTCATCTTATGAAAGCCGAAAGCTTAGATTGGATTTAAACATGTATCAATATGGTGATTCCCTTTCGTCTTTCAATGATAATGTTATTGAGCTTATCAGACAATATGAAAGGAACTTACTTAAAATAAATTGACAAAAGTTGTCTATATTATTTGATGAAACATGCATCATGAAAAATTTCTGCCTAAATATACACAATATATATATATATATATATATATATATATATATATATATATATATATATATATATATATATGTATGTATGTATGTTATGAAATTGACTATGTCCGAAATTTATTTTCTCTAACTCATATCCGATCGAAGTCCATCTTAACGTAAACAAATGACATTGTGAAATCGAATAATCATGCGAAATTTGTAGTTGAAAACAGTAATTCGGCCTTTTGAACCAGATGCTTCCTCTGTCACTAAATGGTATAGCACGTCTGGCTATATGACGATTCCGTGTAGGGTACAGGTTCGATTCCTGTCGGAGGACGCATATTTTCTTTTAGATTTCTCGGATATTCAGGCCGGTAAATGTTATTGATATTGTTTATTATATTTAATTTAGCATTTATGTACTTTTATCCAAAAATAGCGTATAAACAGTGTATGTATGTATATATGTGTGTGTATATATATATATATATATATATATATATATATATATATATATATATATATATATATATACACACGAGATGTCGCACATAGAGCGTTGGTATTAATAATATAGTGATCGATGTAATATAAAAGATCGATTTAGTATATTTTTACAAATATGCACATTATCCCACACTGGTAGCACGACTCGGAGTTACCTGCACACCGTATCCTACAGGTGCTGGGTAGAGACTGACCGTCTGATAATGTAAATTTTTATAAAAAATACCTGCTTGGGGCAATGCTGATGCAGTTCGTATATTATACGGGGCTTACGGTTTATTTTTAAAATATATGTTGCATTTAAAATAAACGAGAATTTTATTTTATTTACATAGAATACATGGAGTGAAATATTTCATTTAATATTTCAAATATCGAGAGCAGAAACAAATTTTGCCTTTCCTGCAATTATCCCATTTCTCTTTAAGTTTCAGATGCTGTCCTATTCTTGCGATGCGCTGGTGATGATTAACACACAATACAGGCAGTTTATTTAAAATTCCTGTCACCTTCGAAAACAACTATTCAAAAGACATCATTCACTGGAAAATATTCAGAGGAGAAAATGAAGTCACGATGCAAAGACATTAGACATGAAATCATGCATTTCTGTCACAAGAACACTTTCATTTTACCAGGATATTCAAAAAAAAAAAAAAAAAAAAAAAAAATAAGGAAGTGTTTAATCCAAGACTGTAATCTATTTTTTGAAAAAAACAAAAAGAAAATACGCTTGGATTTTATCCGAGAACATAATCTTGACTTTCCGTTGGAGGAAATGAATTTTAAATGACGGTGATTTTTATAATTTATTAAAATAATAAGCTTAGTTAAATTTTCATCTGATTTTAACTCAGAATTCAATGTGGCATTATTTCTGAGTAACTTTTCTTATCTATCTATCTATCTATCTATCTATCTATCTATCCTTCTATCTATCTATCTATCTATCTATCCTTCTATCTATCTATCTATCTATCTATCTATCTATCTATCTATCCTTCTATCTATCTATCTATCTATCTATCTATCCTTCTATCTATCT
This sequence comes from Acanthosepion lycidas, assembly GCA_963932145.1. Classification (NCBI taxonomy): domain Eukaryota; kingdom Metazoa; phylum Mollusca; class Cephalopoda; order Sepiida; family Sepiidae; genus Acanthosepion; species Acanthosepion lycidas. Next base: position 43,056,766 of record OZ010607.1, on the reverse strand, counting down.
ATCTATCTATCTATCTCTTTCTGTTCATTATCTATCTATCTATCTATCTATCTATCTATCTATAAATTTTCATCTGATTTTAACTCAGAATTCAATGTGGCATTATTTCTGAGTAACCTTTCTTATCTATCTATCTATCTATCTATCTATCTATCTATCTATCTATCTATCTATCTATCTATCCTTCTATCTATCTATCTATCTATCCATCTATCTATCTATCTATCCTTCTATCTATCTATCTATCTATCTATCTATCTATCTATCTCTTTCTGTTCATTATCTATCTATCTATCTATCTATCTATCTATCTATCTATCTATCTATCTATCTATCTATCTCTTTCTGTTCATTATCTATCTATCTATCTATCTATCTATCTATCTATCTATCTATCTATATATATATCTATCTATCTATCTATTTCTGTTCATTATCTATCTATCTATACCAGTCTCTTCGGTTCTCGTCTCAGCCAGTTTGTATCTATCTATCTATCTATCTATCTATCTATCTATCTATCTATCTGCGTCAATACATATCACAGAAAAACTATGTAATTGATTATCTTTATCCAACTTAGTCCTTTCGTATTTAGCTTTCTTCAAATGTTTCCATCCAAACTTTACCTATCTATCTATCTATCTATCTATCTATCTATCTATCTATCTATCTATCTATCTATCTATCTATCTATCTATCTCAGTCTGTTCATATCTATCCAAGTCTGTTCAAATCATTTTTTTTTCAAATCTATCACTGTCTGTTCATATATGTATCTATCTTATCTATACTTTGTTTTATCTAGTGCGACTTAAACTTGAAGGCTTTCTATATTTGACACTGTAAAGACAAACTTTTATGAAATACCTAAAAATATCGCTCGTCATCTAACAGAATAAATCCTCCCCAACGCTTACTGCCTCAAGATATTTCTCTGAGACAATCACTTCTCCCAAGCTGGACTCCATAATAACATCATTTACTCAAACGTCATTATTATTATTATAATTATTTCGTTTGATTTGTGTTGGAATGACAGAGGTGTTAGTAAAATTTGTCCTCATAAGTCAACAGGGGTTTTCCCACTTTCCAAGAAACGTCATGCAATTGGCTTTACATGGAGAATTTTCAATGCCCCATTCATCGCACATGCTCACAATATGACCATTCCATATATGGTGATGTTCAGCTTCAGGAGCCAGTCTTGTGCGTGTGCTACACTTACGTCCCATGACGCCAGCAAAGAATACACTTCTCATATTTGGAATAAGCACTCACCAATGAAAAAATAGAAAGATGTGAATGGACTATATATATATATATATATATATATATATATATATATATATATATATTACGAAATGGACAAAGTCCGACAATTTATTTATTAAAGACATTTTTTATGTTTAACGTTCTTTTTATAGATACAAGTATTTAAGTAAATGCTCTGTTTATAATAAACAGAATGAAAATTTCTCGGATATTCAGGCCGGTAAATGTTATTTAATACTGTTTATTATAACCAGAGCATTTACTTAAATACTTGTATCTATAAAAAGAACGTTAAACATAAACAATGTCTTTAATAAATAAATTGTCGGACTTTGTCCATTTCGTAATATATGAAGTCATTTGTTTACATTCGATACACCAATGAGCAGTTATGAATGTACGAGATTCATAGAAGATTGAAGTTTATAAGCAGTAAATTCGACCTTGTCTACCGAACGGTCCTTGGTGGCCAATCGGTTAGGTACGTCAGCGTTAATGACTGTTCCGTATAGGATGCAGGTTCGAATCCTGTCCGAGGACGAATATTTTCTATGAAAATTTCTCGGACATTCATGCCGGTAAATGTTATTTAATACTGTTTATTATAAACAGAGCATTTACTTAAATACTTGTATCTATAAAAAGAATGTTATACATAAAAAATGTATTTAATAAATATATATATCTTACCTGTTATTCTTTTTTTTTAAAGGATTCTATCACTACCCAGAAAATTTCCATGTATCAAATCTGAAACTGAAATTATAAATCTAATTAAAAAATTTAAACTTAAAATCCATAGCCACGTTCCATTGTCAAGCAATGACAGGAATAAACTTTCAAAGAAATTTACTTTACTTAATTTATAAGCGCAGACAATATTGATATCATGAGTTGTAAATGTAAGAGAAAATCTGTTTTAATTTAAGGGTGGCTGGGTTTTAATTTCCCTAGGCAGATTATGTGTCCAATATATGTTACTTACAAAATCAGGTTCAGTTTAGTTGAGGTGAGGGTGTCTGCTAACAAACGTTTATTCTGTTATTCAGTGAGATGTTTGGGTTTTACAATGCTAAAACTTTTTTAGTTATTTTCGTTCATCCATCCGCTTAATTCATATTTTTATACACAAAGACTTTCTAAAATGTTCATTTAAATATATGCAAGGCATATTATTAATACTCAAATTTTATTAATTAAATTTTATTCTTATAGATTTAAAGTACCATATGGAATCATATTTTTAAATTAATTAATAATAATAAATAAATAAATTAATATATATATATATATATATATATTATATATATATATATATATATATATATATATATATATATATATATATATATATATAGTGCAGGTAATCGATTCGTTTGTATATAATCCGGGTGGATCCTAATAATATTAATTATTAGAACTGATCCACAGAGAACTCGATGCTTTTATTTTAACAGAACATGTGCATTTTTTACCGAAAAAAAAATTCTCAACAAAGAGATAGTCTATTTCAAGCCGTTCTGCATATGGTTAACACCACCCCTATCATTTATCTCGGACTCCAACCACAGACAGCTTCCCCCGGGATAAGATATCTTACGTCCCCTCAACAATCACTAACACAAACACATTCTCATTAACTAGGCGTCTACCACAGGAGTACTTACATTGAATATAAATTTAAAACAATGCTCCGAGACAGACACTTAGGGACTGATGTTGAATTTTGATGGTTACTGTTCAATTATAGATGTATATATATATATTTTTTTTTTGATTAATTGTGTTTCTCAGGTGGTGGCGTTTTTTGTTTTGAAATATTTTATGGGCCCTTTGTTTTGTATTTAATATAAAATAATTAGGGTACTGGAGAATTTTGAAATTGTTTTCAATGTATTTCTCTTCGTGTAAATACTTCGGGCTGCATATTCTTAATGCTCTTACGTGAAATCTGATGAAAATGCCGGATTTTATTTTGTTGCTATGATGAGAATAGAAATTTATTCGGTCCTTTTTGTTGGTTGAGATTTAAACTGTTGATAACGCGGTGTAGCTTGATATCTAGGGAAGCTAAGGAATTGTGTTATTCAATTTCATATGAAATTATTTGTTTAGTTGATCTACTATGTCAGGTAAATCGTTATCCCGAGGATAAGTAGATTAATTTCATGGGAGGTAAAGTGAAGAGTAACTTTCCTTTTTATTTCTTTTTTATATACTCCGTGCGAACTCTTCAATTGTGTCCCAGAATGTCATTGTTCTGAGGTGAGGTTTGTATCATTTTCAGTTGACAACACACTCACAGGTAAAAGCATTTTTTATTCGTTATTTTTCTTAAAGCGTCAACGCCAATAGTGAAAATCTTAGTGAAAAAACGCGAATGATTTTGAAAGAAAATAATGAAAATTTTTTAAAAAATCTCATAAAAGAAGTTAAATAAAACTTTTGAATAAAAAAAGTAAGAATTCTTAATATAAAATCCAAAAGATTTCAGATAAAAAACTCAAGAAAATTTTAATAAAATAATTCAAAAAAATATATACGAAAAATAAAAAAAAAACCCTAAAGATCGACATGATGTAATTGGGACAGTGTTCTGAATTAAACTGACTAAATTAATCAAAGAAATAATTCACAGAAATGGTAGAATCATTCGTAAAACAAAAACCTACACTTACACTGTTGAATGGCAAAAGAAAGAAACATACGCACAGTTTCTTTTGGCCAGAGAACAGTATATATCCTCAGGATATTGCTACAGTGATGAGTGCCGAAATATCTGATGCTAATTAAGATCCTGACTATATGAGATTATCGCAACACAATTGATTCATGGTCCTCGAAATACAGTGAACACACAAGCGACATGTCTGAAAAATGTGAGAAAGGTCATCCAATAAAAGAAAGGTTATTCAAAACACTTCATTAATGAAACTAAAACTGAAGTTACAGGATATTTTATTTGCAGAAGAAGATCAGTTGAAATGGAGGGAGAACGGCTGCCATAACAAAAAACAGGTAAACTTTTACAATTGATAATAAATAGATTATAACTCGTTCTCCTTTTCTTTCCAACACCTTTAAAGGACACAATTAATATAGAACGTGGCTGTTCTGTTCAAGCCATCGTATACAGAACGACATATATTAAGAAAGGATCGCTTTCTGTAATATATATTAGGTTGGTGCAAAAATAATTTCGTTTTCTCACATAGTAACATATGTTAGAAAACGAAATTATTTTTGCACCAACCTAATATATATATATATATATATATATATATATATATATATATATATATATATATATTAGAATGGAGTTTATATATATATATATATATATATATATATATATATATATATATATATATTAGAATGAAGATTATATATATATACATGTGTGTGTATTCGAATGGAGAATATATATATATATATATATATATATATATATATATATATATATTAGAATGGGTTTTATATATATATATATATATATATATATTAGAGCGGAGATTACATATATAGATATATTAGAATGGAGACTTTATATATATATATATATATATATATATATATATATATATATATATATATATATATATATATTTAGTCTTGTGTAGGGATTAAATATCAATAAATTTCATCCTATCGCCCCGCACACACACCTAGTGTCAGCCTGGTACTATCAACTACTTTCCCGCCCTTATCCCTCTTTGTCTTTTGTCACTGTTGTATGTGTTATACGTAGACACTCCTACCGCCCGGTAAACACTCCTCCCCCTTCTCCTGGACATGAGTAGAGGCTCACACCTTGTTTCTTGTCTAAGAAGGTGTTCCCGGTACTCTCTCTCTCTTTCTGACCTCTGTACTAGTGCTGATGTGTTTCCCCTGTGACGTGTGCAGTGGCATTGCCTCTTCATCTTGAGGGTACACGGTTGACAGTTCACTGGTTGCTGTTTCCGACTGGTAGTTAGGAGCCCTAACTCTTGCGTAGCGTCTTGAGCGGCCGCTCTGATCAACAGTTGTATAATACCGGGGTGTTTCTAGTGCCATGACGCGCATGGAACGGTGTCCCTGCAGTCACCTCCGATGGGCAACTCTGAGGCCACATTATGATGCAGGCTGTGCCAACTCCTCTCTGCTCATGTTGCGGTCGATAACCATCTGCTTCTCTTACTTCAGACCTTATCATCTTCCAACAATTACTCCACATGAAGACTCAAAAGAACCAAAAAAGTAAACCTAAACCAGCCCCTCAAAAATCACCTAAACTTCTCAACATTTCGTTCTCCAACATCCGTGGCATTAGAACAAATTTCTGCAGTATGGAATGTTTCCTCACTGCAAACTGCCAAGATATACTGGCTCTGTGTGAGACAAACCTTGCCCCGTCTATTCCCTCCTCTGATCTCTCGATCCCCGGCTACGTTCCTATCCTCAGGAAAGACTCTCTAACCCACATGCACGGCCTTGGTGTCTATGTCAAGGATCATCTCACCCTGGCCAGAGAGTTGTCTCTCGAATCGCCAGACCATTCGTACATGTGTCTTCGACTATCTCTCCTCAATGCCGTAAGCTATCTCTTCTTCCTCTATCGCTCTCAATCCTCTCAAGACTGTGGGATACACGATACCATATCTGGCAGCATAGACGAGGCCCTCTCTCTCCACCCGTTTGCTCACATATTCGTGTTTGGTGACTTTAACGCCCGTCATACCAAGTGGCTCGAGAATGCTACTACTGACCGGGCTGGCATTCAAACACTTAACTTCTCAATTTCTCAATCCCTCACGCAGATAGTTAACTTCCCCACGCGTTTTGCCCTCAACCTGGCAGATAAGGCCTCCCTTCTCGATCTGTGTTTTACCCCCATCCCCGAATCCTGTAGCGCCACACAGCTCTGCCCTCTTGCTAACTCCGATCATGCCGTGGTATCTGTTAACATTTCCTTCAACTCCACAGCTCGCAAAGAACCTCCCATCACTAGAACCTCGTTCTACTACCAACGAGCGGACTGGGACTCGTTCCGTGGATTCCTCCGCGATGTCCCCTGGGATGTTGTCTTTACACTCCCTGTCTAAGAATGTGCTGCTGAGGTCTCATCTTGGGTTAAAGCTGGAATCGACGCTTTCATCCCCTCAAGGAAATTTAAGGTCAAGTCGCACTCCTCCCCTTGGTTCTCCGCTGCTTGCTCAGCCGCCATTGCCCATAGGAACCACTTCTTTCACTTATTTCGTAGCGACATGTCGGACTGCAATAGACGTCTCTTTGCCTCCGCTCGTAGCGAGTGCAAGCGTGTCCTCAACGACGCTAAGTCAATATTTGCTGCTCGGATGACGGAGCGTATTGCAACTCGCAAATCTGGCTCCAAAGATTATTGGCGGCTCTGCAAGAGTGTCCTGAACAATAGAAAACCCTCCATACCTCCTTTATTCAACCAGTTCGAGGTCTTGACCTCCTCAACCGACAAGGCTGAATACCTTGCTCGGAAGTTCTCATTTAATTCAACGCTTGACTCCACCGGTGTACCCATACCAGACTTCCCTCTAAGAACTGATGCCCTATTGAGCGGCTTACGCATAACCCCGTTATCGGTATTGGATATTATCTCCAATTTAGACCCCAACAAACTAGTGGTGGAGATGGCATACCAGCCATTGTCTTGAAGAAATGCGCGCTTGAGCTAGCACCCGCCCTCTCTAAACTGTATAATTACTGCCTCAAGGAATCCTGCTTTCCTGACTGCTGGAAGTCCTCGTCCATTGTTCCTGTCTTTAAGAACTCTGGAGATCCCCTGACCCCTCTAATTACCGTCCTATTAGTCTCCTACCCCACTTCGGCAAAGTCTTCGAAGCCCTAATCAACGCAGAAGTGGTTAACCACCTTACCGCACACGACCTTCTCTCAGACAAGCAATATGGTTTCCGCTACGCCCGTTCTACAGCTGATGTGCTTACGGCCATCACTGAAACCGTCTACCAAGCACTTCAAAATAACGGTGAGGCTCGTGTCGTGGCCCTAGACATCTCCAAAGCGTTTGATAAGGTTTGGCATGCCGGCCTTCTTCGTAAGCTCCAGGGTTATGGTATTATTGGTCGACTGTTTGATCTAATACAATCATTCCTGTCAAACCGAGAATTGAAGGTCGTTCTCAACGGATTCTCCTCCAGTTCCTATCCCACGAACGCAGGTGTTCCACAAGGCTCCATACTTGGCCCCACTCTATTCCTTATTTTCCTCAACGACCTTACTGACGCCATAGATTCCCAAGTTGGCATCTACACGGACAACACTACAATTTACTCCTGCCTCAAAAACAAATCTAGTGTCGCTGACAAAATTAACCTGGCCGTGCGTCTTGAAATGGACCTCCAATCGGTTGTTAATTGGGGCAAGAATTGGATGGTCAAATTTAACGCCTCAAAAACTAAACTACTCTCCATTAACCACCATAGAGATCCTTCCCTGCCCCCCATTAGAATGTCTGATAGTCAACTTCTTGAGAGCAACTCCCTGCGCCTGTTCGGTCTCACGTTGACTGCTGACCTGAGATGGAACAAATACATGGAGTCCATTGCTTCGTCCACCGTGAGGAAAGTTGGCTCTCTGTGCCGGGCCAGGAAATTTTTCTCCCGGGAATCGATACTTCAAATATACAAAACAACGATTCGCCCTTGCATGGAGTATTGCTGCCATATATGGTCTGGGGCACCTTCTGTTTACCTCGGAGTTCTTGACAAGATCCAGAGACGGATATGTAATGTGATTGGCCCTGATCTGGCGTCTCGTCTGAAGTCACTATCTCACAGACGCGCCGTCGCCTCTCTCTGTCTCTTCTAAAAATACTTTCATGGTAATTGCTCCGAGGAGCTGCTTTCACTGGTTCCCAGTCTACATGAATTCAAGCGCCCTACGAGGCTGGCATTCCGCTTTCACCCTTACACTGTAGAAACTTTTAAATGTAGCCGTCTCTTCTACTCCCATAGCTTCATATCTCGCACCTCTCGCCTGTGGAACACCCTTCCCAATTACTGTTTCCCTGATAGCTATGATCTCCAAGTATTCAAATGTAATGTCAATCGACATCTCCAGTTACCTTGATCTACACACTACCCTTCCCTTCATCCTTTCTTCTATCACTCCTATCTGCTCTTGCTCCAAGTCTTCGGCATACCCCACTGCATCCTAGTGTCTTCATGCCTTGCTCGGGGCGCAATGCTTAAAATATATATATATATATATATATATATATATATATATATATATATATATATTAGAATGGAGATTTTATATACATATATATATATATATATATATATATATATATATATATATATATATATATATATATATTAGAATGGAATTTACATATATATATATATATATATATATATATATATATTAGAATGAAGATGATATATATATATATATATATATATATATATATATATATACATGTGTGTATTAGAATGGAGAATATATATATATTAGAATGGGTTTTATATATATATATATATATATATATATATATATATATATTAGAAAGGATATTATATATATATATATATATATATATATATATATATTAGAATGGAGATTACACACACACACACACATATATATATATATAAATATCTATTAGAAAAGAGATTTTATGTATATATATATATATATATATATATATATATATATATATATATATATTAGAGTAGAAAGTTTATGTATATATATATTTCCTTCTTCGAACATTCCGCCTCACCTGATCTCCACTTCCGCCCCATTCTAATATATATATATATATATATATATATATATATATATTAGAATGGAGATTATATATTTATATACATATTAGAATGGAGATTATATATATATGTATGTATGCGTGTGTGTGTTTTTTATATATATATATATCAGCATTGGCAAAAGCAAAGCTGCTCAAAGGCACACATGCAAACTCTACCCAACATAGAAAGTGTGTGTGTGTGCGTGTGTTTACGTTTGTGTGTGTATGTGTATGTGTGCATATGTGTATACTAATTTCTTATGATAAGACATTATGTATATATGGAGAGGGAATATACGTATACATACGCATGCTTAGAAAAACACAAAAAAAATGGAAATAGATCTAAGAACACACAGGGGTCATTAAAAGATAAGAATGCTGATAACCGCTTCACCATTTATCGGACAAATCTTAATTGTTTTATAACCCTTCACGCAGAACTTTTTCACTGCCAATTCAGGAAGAAATTTGTGTCACTAACACACAAAAAAGAGAATATCTCATATCGAGAATATTTAACATCGAAAACCATGAAAGAATGAATTATTTGTAATGATATGTGGAAATCTCCACGCTTTGCCTGATGAAGTTCGCAACACCGGAAACACGTGCAGCCAAATTATGGAAAATAAAGCATAATATATATTTTTAAAAAAATACACATACAACAAAAAACGTTTGCGGTTTCTCTCTACATTTAATCTCGTTGGAACTACTATAACCTCTTCCCCGCCATATATATATATATATATATATATATATATATATATATATATATATATATATATATATATATATAATAAAAAGAAAGAACAGTAAGATATATAATATAGATATTGTTCTTATAGATATTTTTATTTTTACAAAATAGTGCTCAATGTAAATTTACATTAGTTCTATTTCATCCTCAAATCGCTTGAGGATGAAATAGAACTAATGTCTTTAATTTAAGTACAAAATTAAATTAGGGGCTTTTTGCTTCCATTTTTGAAACATGGTTGGAACTGTGTAGAGAAAAACCATATTTTAAGTCTATTAACTTATAATATATATATATATATATATATATATATATATATATATATATAGATTAATCTGAGTAAATGTTTGTAACTGAGCTGACAGATGTTACCTTCATCATCCCGACTCCAGAATTCGGTGCGGCGCGTATCATAGGTGCAGGCAGAAGAGGATAGCCGCTGAGGCGGGCTGATTGAAAGGCAATCAAATATTTAGAAACGGTTTTAAAAAATTCATATGCTAAAAATAAATATGATCAATGACTTTCCAATCCTCGCCCAAATTTAAAGCGACGACGCATTGATTTTTTGAATCGAATTCAGCAAGTCAGTAAAACCGTTAACGTGCTAAGATTTACTGGGTGTGGAAGAAACAGAAACATTTACTAAGAAGCAAGGACAATAGAAGAGTAAACTGGGAGACAGGAGATAGCGACTATTATTGCATTTAAATATTTGAAGATTAAAGTTGGCTGGAAAATCTTGGAACCGAAAGGGAGTTCCACAAGTGAGAAATTCGACTAAAGAAACTGTTAGCATAGAAGCAACCACCAATGACCTCGTAATCATTGTCAAAATCTAAAGTCACGATGTAACAAATGACAAAGATAAACTAAAATAAATCAATGGAAAAAAGTCGGATACGGCATAGGAGGCACGGTGGAGTAGTAGATAACGGCGCGGATTGGGGAATCGGAGTTCGAATTTTAGTCGAATCCATTACGTGCTAATACACTCTTCTCCCTCCAGCTTTGGGTAAATAGCAGGGCAGACTGGCTTCTATAGCCTTGGATGGCAACTCCTCTAAGAGAGTGACAACTCCGGATTCGAAGGGTCGTTTGGGGACCTTGTGGCACGTAGTGCAACAGGTCTCTGTATTCGGCCCTTCAAAAAGAGCGGTTGCTTCTGTCTTCACCACTATAATTAAATCATATGTGCTAGTGACAGGAGAGTTCATCATACTCGACGGCAATGGTTCTCAAAACGATGAGGCGGAAGAGGAGATCAGGTCAGGCGGAATGTTTGAAGAAGGAAATTATTTGAAAAGTAATTGAAACTCACCTGAAAGCGAGCTGATTGTATATTGCTCCTCATAACACTATGGTATATGATAATGATATACTAGTATATATCTAGTCTATCGTAGATTGACTAGTTCAAATAACCAACAGCGAAATTAGATTTACAATTAAAACGGGAAACTTTGCTCGCCTTCTGTAAATACAACGTGAAACTCATTACGCATTCACAATCAAGTCATGTTCGCTGAAATGCTCGACGGAATATTTCTTTTTTTTTTCCATATCCACATAGAACTATTTTCAGTTAGCTCTATTAGGCGTTTTATACTTTTGACCCTATTACGCCCTATGATTTCAATTTGGCCCAGAAATTAGTACAGGTTGCCTGGAACGAAACCCCTTGCTTATGGCTGAACAAGAATGATGGTAAATGTCTTAAAGTGATATTACTATCATGTGACCCGTTACCCCTTAGGGCAGTGGTTCCCGGAAGAGGATAACAGGTGAGGCGGAATGATTGAAAAACAATCAAAGATTTAGAAACAGTTTCAAAAAATGCATATACCAAAAAATAAATGTGATTTCCAAATTTAAAATATCATTATGTGTTACTTGTAATTGCATGCTAAGTCCCAGCATAAATAGTTATAAATAATTATTGAGCGATTTTATCAGTGAGATATTTTTGCATTAAATTAAATATTAGGAATATAGTAACCAGGATCCGCAAATTGGAGGAGAGAGTTATCATTGATTATGTTCTGATTTCGAATCCGCGGTTATTTCCCTTTTAATATTCTCTCCGTATTATATTTTTAAATGTACTTTTTATCACATAAATTTCGTGAGCAAATTTTATTCCCGAAAATGCGGGCCAGAGAAAAAAAAGTTTGGAAGCTACTAATTATTATTTTAGTAAATACCCGTATTTTTGTAGACGCCCCGACTACTAATTAAACATTATATTTATTTATTTCCGTCTACATGTCTGAAAAATATTAGGAACCACTAAAAAAAAATAACGTTTAACGTGCTGCACACGCGCGCACACACACGCGCACGCGCATATATATATATATATATATATATATATATATATATATATATATATATATATATATATTAGGTTGGTAGAAAAATAATGTCGTTTTAGAAAATGACATTATTTTTGCACCAACCTAATATATATATATATATATATATATATATATATATAGATAGATAGATAGATAGATAGATAGATAGATAGATAGATAGATTATTGCTTGGTGGTTGATGCTTTTGTGTATTTTTACACGCCCAAATTAAAATATTTGGAGAGATTCAAACAGAAAAAGACACAAATGGAAAAATAAATAGATAGATAGATAGATAGATAAATAGAGAGAGAGAGAGAGAGAGAGAGAGAGAGAGAGAGAAAATAGACAGAGTGATAGATAGGTAGATAGATATCAATAGACTTAAATAGAAAGACACATTTATATGAACAGACTTAGATAGATATGAACAGACTTAAATATGAAAAGATTTAGATAGATAGATAGATAGATAGATAGATAGATAGATAGATAGATAGATGGTGTCCCTTTCCACTCGTGTACGAATAAAATGCTTTATATGTATTTGGAGGAGAGTTTATTGACCACTGATTAGTATATTGGGATGTTGGTAATTACGTTAAACTTGAATTCCCGCCAAACTCAGTGCAACGTTAAAAGCAAATAAAATCTAAATAATACAAGTTTTCGCTTTATTTATTCTAAAGACACGATATTATGGTCGTTCAATTTCTTTTGATATTTCAGTCGATAAATCAAAGGAATATAAAATCGAAGTGACCTGACTGAGTTTCATGATAACGTAAAAGTGAGGAAGAAAGTGAAAAGAAAAATGCAGACGACAGATAAAGTAACAGAGATATATAGACAGCAACAGAGAAAAGGGGGAAGGGAGAGGCCCAGAAGCCGAAGAAAGGGAGGAGGAGAATAGAGAATAAGAGAGACTGTGGAGATAATGAATATGAGAGACAGAAACAAAAATAGAGAAAGAGAAAGAAAATACAGACAAGGAGAGATGACGACGAAAAGAGACAAACAGACAGATGCAGAAAGAAAGAGACTCGAAGTAAAAAAAAAGAAACACAATAAAACGTGAGTAAAAGGAGGAGAAAAGAAAGCATCAACAGTGAATACAAAGTATTAGGTTGGTGCGAAAATAATGACGTAATAATGTCGTTTTTTGACGTATTTTTTAACGTCAAAAACGACATTATTACGTCATTATTTTTGCACCAACCTAATATAAAAGAGAACGAGGAAGAAAAGAAAGAAAGAACTGCTCCAAATGGAATGATTAAAAAAAAATAAAGGACATAAAAAAAAAAAAAAGCAGAATGTAAAAAAGAAAGAAAAAGAGGCGTTAAAGTCTAAAGAAAAGGAAAGAAAAAGGAAGGATAGAAAAGAAAAGAAAAGAAAAGTAAAGAAAAACGCAAGAAAAACCTCAAAAACGGGCTTTGACTGAAAGAACAAGAAAAAAAAAAAAGACCGGAAGATAAAGAGAGAAAGAGCTTAGCAACTGAGTGTGATTAAAAAAGAAAGAAACAAAGAAAAAAGTAAAATTAGAAAGAAAGAAAAACCTCAGAAATGGGGCTTGACTGAAAAAAGTAAAAGACACAAAGAAAGATAGAAAAAGAAAAAAATAACATCACATTGAGTGTGATTAAGAAAGAAAGAAAGAAAGAAAGAAAGAAAGAAAAAGAAAAAAATAACATCACATTGAGTGTGATTAAGAAAGAAAGAAAGAAAGAAAGAAAGAAAGAAAAAGAAAAAAATAACATCACATTGAGTGTGATTAAGAAAGAAAGAAAGAAAGAAAGAAAGAAAGAAAGAAAGAAAGAAAAAGAAAAAAAGAACATCACATTGAGTGTGATTAAGAAAGAAAGAAAGAAAGAAAGAAAGAAAGAAAAAGAAAAAAATAACATCACATTGAGTGTGATTAAGAAAGAAAGAAAGAAAGAAAGAAAGAAAGAAAGAAAAAGAAAAAAATAACATCACATTGAGTGTGATTAAGAAAGAAAGAAAGAAAGAAAGAAAGAAAGAAAGAAAAAGAAAAAAATAACATCACATTGAGTGTGATTAAGAAAGAAAGAAAGAAAGAAAGAAAGAAAGAAAGAAAGAAAGAAAAATACGTAATGAAAAACACAGTAAATTATAGAGATACATTGCGAAGTAATTAGAGCAAAAAAAGATGGAAAGAAACGCGAAAGTGAAAGATAAAATAGCGAACATAAAAAGACTGGATGAGATAAATGGTGGGAAAAGGTAAAATGCAAACAAGAAAGAAAAAGAAATAGGCTGATACGACTGTGAGGGTATGTGTGTTTGTGTGTGTGTGTGTAGGTGTGTGTGTGTGTGTGTGTGTTTGTGTGTGTGTGCGTGTGTGTGTGAAAGTAAGTGAGAAAGACAGAGAGAGAATGCAATGAAAAATAGATGCATACGAAGAGAAGAATAGAAAAGAGCGAATAAGGTGAGAAGTTTAAAGACGGAAATGGTGATACATTGAGTGGGAAAAGTAAAGTGAGAGAGAAATAAAAAAAAAAAGAAAAGAATGAATAATGAAAGAAAAGAGGGGAGAGAATTTGGATAAAGAAAGTGAAAACAAAACGGTAAGTAAGATAGAGAGAGAGAAAAAAAGAGAGAGAGAGAGATAATATCATTTAGTAATAGTGATAAAAAAAAAACTCTTTTCGATCGTATAAAAATCAACAAAAAACAAGCAAACTAGAAGGACCTGCAAATCATTATCGATTTGATAAGATTTTGTTTCTAAAACATTCAGTTTCATTGATTGTTAAATTCAGATTTGCCGTCGGGAATAAACAACTCCTCTTGTCTCGGGTCGTTACCTTATTCCTCACCGACAATTTAAAAAAAAATAAAAAAACTCTAAGCCCCAGCGTCAAGTTAAATCAGTCATTGATGGTATCTACTTGCCATTTATCTTTGCTGATAACTCTATTCCCTAGGCAATTATCTTGCTTCAATGAATAAAATAATTGTAGCCAAAATTTTCCTTAAGAAAAAAAATGCATATATATTTTCATATATTTCATATTACACACTTTCAGACATATTATAATCAAATAATTTATATTAACGTATTTTCTCGCTAACAATGCACTTTATTGGCTATCAACTGACGTATAAACTCGATTCCCCCGGAGTATCTATAGTATTTTTTTTCTATAGAGGTTTTCACTAAATAGTTTCTGCTATTCGGCTCACAGCAAATATTCCCTTTTTTGGCAAAGCTTTTCGTGTAATAATCCACCAATAATAAACAGAAACAACAACACGTAGCCAGTCTTTTTACATTCTTCTTTCGTGATGAAAATGGCCGTTGCTTTCCACAACTTCAGTAATGCGCTATGTCGCATCTTGTCCTATGTTTCTGTTATGTATTTAGAAATTCCCTATAAAATTCAAAGAACAATATGTGACGTCATCGTTCTTGACCACACATCTCGACTTCAGTCAGTATCCTACTGCCCTTACGTAGCTTCGCAGTACCGTTTCTACAAGTATTCTCAGTCCTGGGGATGACGATGCTATATCCGGCAGCAAAGCCTCTGGGGTGTGTAGGGGGGGCTGTGAAGAGCATGGAACCACCTAGATTGTCCTTAAATTCACCATTCCATAATTTGTTTATATTTTTACCTGGGCTTAACTGTGTCCGTTAAATATTGTTTGTGGAACAAACGCAGCAGGAAGCATAAAATGAACAAATCCCATTCCAGCAACAAACTCGGGAAACGATCTCATGTTAAGCACTGACAACCCCCTTCAAAAACGGTCCTGGGTATGACAATAAAACTGAATCCGCGTCCTGAGTGAGACGATAAACGACAGCAAGGCCTCTGATCAGGAGGCTTCAATACCGTGGAAATACCTCTTAATTGCTGGTGTTTCTAGATCCATCTTGACCCGGAGTGGTATCAAATATTTAACCCCCAAACTGGGGTCAAAACATTATGAAAGTGTAAAATAGATTTTAATACCAGCAATGCATTTTTGTAAAAAAAAATATTACCAGCAATACATTATTACAAACAATACATTTTTGAAAAAATATATTACAAGCAATAAATATTGAAGGAACAATTATTATCCGAAATAAAAACAAAAAAAAACTTGTCGGCATTAAAAAACCTATTGAAGTTGACTATTTACGTTATTCGGACTATTGTCCTCCTCTTTGTTGCCATATTTATCACAACGTTTCGGCCATTGTACGCTCCGGCCTTCTTCAGGTGGTTGGAATGTCGAAATATAGACAGATACCATTAAAGGTGAAATACCGTAAAACAAAAAGGACTAAACCTAGCCTCCTCAAAAGCGCATAATCTGGAAATACCCGATTTTATATAAGATCACGGGATTGTACGCCAAACATATGAGTGAAGAATAAAGCGTTGGTTAAAAAATATCCTCTCACCTGGCTGTTTTGAGTTCAAAATGGTAGAGTCAAAAATTCATATATGCTGGTTCACCTGAAAAAACGGACAAGCGACACAAAGCTAAATAGGACTGGCGATTATGAAATCATAAAATACGCGTCGAAGGTAGAGAGCTAACGATCTATCCCTGTGGCTGGAATAAAGTGTTTGGTTTGCGAATTTCATTGGTTGACTGTTTTTTTTTTTTTTACGACACATCAACATTATATTGCTTTTAAAGCATTGATGTAATGATCCATTGATTGATTGATTTGATTTTACGGATTGTCAACCCTTTGCAGGTTAATTAAAGCCAGAAAACATTTTTAGGTTTTAGGAATTTTAGGCAGTTAATAATGATTTACTGATACAAGTCTTACTAATTAACTGATAACTGTGGGGAGAAGATGCGTGTTCACACCTTTCCCAAGGATATTTAAGCGTAAGTGAATCTAAATAAGACGACTGGATTCGAATATCGGCTCCCCGATTTCAAATTCTGAGCCGTTATCCATTACAACCCAACGCACATCCATGCAACCGTTATTTCTAAGTGTTAACGCATATAGGAACTGGCCAGGATCGACATTGCTTAACTTCGGTAATTTTGTGAGGACCGGTGTTTCAACGTGATGTGGCCGTAAGTCTTACAATTCTGAGATGGTTACAAGTTACAACAGGCTAATGAAGAAAAAAAAAAAAAAACAACCGAAAAATAAGCGTTCGAATTATTACTTTCTTTCTATGTACCGTGTCCTTTTAGGACGTAGACGATCATGGCTCTCCACAACCCTCTATCCCTTGCAGCTGTCAACAAATTCCTTCCCGCTGCTACCTCCTCCAGACCACGTTCTGCCATCCACTTGCTTAAGGGGCACTAGGTATGTCACACGTTGTTTTCCCTTGTCTCTTTTCCCCTCTATTCGACCCGTGAGTATCAGATTCTCTAGGACCTTCTTCCTCATTTCATGACATGATTAAATTGTATTCATATCTTTCTATGTATCGTGTCCTTTCAGGACGTAGGCGATCATGGCTCTCCACCTCTTTCTATTCCTTGCAGCTCTCAACAAGTTCCTTCCCTCTGTCATCTTCCGGAGACCATGTTCTCTCATCCACCTGCTTATGGCGGCTAGGAATGTCATGCGTCGTTTTCCCTTTTCTAGCTTTCCCTCTATTCGACCCGTCAGTATCATATTCTCTAGGCCATTCTTCCTCATTACATGTCCTAGGAACTTCAGCTGCCTCTTCCTGATGTTAAGTATAAGCCCCCCCCCCGCCTTGTTTACAACCTCTCTAAGATCTCATCTTTACTCACACGCTCGGTCTATGATAGCATTAGCATGGTAGAACCACATTAGTCATGTCATGTCTAAATTGTATTCATAACTTTCTATGCATCGTGTTCTTTCAGGACGTAGGTGATCATGGCTCTCCACCTCATATATCCCTTGCAGCTCGCAACAAGTTCTTTCCCTCTGCCATTCTTCCACAGACCACGTTCTCTCATCCACTTTTTAAGGCCGCTTGGTATGTCATGCGTTGTTTTACCTCGTCTGTCTTTCCCTCTATTCGACCCGTGAGTATCATATTCTCCAGGCCATCTTTCCTCATTACATGTCCTAGGAACATCAGCTGCCTCTTCCTGATGTTGAGTATAAGTGTTCTCCTTGTTTGCATCCACTCGAAGACCTGATCATTGCTCCAACGCTTGGTCCATGATATCCTTAGCATCCTTCTATGATTTTTTCTCTTGGAATATAGTATTTGCTTGAACTATTCGAACTCTAGCTTCCTCCTTATGTTATGTTTTTTTAATTATGATTTAATTATTACAAGTGACATCATTTTCAATAAACAACTTTCAACGATACGCTTATATAATGAAACCATTTGCGTAAAACTGATTTGGCCTTGGCAGAAAAGAATTCACAGAGCGCAGTGTCAGTTGTTTGATCCGCTTTAAGAAATCGTCCATGAAGTGTTTCGCGCAAACAACACAAGAGGCCGTAATCAGATGTAGCAAAATCTGGAGAATAAATAGGGCTTAGGTTGTTTTCCTTGCTGCTATTTTCATCCCTTTCAGATATGATCTTCGCCAGTAGGGGGCCATAAATCACCATGATTGAACACTGCACATTTGTGATTAACTAAAGAGCATTTAAATGCCTTTACTGCCGATGCCATCTACCTTCGTTCTTTTCTTTTTTTTAAATCGATTTCACCCTGTTATGGGAACATACCGATAATTGACTCTTCCTGACACTATAAATACTGCGCCCCTCAAGAGGCATAATGGAATGAATTATGTAACGATCACCATGTCATGACTGTTGAACTCTCTGCTTTGTCAGAGAGGAACCCGAACGAAGCTTTGCCGAAGGGCAAGGTTTCGTCCGGGGAGGTAGACAGGCCCTGAACCAGTCTAGGCTGGTTCAAAGGGTATATTTTGGCCGAGCCTACGGGCTCGGGAAACCCACGTTAAACTCGGCCTTGTGCCATATGCAACCCTCGTGTGGGGGTGGCTAGATACCGAATGAATAGTGTAACGAGCACCAGATCATGACTCTTCTTCCGGGTTCCTCTGCGAAAGCAGAGAGGAACCCGGACGAAGCTTTGTCGAAGAGCAGAGTTTCGTCCGGGGAGGCTTAAAATTGACTAGAAAGCATAGAACCTGAAGGGGGTTCCAAAAGCGAGAAGTGCTAGAAAAGAAACTGTTTTCATAGAATTTACGGCCACATCTAGCCATCTCAACGGTAAATTGATGATATCTTGACGCCAGTCTCCTGCTGCGCTTAAATTAAAAAAAAGTCCTTGTATTATAACTAAGTGCTCATCCATTTATAGAAAATACACAGGGAACCAACCATAAGGCAGTGGGAAAGCGGCTGATGCCGAGCTGTCAGATCAGGACCGATAATATTGCTGATCCTTATTTGGATTTTATCCAGGAGCTCAAGGAAAATAACAGGGGCACCAGATCATATATGGCAGCAATATTCTAAGCAGGGACGAGTGGTAGACTTATAGATATGTATGAATAATTCTAGAGAGAATAATTATCACTCACGCCCTTTCTTAGCAGCAGATTTAGTAGTGGATTTTTTCTCGAGCTAACGTTTCCAGCTAACATGAACTGGAAACACTATAGCAGTGTTTCCAGTTCATGTTAGCTGGAAACGTTAGCTCGAGAAAAAGCAACGAGTCACTTTCCTGGGGGCTAGCATCAGCCATGCTGATAGAAGGCAGAGAGAGGTATCTCAGATGAATAATGGATAGAAATTTAGTCTGCGACAATAATACTATTGACTGGTCGCAAATCAAAATCTATTGCTCAAACGTAATTCCATAAAACGCTATTTAGTCTGATTGATTACAGTAAATGCATATCTGGGTCGCTACTTCTGAAATATCCATTTTTCATCATAAGTTTATTTCTCTCTGGAGAGGTTTCAGCTATAGGCATAAGACTGCAGAGGTCTTTAGTTTTCTCATCTTCCTTTAAGATTGGGAGTACATTTTCTAAATACAGAAAACTCTCCATATTGCAATGGATGTTGTTGAAATGTTAAATGACTAGAATTCAGCTCTTAAATCTAACTTGACTGTTACTGCCTAAACAAGTCAACATTTACAGTATTTATTCTATATCCCATCCTACGTTCTCGGCGTCCCAGGTGGGTTGCGCGCATGGATAACTCCAGAATTCCCGTAAAGATACTCTAAGGGGAACTTTTTGAGGGCGTGCGTAACGTTTGGACGACCCAAGCTTCGTTTCAAGGACCAGTGTAAAACGTCCATAATGGAATTGTCTATCAATGTTACGGGCTGGAATGCTTTTGCCCGGGGTCGAGTCGGGTAGAGAGCTGCTAATTTTGAAGGAGCAAAGAGCTATGAAGAGAATAGAGTACAGCGCGCCGTAGATGTTAAACAAAGACATAAATGTTCCACGGTTGATGCATCCACAGTTTTCTACTACTGTGGTCGTTGTCAAAAACCGTACCGACTGCGCATTGTTTGCTTTAGCCATGAGCGGCTCTGTGTTTTAAGATAAATTATTTTCGGCTGCTGACCGTCGCCATCGTCGAAAAATACCAT
Organism: Acanthosepion lycidas; assembly: GCA_963932145.1. Classification (NCBI taxonomy): domain Eukaryota; kingdom Metazoa; phylum Mollusca; class Cephalopoda; order Sepiida; family Sepiidae; genus Acanthosepion; species Acanthosepion lycidas. The sequence goes on along the minus strand of OZ010607.1, from coordinate 43,036,069 downwards.
ATAAATATATATTTACACTCAAACTCCTGACCGTATATATTTTTTTGTCATTATCGCAACGCATCGATTAGTCCTTTACGAAAACCGAAGTGCATAACGAACTTCATAAGGTGCTTGCCGATTCGGGTAACCATCAGGAAAATTTCGGACCTGAAACCTATCTAGGGATATCTAGTTTCGTTGCTATTTAGTACTACACAGTTATTGCTCGGCCTGTTTCCAAAGGGGATTAGGGCCATATCACATTGAAACACTGATTCTCGCACGATCAACATTGTTAAGGCTAGTAAACCATAAAAAACAAATTAGTCAATCGAAGGCAATAAATTTCTTTATAAACTATAAGATTCTATATTTACCTTGTATCAATTACCTTAATTTGCCTAAGCAGAAATCAACAAACGAATGGCTTACGGATTTATCACTTTGAAACACAGATTCACCTACAATCACCGTTGTTAAGGTTGATAAACCGTAAAGCGAATCATTTAATTGATCAAATCAAAATTAAATCCCATCATAAAATGTAAGATTCTGGAATTTATGGGCTTGTATCAATTTCCTTATTTTGAAGCAGTAAAATTCGACATATGAATGGCTTACGGCCTTAACACGTTGAATCAGCGATTCACGTATGATCAGCGAAGTTTAAGCAATGTCGAGCCTGGTCCATACCTAGATAGATGACTGCTTGGGAATATCAGGTGAGGTAATCTTGAATATGCGGGTGGTGTAAGGGATAACGACACGGAATTGGAAATCAAAGAGCCGAGTTTCAATTCCAGTTGAGTTCGTTATATTTAATTACGCGCAAATACCTTTGGGAAAGGCATGGATCCAAATTTTCTACCCCCCCCAGTTACGAGTTAATTCATAGTACCTGTTTCCGAAAATTATTATTACCTCACCAAAATTCTGACAATCAATAAAATATAGTTTTAAATAACCAGCAAAACGTGGATAACACGTAAAAAATCATATCGTATCCTGTTTCCATTGAATCTAAGTCTGCACTAACCGACCCAAGAATTGAACTCATTGAACTTCAGGAACTGATGCTTTATCTAATTAAGCTATTATTCTGAATAATTTACTCGCATATTGTTGATGTTTGTCACGTTTGACTGCATTCACGGGAGCTAGTCGTCTTATACTCCTACTGCTGTTGATAATTAATGTAATTTGCTCTTTGTTACACAAAGTCTAGGATTAACCGTAATCTTTCCCATATTTCCCCCATTAACCGTGCCCCTAACTCTGTAATCCTCTAACTTGAGAGGCTCCGGGGCTTTATACAGGGAGATCATCACTGCAAAAAAAAAAGCATCACTGGAACCCGTTCGTCCGTAGCGATGACAGAAATGGGCAGGTCATATACGTACACATGTTTTTGGTTAGGGTGTGTTGTTTTCCTTTGAACCAGTTCTGCCGTGTCCCCAGCCGAATAGGCGCGATGACTCCATATCAGCCCAAGCTCCAGCGATCAAAAGAGGTTCAGGACTTTGTTAGATATTTTCTCTCTGCCTTCCAAAATTCAATTCTGACAAAACTCAATTCTTCTCTCCTGTAAAAATCAACTAAAAGAGAGAAAAGCTTATGATAATCCTGTAAGGATGTTTTTCTGTTCAAGGCTGTAACAACCAGTAATGGATCTTAATGGCAACTCCGAACAGTGAGAAATATATCATCTATAACTTAGATCAGTTATGTGCAAATTGCGGCCCGTGGGCAACAATTCGACCGGTTTGGTCTTTCAAAATAGCGCGCTTAATCTCATAAGTTAAAATAACGTTTCTTTAAATTTTGTATTGTTCCTTTCTCACTAGTTCACTCATCCACTTTCTCGTACATGCGTAAACAATGATTAAGTACAATGTCTCATGAGGTTTGTAAAATTTGGGGGAAAGTATCGTTGTCAGTAATTTAAACCATTAGCGAGTTTCATTAAGGAAGTTCATACGTGTAAATATCGTTTGCTTTCGAAACAGGAAGTTCATACGTGTAAACATCTTTTGATTTTGAAAACAGGAAACGTTCATAAGAATTTATTTCTCCAAAAAAGAAATGTTCCCTTTTTCAACCGAATAAATTAGAAATAGATCACACGCAGCGACATGTGTTAATCACACTGTAATCAGTGTTAATATTAGACCAAGCCTTTCTAAATATCGTTTACATCATTTTAAATAGTGATTACATCATTTTAAACCATTGGTGATTTTCACTAAGGAAGATCATATGTGTAATAATATTTTGCTTTTGAAACAGAAAACATCCAAAATACATTTTTTCCAATGAGAAAAAAATATTTGTTTAAATCACACAGCCATATGAGTTAATTACGCTGTAATCAGTGATAATTTTATAAGACATTTTTTTTTAATTGCAAAAACTCTTTTCTAACAAAATAAAATTTTCCTACCATTTATAAGGTATATGCTTACGCTTATGGACTTCTGAAATGAAAAAAAAAACTGTGGTACCTACGACGAAAACTGATCCTGAAACTCCTTAATTCTGCGGTCCACCCCTTGATGAGCAATAGATCATGCGGCACACTACTCGAAAAAGGTTGCTTATGCCTGAGTTAGATGATCAGTAAAGATAGGATGGAGACGTTTATTTCTTTCCAGGAAATTTTCTGATTCTAGTTTACTTTCCATTAATGTTCATTTTATTAATTTCACACTTTTTATTCCTTTAACTGATTTAGCGAAAACACTTTTACTAAGATACCCCGTTTATTGAAAATTGAGAAAAAAAGAAAAAAATTCTGCATGCCCAATTATTAGGAAGTAGTATATAAAACTCTCTCCATCTTCCTGGAGTGGAGTGAAATATGGCGTCTGAACTCCAACTAGGAGAGGAAATTGTATTCGTCCGACATAAAATGCTTTATAAAAATCAGGTGGAACGATTTCGTAACCAACGACGAGGTTTTTCGAACAAGTCAATCTATGTCTGATCTCAAAGGAAATCTACAAAAGAATGCTGAAAATTTTGACCACGCGGCAATACTCTCATCTATTAAGATAACATTCCAAAGTATTAAAGTTGGATTCTTAAGGGAAAAACATAGGCAAGACCGGCCGAAAAATAACTAGCAACGAATCATCTGACACTTTAGACTGTATTAAGCGAAACTGGAGTCGGCAATTATTTCCCATTCTCGTGTCGACCTCAGGAGATAGTTTCCTGTTATCTGGTTCTGCTTCCTGAGGCTGCTACCTCAGTATTACTGGATAAATTTGAATAGCATGTATGAGAATTTTCATGTGATACACAGAAGCTATCCAGGGAATCTGCTCGGTAACGAAAAACTCGGATCACCGATGGAGAGGTGGGATTTAGAAGCGGGTTAAGATTAAGCTGTGAAATAATTTGACATCCTTATTTCGAGGGACACAGCTGTTCTAAATAATGAAGTAAAACTCCAATTTATTCGCAAATCCTTCCTTCAAAAGACCATACCCTGATGTAAATACTAGCCTTAATTTGTGATGGCAGAGGATACATCTGTACGCGCATCTATCTATCTCTTGATGGCACTCTAGTTTTAACCCATTACCTGCCATCAGCCCCATCTGGGGATCTGTTAAAATTAAACTCACTACATGTTATTCCTTGTATTTACAATGAATTGCTTACATACATTGCATTTGCAGAGGTATATTTTACAACACTTGGACTTTAAAGTTTTTATTATTAGCAGTAAGAAGACACTTTCTGTCGTAATTTTACATTTCGTGAGTAGAAAAATAATGACTATTTTGAAAAGTATTTTTTATTATTTCTAATCAATATTATTTTTTGATGTTTTATACACATATATATTTGAGGTTCTAGTTTTTATAAAAACGACAATGCTAACTACTGACATTAAACAGAAGGAAGAAATAAACTCCTAAAACACCTGTCTGGGCCAAAAAAGCGCATTAAAATATTGGCAGTTAATGGGTTAATCTTCTCTGTGTCACTTTAATCAGCACTTGTATTTAGCAACTTCTTCAGATCTACTGCTCAATCCAGTTAAGCAACGTCGACCATGGTCAGTGACTAGATGGGTGAACGCTTGGAAATATCAGCCACTGTAAGTTTGGATGTGCAAATGGAGAAATGTATAGTGTGTTTCTAAAGTATTGGCATAGAAAATCATATTATTTTTTTTTTACCTTCAAATGTTAAACATGGTTTTTCGAAAGAAGAAAGAATTGTCTTCTTCTTCTGGGCTATGCTTGAAGGAGAACGTGTATTCAATGAAAAGTCACAAATACAACACACTTGACTGAACGCATAAAGAGGTTATGTGCTAAAATTCTCGACAATATGGAGGTATTGCATAGAGTTCACGTGAATCTTGCAAAACACATCAACCTTTGCATCACAGATGATGGAAATCATATTGAAGATGTTATTTGTTGATATTACAATTAAATAAAATTTTGCTGCAGTTTTCATTTCTTTAAAATACGCATTTTTGCCCGTGTCTAGATTTTAGGCACATCCTGTATATTGGTTCGAAATTGTTAATCGAGAAACCGACTTCCAATTCCAGTCGGCTTCGTTATAGTCACTTACACGCAAAATACCCTCGAGAAAGGTATGGGTCCACCTATTCTCCCCTCAGCTATGGGTTAATTTGAAACACTTGTATCACTAAACCATTATTACCTTAAAAAAAAGACTTCTTATAATCTAAATATTTTCTGGCTTTAAATAACATGCAAAGGGTTGATAAACCGTAGAAAACGAATCAATCAATCTTTTACATAGACAGATAGATATTAGGATAGAGGATACACGTCTACTAGCCAATCCCTATTGCAGATGCTTGCTCAGGCACATTTGTGTTTGTTCATATTTTATTTCGAGTACTTTCTATGTTGCTTTATTCGATTTCAAGGATTATTCTGTGTGTAGTAATGCAAATGGTTCTCAGGTTTGATGAAACAAATTTCAAGTCAATCACGATGAAATCATATAAAACTGAAATTTTCTCATGTATATATATATATATATATATATATATATATATATATATATCAAATAAGTGCTGCAGTTCAATTTATATTGCAATGAATCATTCATACAAAAAGTAGATTAGTAAAGTTAATGATATAAAATGGCGAAATCTCTTCGCAAACAAAATTTTAAACGTGTATTAATCTACAAATCACTCGACGAATGTTATGATTCTTGATTTTAAAAATTATAAGCTGTATAAGTTCTTTCTTTAATACGCTACCTGAATTTTACCAAAAACAAAATAATTTCCATGCTTGAAGATGACTGAATGTGCAGTTGAAAGTACTTGCGTATTCAAGAAAGACATTATATAGCTTATAATTTTTAAAAACAAGTATTATAACATTCATCGAGTGATTTGTAGGTTAATGCACCTTTAAAATTTTCTTAGGGAAGGGATTTCGCCATTTTATATCATTAACTTTACTAATCTATTTTTTGTATGAATGATTTATTGTAATATATATATATATATATATATATATATAGATAATAGCTGGCCACTTGTATTCGAAGATACTCGTCTACTAGAAAGGCTAGCCAATCCCTATTGCAGAGGCTCGCTCAGACACATTTGTTTTTTGTTCAACACGCACAGGGCCCACCTGTGGTTTATAGTGCAACTATGCTGAGCAGACCTCAGTTACAGTTTATGGTAATGAGCGTGTTATCTAGTGTGATCAACAATCTGAACAAGGCCAACACGCAGAAACCCTCGGTTACGATGACTTGTGACTTCGTGCTAACAGCTATCGACGGTCCCCAGGCGTACCTCCTACCCAATTTATATGGTTATATTTAGGTAGATAGATAGAATAGCAAACGTTCAACAAACTGGACCATACAATTGATAACTTTAATGTGTGTTTTAGCGCCTTCATCAGATGCTAGCAAGAACCGTGAAAAACATTTTTAAAATAAATTTCCACATACCATTTTAATTAAGTTAGGCATGCTTACTGAATATAGTTTCCACAAATATATATATATATATATATATATATATATATATATATATATATATATATATATATATATATATACAAACCCTCTAAAAAACCTAATTGGGGCAAACAACTAGCCCAAACCTATAAGTTTACGCACTAAAGTACGCCAAGTGAAGCTGTTTGGTACAGTTTGACATTTTATTTTATTCTTTTTTATGAAATATATTTAATATTTTCTGTTTGAGGTTTGACGTAATGTTGTTGATTTTGCTATCTACACGCCAAACACGATGTTTCAAAAATTTCGCTGATGATATAGCCAATGAGAAAAATATGAATATGGCTAGTGATGTTATACAAAAGGACACATTTAAGAGAAATTTTTATATTCCAGTAGCAACTGAAAATATGACAAAATATTTGTCAGATGCAAAAGTGTTGAAAGTCTAAACAAAAAAAAAAAAAAATCGAACTGAAGTTTGGCTGTTTGTATTATTAAACTTGCAGAAACTTGAAATTGCATTACAAATGAAAACATTATCTCTGTCTCTCTCTCTCTATGTTTCTCTCTATCTATCTATCTATCTATCTATCTATCTATATATATATATATATATATATATATATATATACAAGTATATAATTGGTGTATACGGAATGAATTCCAATAACCAACCATTACTATTCTTAAAAGAGGGCTCAATACAGAGTAAAGCAGATATAATTATTTATTTTTTTAAATATCATCACATAAATAAGTTATAAAATCACTAAAAAAATAGCCATTTTGCTTCAACACCTCCTTTGTCTTATCAAGTGATGATGTTGAATGTAGATTGTAGATTCTACAATTTGTTGAAACAAAATGGCTGTTTTTGTAGTGATTTTAAAACATATTTATGTTATAAATTTTTTTAAGTAAATAATTGTATATATATATATATATATATATATATATATATATATATGCCGGATGTAACACCAAAATTGTACAAATCGCGTAACAGTAAAATTGTTCAGTTGTTAGGTTAAGCTCTTAAGTTGCATCTTAGAAATGATTGGGAAAACTTACTGGAATTTTCCGATGTTTTTATAATCTAGTTAGAATTTTAAACAGCAAGAATGTGTAATTATTTAGGTTTAAGTGAAGAATCGGGATGAAATAACATATAAACGAAAATGACATGTTCATCATTAATTCATTATAGCTAAGGATCGGAAGCTCGTGAAGGATTGAGATAAAGTTAATATATATATATATATATATATATATATATATATATATATGTTATCTCCGAATCATTTTCCAGTTTATTCAAGATAAAATCCGCTCTCCCTCACCTTCTAACCTTATGTTCTGGCATAATAATGTGCTTCACAGGTTTCAAGTGCGATTTAATTTTCTTGTCCGTTTTCATTGTACTTTGGAGTGTCATAGCTGAAACTCATCTCCTACGTGCCAAAAGTCTTATGGACTGAGTTGGATCTTTTCTAATTTATCTCTTTAGCTCTTAATGGAAATGATTATCTTTCTTGCTGTTGTGACCTCCTGATCCAGATGACCTCTCTACTGTTCCCTTTTTTAAAACTTATTCACCGTTTTCTTGATAGTTATTGAATGGACTTTGAAAATGGAAGCCACACTATGAATGCTGGTAATATTACTGAAGGCCTGAATCATATTTTTATTCCATCATTGCTCAGTTGTAAAGGCAGGGGGTCTGACACGAAAGGATTATACCGTGTTCTCTTTCTAGCTGAATAATTCGAAGTGTTTTTCAGTGGTTCTTACGATAAATGGTGACAAGATGTCTAAATGTATTATCTAAAAACCTGGAAAAAAGAAACTGAGTTTAGTGATTTTTTAAGCTTTTGTGCGATTTTTTAAAGATTTTGTGCGATTGACAATTACGCAGTTACACGATTTGGACAATTTTGAATTTTGCTGTTACATCCGGTAAATATATATATATATATATATATATATATATATATATATATATATATATATATATATATATATATATGGAGCACAGTTTTTTAAGAATAAAAACCAAAATACTAAAGAATCCAGGATTATTTACTTAACGTGTTTTTTCCTATTTTTCTACATATTTTCATATATATATATATATATATATATATACATATTATATATATACATACACATACAGATATTATATACATATACACTTATATATATATATGCACATATTCTATATCCACATATAATAAATATATACACACATTATATATATATATACACAATATATATCTATATACACATATTATATATACCCACATATTACATATACCCACATATTACATATACACACATATTATATTATATATATATATATATATATATATATATATATATATATATATATATATATATATATATGTCCCGTTGTGTATCATATAGTTTCATGGTATGCTATATTTATGGGCTATGGGTTCGATATCAGGGATAGAGTATGTAAACATGAAAGTTGACAGTTCAACACCCAGAAGCGCCAGTCTGTTTCATGCTTAAAAGCAATATGCAGATCTTAAATTATATATATGTATATATATACAACGTTTATATATATGTGTGTGTGTCAGTGTGTCGTGGGGAGGAGGGAGAGAGTAATTTTTTATCATGTTATTGACTCTCCCATTTCTAATTCGTAGTCGTTATCCATTATACAACCCGCAAGTTGTCACTGACCAAGTTCGACGTTGCTCAACTTCGCTGATACTACGAGAATCGTGTTCTTTGTGTAGAAGGAATTCTTATCTTATATGGAATTACGTTCCCTATATATCATCATAAACCTTGCTTCTTACATAGTAACCCTCTACCTCGAGTGGTTCTTGTGCCTTATATAGGCTGAACATCATAAAAAAACATATTTAGCAAAAAAACTGGAATCCTTTCGTCCGTAGTGATAACAAAAATGCATATGTATATCCATGTGTTTTCGGAGAGATGGATTTTACTTTTGGTAAACGCAAGATCGATTCGGACAATTTCTAGGGTGCCTACAACCCAATGTGCGTTATTACACCATTGCACCACAACATCAAGCAATCAGACAGTGTTGAGGCCCAGAACAGGTGTCAGATCAGTTATCTTGACTGTTTAATACTCAATTCCGAGAAAAGTGTTTTTCTTCAAAGAAATAGGGAGTAATCGTCCTCCGATTGGCCAACCAATCAAATAATGTCTATTTTTAACGTCTGTGCCGGTTTTAACCTGCGCATAACTATCAGATAGGTTAATATAAACAATCCTCTGACATTTCTACTTCAACTTGAGCCAACGGAAACCGGAGTGATATATTAAAATCAATTTATTTCACTGTAACTTCTATCTTCTAATGTACTTCCTTGTACTTGTAAAATCTTGTCACTTATATTGAAATTATGACTCTTAATTACAACCGGGATTAATTCTATAACCTAATTTGATTTAGAAATAAGCTAAAACCGAACTTTATAAAAAGTAAAAGAAAAAGATAATGACATAATATCACTGTTAACTACCCACACTACAAAAAAAGAAAATGAAAATTTTGGAATATAAAATCCATTAATACAAGATGACATTAAAGGATTAGTACTAATACTATCTGTCTATATTTCTGAGATGAGGTATTATGTACACTATTTATATTATTCGGATTATTGTTCTCATCTTTGTCGCCATATTTATTACAACATTTCGGCCGACCTGGGCCGACCAAGCATAGAAATGAATACAATATGGGAACCAGTAATAAAGATTGCCAGAGAAAAGCGATAATAACAACAAAAATTGCAATATGAACTCTGGTAAAAAAAAACATGCAATGATAACAGCAAAAATTGCAATATGAGCACTGGTAAAAGATATTAGGTTTATAATACCCAGAAATTCATACAGAGATGTCATCAAGGACACATGGCACAGTGGATAAAGGCGTTGGTTAGATCCAGTGACAGGATACCCGGTTAAGGCGGTGGATAACTTGGAGAGGGGAATTAACAGGAGATAACTGATAACTAACATCCATTAAACATGACACGTGGAACTAGAACAGTGAAATAAAGGGTTCAGTCCGACATTCCAACGACCTGAAGAAGGCCGGATCGTACAACGGCCGAAACGTTGTAATAAATATGGCGACAAAAATGAGTATGATAGCAAGAACAATGTAAATAGAGTACTAATACTAATTTACCACAAGTCCTCAGTGGGTTTGAGACGTTTAATTTCCTAACAAATATGTTTAAGATAAAGATTTTATAGATTTCAACTGACAGTAACACTAATTCTTCAGTCCTCAGTTGATATAAGGTGTTTAATTTTCTAACCAAAAAGGTTTAAGATTTTATAAATTTCAACCGACAGTAACACTAAGTCTTCAGTTCACATTGGATTTGAGGTGTTTAATTTTCTAAACAAAAAGGCTTAAGAAAGAGATTTTATGAATTTCAACCGACAATAACCCTAACTCTTCAGCAATAAACGCCGAAATTTTCTTGTCTGTAAATGGTTAAATTTATTATTGTCCTGAATTTATGTTCGACTCCCTCATAGACAGGTGTCTAGGCCCGCTAGGTGAAACGTCAAAATTCTTGTATAATTGTATGGCTACGTGTTAGAACCTACTTGACGTCTTTGTGGTTTATTGTAAGTCTGTAGAAACGAATAAGTCACAAGTCTCGGAGGATCGTTTTGGAGTTGAACGCTCGACATTAATCAATTTGGCCTTTATCGAACTTCCTTCGTCTTCTCCTTTGTGATTTCAAACAAAACTTTTCGTATCAATCAAAATCACAAATGCTCAATCGCTTTCCATACAATCGTGAGAGAGAGGCACAGAACAAGATATGCATCACTCAATTTCAAATGCTCATATCGAATCTCCTTACTCAGGGAGTGTCTGTCTGTGTGTCCGCCTATCAAGACCTAGACGTACCTGAATTAAAAGAAATACTTTAATTTAAATTTATGAGGCTACCTACCCAAATAAAATTTTATGGGTTACAATGTCAGGGATAGAACATATGTAAATATTAAAGTGGATACTGAATTCAGCATCAAGTGGATCCAGTCTGTTTATTGCCCAAACACAATCTCCAAGTTATACATACATACATACTACATACATACACAACACACACATACACACACACACACACACACACACACATATATATATATGTTTATTCACGTCTATATATCCTAGCATGTTTATGCCTATCTCAATCTGTTTCTCAAATTATTACACTTTCTCTTTCAGTATCTATCTATCTATCTATATATCTATCTATCTATCTCTTTCTGTTCATTATCTATCTATCTATCTATCTCTTTCTGTTCATTATATATCTATCTATACCAGTCTCTTCGGTTCTCGTCTCAGCCAGTTCGTATCTATCTATCTATCTATCTATCTATCTATCTATCTGCGTCAATACATATCACAGAAAAACGATGTAATTGATTATCTTTATCCAACTTAGTCCTTTCGTATTTAGCTTTCTTCAAATGGTTCCATCCAGACTTTATCTATGTGTATATATATATATGTGTGTGGATATATATATGGATACATATACATATATATATATATATATATATATATATATATATATATATATATATATATATATATATATATATATGTGTGTGTGTGTGTGTGTTTGTGTGTTAAGAAATATGCGTAATATCTTGCATTAATTGCACAAATATATATATATATGTGTATATATATATAAATTATATATATATATATATATATATATATATATATATATATATATATATATATATATATATATATATATATATTACGCCCCTTATCATGACAATAATCCCGAAAATAAAAATAAGAATAGACATAAATATAATAATTCCAGCAGTTGAAAATTGCTTCGGCATGAAACTCTAAGTCGTGCAATTAATGTGAAATACTATATATATATATATATATATATATATATATATATATATATATATATATATATATGTGTGTGTGTGTGTGTGTGGTTATATAAATATATATATATATATATATATATATATATATATATGTGTGTGTGTGTGTGTGTGTGTGGTTATATAAATATATATATATATATATATATATATATATATATATATATATATATGTGTGTGTGTGTGGTTATATAAATATATATATATATATATATTTGGTTGGATTGATGAGTTTAAATAATAATATATATATAATATATTACACACACACACACACACACACACACACACATATATATATATATATATATATGTATAGGTATATTGGTATTTATATACTCATTTTATATGCACACAGTTTTCACACAGACACACACACACACACACACATATATATATATATATATATATATATATATATATATATTGGTGTACCAAATTATAGTGGAACGTTTGCTATTAAAAGAGAACTACAAAACATATCAATTTGCCATTTATTAACCTTCTGTAGTCACATAATTCATCCAGCGTCGTTTCCATTGATGGAATCATTCCTGGCAGACCTTTTGCCGGTTACTGAGAAGCTGCCTCGTCGCTTTTACCCTGATGTCCTCCACATTGGTTCTTTACAAGTGAGGTTTGATTTTGAATCTCGCAGTAGACGAGATCCGATGAATAGGGTGGTTTTCGGACCAGGGAAATCTAATTGATGTAAAACCGCTGCCCAAGCCATGGTTACAGTGGGAACCTCTGTGGGATGTTGAGTCCACCCAACTGAACACATTTTTTTTTCCCAAGCCTAAAGTTTTTGCGCCAATCTTATATGCGAGTTGAAGGTCGGTCTGAACCAAGCGGTTTCATTCTGCGTTCTTTAGGTAAGCACTTTACAATATCGTTTGACCAGACATTTTTTGATCAGGGCAATATATTAGGTTGGTGCAAAAATAATGTCGTTTTCTCACATATGGTAATATGTGAGAAAACGACATAATTTTTGCACCAACCTAATATATATATATATATATATATATATATATATATATATATATATATATATATATGTGTGTGTGTGTGTGTGTGTGTGTGTGAGGTGGGGCAGTTTGAATAGCAAGTGTGACAGACGAAAACCTTAGTGAGTTTGAGTAAATGGATGACTGAACAGGATTTAGGATAAATTAAAAAAAAATGTAAAAAGACCTAAAAAAGACAGGAAACTGTGAAAGCCATGATCGCCAACGTCTCGAGGGGGGACATACCACATAAAAAAGAAGATACGGCTGGCTGTCTGCTTGCTGCATTGGTTGTCCTGATCGAATTGGCAGGAAACGATACAGTCACAATAATGAATAGTGGCTATGTTCAGGTTCGATGGAGAATGGCATTCTCGGTGGACTTAGAAGCAAAAGAAAAATACATTCATATATATATATATTAATACATTTATTCGGTTTTTATTTTTGTTCATTTTGTGATTAAAGTTTCTTTTTATTTTATTGTCCATTTCTTTTCGAGAAAAACATTTTTTTTCATTACTTATGACAACACTTAGTTTTATGATTCTTGGTGGGGCGTTCTTGAGAGGATTGCTTTAAAAATTAAATTAAAATACACTAATTACTTTTGTAATTCCTAATGGATTGGACAGAGATATTGAAAATGGCTAATTTACATAATAATAGCAATATAATTATAAGATATAAAGAATATTATGCCGTTGGTAATTTTTGTATCACCATATAATTTTTAACACGCACACACACACAGACCTATAATTTAAAAAAAGCAATGCCGCTCCCTATATTTATCGGTAAAGATAATGATATGTATGGCTGTTATGGAAACATGGACCATAATTCAGGTCACACACACACACACGCACGCACACACGCACGCACACACACACACATATATATAAATACATACAAATATATATATATATATGTATACACATACATATATATATACATGCACATACATATATATATATATATATATACACATATATATACATATACACATATATATACATATATATATATATATACATACGCATACATATATATACACATATATACATATATATTTATAGATATATTTACATATATATATATATATATATACATAAATAATATATATATATATATATATATATATACATATCTACACACATATACGTACATACATGGATATATTTACATTTATATACATATCTACATACATATATATGCACATATATACATATATACATACATTTATATATATACATGCATATATATATATATATATATATATACATACATATATATATATACATATATACATAGATATATAGATACATATATACACATATATTCATACATATATACATACATATGTATACATATATACATACATATAGATATATACATATGTATACATATACACATACAAATATATATATATATATATATATATATATATATATATATATATATATATATATATATATATATATAATGGGCTCTTTTTATGCGAACGATTTTTGTATGTCTTATCAGGCATGGACTCTCAGTTATTAAATGCACTGAGTCTATCAGAACCTTTTCTTACCACAACCAGTGCAAAAAAAATAATTGGAATTATCGTTGTCCTCATCAGCCACGTATTTTGAGATTTCTACTTCGACTTTTTTCAAGATCTTCAATAGATCTCTTTTCCACAGTTTTTTGAAGATATTCAAAGGCAGATTATAGTCTGCAGGAACTAAATTAAAAATAAGAAACCACGTTCTGTTTTTGTGCGTCGCGCTTGGTCAGTACAAAGATGGGTGACCGCTTGGTAATACCAGATGCTGTAAGCTTGGATGTGCAGATGCTGTAATGAATCATGGCTTTGTCAATCGGAGAACCGTCTTCCAATTCCAGTCGGCTTTGTTATTTTAACTTACGCACAAATACCCTTGGCAAGTGTCTGAATTCACCTCTTCTCCGAACAGCTATAAGTTAATTTGTAAGACTAATTTAACTAAATCATAATTATTTAGAAACATTCTTAGAATCTAAAAATATTATCTGACTTTAAATAGCCTGCAAATATTTAATAACCGGAAAAAAATGAAATACACTATTATAGTCAAAAATAACATGTTCACTACTCAAAGAGATGTATTGTTTGAAAGTAGAGTAAGTTCTGCTAATTAAGTCACTTTACTTTTCTTTCGTTTTACGACGCTTAACTTTTCATAGTTGCATTGTTAATGAGTTGAAAATCAAGCTTTCTTACAACTGCCAATAATAAATAGCCCTGGTTTATTTTGGTTTGTTTTACGGCATATGGTTTATTTAATGCCGATAAGATTTTTAGTGTTGATAATATTTTTTCAAAAATATATTGTTGGTAATATATATATATTTTTTAATAAAAATATTGCTGGTAATATTTTTTCCCAAAATGTATTGCTGGTAATATTTTTCTTCTACAAAAATTTACTGCTAGTAATATTTTTTCCAAAAAGTATTACTGTTATTAAAACATATTTTTATACTTTCATAGTGTTTTGACCCATTTTGGTTTGTTAACTATTTGCCCATAGCTGGGACCCTGACTGGTGCTACCACCCCCGATCAGGGTGCACCTGGGATCACTAGCAATTAATAGGTGGTTCCATGCTCCTCAAAACCTCTTGATTAAAGGCCTTGTTGCCCGATGTAGTTTATCGTCATACCCAGGATGGATTGATAGTCTTGATGAAAATAATACAAACGAAGCAAATATAACCAATCCGAGAGAAAAGTTTTTTTCCATATTTCCGTTGGCATTTGGCGATAGGTGCACATGTACACAATGTTACGCAAATTGTCCTCAAAAGCTGACTGCCTGATGAGCCAAATTAACGAGACTATAGTAGTGGGTGTGCAACTATTTTACATTTTAATACATATACTTAATTGCTCTATTCTTCGTTGAGAACTTGTAGTGATTTCGAAATTGAGGATAGAAGTGGCCATTATATTAAGCACTGGTGAATGTTTTTCTTGTAGAAATAGTTTCAAATTTGTCATTTGGTCAGGTTTCGAGATATGGTCGAACCAATAAATACTCAGTTATCTCACATATGCATATACGATTCTTTTGCTATATACGAGATGCATTCCAGAAGTTTTGATTTTTTTTTTAAGGAAAGGCATTAATTAATTTCAAAAATGTAAAAAACATTAATCTCCTTCCAAGTTGGATCATCTGGCTTCAAAGGACTTGTTGTAGTACCCCAGCCACTTCGTGGAAGTTACATGGATGTTATTCGAAATGAAGTTGCCTCGGACGCTTGCCATAGCCTTCTACATATTCTCAGTTCCCTTCAAAACTATTGCCTCTGATGTTGTCCTTCTGATTACGTAACAACCAAAAGTCATAAAGAACAGGGTCCTGAATGTAGTGAGAGATTTGACGCACATCTCCGTCGACGCAAACTTTGTTGGCTAGCGAGCGTTCAGTTCCCGACTGTATTCTACAAATTAGTCATCTGTGAAAAGCAGTGTTTAGTAGGGTGCGTCCAAAGAGCTGCTACAGCCGTCTCCTTCAGTCTAGGATAACAAAACTTGGCGGGTCAGCTTATTATATGTAGAGTAGTAATATAATAAAATTACAGTAATTTAGGGAAGTTATAAATGCCTCTCCTAAAAACGTATCCATACTTCTTGAATGCATCTCGTATAGATGCATACAATTATTAATTCAGTATCTAGGTACGATAAAAAATCAATAACAATAAAAATATTTATTAATAAAAATAAAATATTAGTAAAATGAAATCATAAAACCAGCCCAGAAAGTAGATTTTTTTTAATCATTTCACCCCAAGTAAGGCAATAAAATCACTAAAACGCAGGGCGGGTTGCACTGAGTAATAGAAAATACGAGAAAGAAAAAAAGCTATTAAGGTGATCGAACAACAAAAGAACAAGAATTAAGAAGACGGCAGATAACGATTAAAGTTGCATTTAAATCTTTGAAGATCAATGTTGACAGGTCAGTAAGAAGGTGGAAGAGCATTCCACAAGCGAGAAGTGCGATAGAAGAAACTGTTAGCATAGAACTTACGGTTACATTTCACCATTTCAAACGTAAAATGATGAGACCTTGCCACCAAACTAGTACCGCGCTTAAATCCATAAATTCTAGGTACCTACCATAAAGGAAAGTTCATCAGAACGATTAACATGAAAGCATTTATAGAGGCGACAAAGAGAAACCAGATTACTGTGGAGGGAAAGTGATGGAAGGCAAGATGCCAGGTCAAAACCAATAAAATTTGCAGATTCTTTTTTGGA
Organism: Acanthosepion lycidas; assembly: GCA_963932145.1. Classification (NCBI taxonomy): domain Eukaryota; kingdom Metazoa; phylum Mollusca; class Cephalopoda; order Sepiida; family Sepiidae; genus Acanthosepion; species Acanthosepion lycidas. Next base: position 43,018,817 of record OZ010607.1, on the reverse strand, counting down.
TTCTATCAAGAACCTGTAAATATTGACGCGAAGAGTCCAAAATCCGGCCTTATCGTCTGTGTTCACTTTTACGCGAGAGTCATGAAAAAAAAGATAGGAATTCTTCTTTTCTTTGAGAATTATAGTTTATATATCCACGGTCTCGCTCTCTAGCAGAGGTGAAAGCCACATGAAGACTAAGAAACTTATTTCAAAGCCAGCGAGAAGACAGAAGGAAACCAGTCCCCTATATCTTCCAATACGTCACGGCAATTCCAAGAATATTAAGAAAAAATGAATCTGGGAGAGCCATGTACGTCTTATTTGCTCCTAATGCATGGATACAGAAGGCGCTTACCTCCCTTTGGTGGAGATAAGTCACGTGTGTCACATGACGACCGCTTCATGCTGAAATCACCGTTCATTATTCAGTTCGTTTCCAGCAGCCAGACAAGTAGATTGCTTTCTTTAAGACCGCCCTCCCCCATGTCACGGAATTAGGCTAAATTTGCCTCTCCAGCACCTTACAAACATATGGTGCCGTTTCCATTTGGGAAAATATCTTTTCTAGATTTAGAATGAAATTTCAGTTTACAGTCCTAAATTTGGGGAAACCGAAAACTCGCGGTTTCCCGTTCGTGGAATATGTTCGCGCCTAGGGCATAGTTGAACCCGGCCATTTGAATCTAGAGTCATAAAAATGAGCTCTCCAAGTACAGGAGTATCTCTTTACACTCTGCCTTGCTGTGTAGATGTTTACATGTGTATATGTCATATATTATTCGCCGCGTTTAACACGTGTATATATGTATTAGTTTTGTTTATATCTTAGTGATATAAAAGTATCTCCAAGAACATAGTATGTTTGTCATTCTATTTGCTTTCAGCCATTCCATTCCGCCACGTCCTTGAATTAAGGTCTCTCGCGTATAATAATATGTCATCTCTCGCGTATAATAATGCCCATAACGGGGAAATACAAAAGAGAGAATAAATCTATCTTCCAACAGCATCCATTATACTAAAATTCACCCAATGCAAAGGCGGGTTAGAACTTTTGGGGTTTGTGAAAGAAATGAAATAGAGCCCGGTAAGAAATGAAGATGATGAAGATAATGGGGATGATGGTCATGTGTTCGCGGGAAGAAGATTTTAGATTGGAATTTGCTTTTCATCGATGGAATAGGAATGGAATATGAGTGGTTTGCTAATATGTAAGTGCCATAGCGTGTCCTTGTCGTGAAGGTTTAAATTGGCGTGAACAAGGAATGTGGTTCGCCCGAGAACCTTCTGGGTAATTAGCGATAGAACCGCCAGAGACATACAACATCCAACCTGTCGGAGAGAGGTTGAATAGTGGAGAATAATTCGTCACCCACAAGAGCTCGGAGACGTTTAGGACCCAATCTAGCCAGGAGAGTGAATTCGAAGACTTTCCCTTTATATCTATGCATGTATGAATACTTATTGTCTAAATGTTACTGTTTGCGTGCCGAAACAGGTGTTGTATGGTGAACCTGAGTCAAGAAAGCATCCCTAACGCAAGACGCACAAAAGATTCAATGAAAACGTTGAAGACACAATTAAAAAGGTCAACATAGATACAAACTCCTGAGAAAGTCTTGCATCAGGAAGGTAGATGTTCGAGAAATATGTTTACTGTTTGTGATGCAGAAGCTGCAAACAACAGATTTAGTTGCACTGAACTGAAACGAGCTGGTAGATATATGGAAGACGTGACCTTTCCTTTTTGAGATGGACGCAAGGCCGTCACTCTCCTGAGATGAATAAATCTGTATCTGCTTCTTACGATCATATCTCCCCAGACGCAAACTGCGACAGAGAAACGGACTCATCTAACAACATGAAACAGACTTTTCATGTATTATTTTTGAAAAAGTCAGTAGGTCAGCCTGTGTTCTCACAGGGTATCATAAAAATTAATATCAATATAATTGCTGTTGGAAGCCCCGCCTATAAACCATGTTGAATGGTTTGCAAAGTCCCATGCAAGTTTTAAGCGTCATTTACGACATCATCAACAACATGGAAATCATCTGTAAGAATGTTTGGGTGTTATGAGACTTAAGAGTAGTCATAAGGGTTTACGTGTCCGCTTCCACCATATGGTATAAACGCTACGCTTCTTGTATCATTAAAGATTATGCTGTCTTTAGGCTATCTCTTGCGAAGGAATTTTGGGCTTTCGCTCTTTTAACTTCAGCGACCTATGTACGTGTAATAAGACATATAATTAAAAATGTACCTTAACGAAAGCTTTAATAAACAGAGGAGACCACGATGGAAGCTAAGAGCAAATATGAATAAAAATAAAAGAGTATGTAAATATATTGTTATGAATATTCAAGAGTGGTCTCCCCTTGTTTCGTTACTATCCTCTTTGAGAGAGCTATTTCTGTTTACTGGGACGATAAAAAGATACTATACGCGAACATTGTATTATCACTTGAATAAAGCTTTCTTAAAGACTACACTTTCGTACTTTTATCATTATACACACAGACACACACATATTCATATATATATATATATATATATATATATATATATATATATATATATATATATATATATATATATATATATATATATATATATATGTATGTATGTATGTATGTATTTATATATTTCAACAAAAAGGGAGATAAATCCGGAAGAGTCCAACTCGGGGGAAGTTAATATTTATTACATACTTCTCCTCCATTTTGGGCACATCGAGGCGGTGTAATGTAAGCAATCTGGTTTTGATAGAACGATTATGACTGAGTAGTGAGTTCGATCCTCACTAGGTGCTCCATAATTTCGGCCTTGTGCGACATCTAAGCTACGCTTGGAAAATCTCTACTTCTCATCCATTTTTTTTTAATATTCTGGATATTGTAGCGGTTTTCTTCGATTCCTCAAAGGTCGTCTTAGCGTCACTAAATCTTCGGAAATCAGGGTAGAATGTTGATTTTCAGAGTCTGAGGGCACCAGTAAGTGTATTTCAGTGTTACTTAATAGCTTAAAGTACATACACGGATTCCTCTACTTATGTACTGCTATTTTCCACAAGAGTATCACTTAGTCTAATTTTTGTTTCTCCCCGATCGTATTTGTTTCCAACAGGAGCCAAATCATGTATATCTACATTACGCCATTAAATCTTAAACAGACATATTGGAAATTGACTTCTAAAAAACTGAACCTCGTCGACTAAAAGTTCGCACGGACATTACGACGTAAAAGTACCGGACGAGTGGATGCTAGCCAAGTGGGCAAGAAATCACCACAAAGTGACCAGCGTTGATATGAAAATATTCGTTCGCGGTATGCCGTGTTCGTCGCGGAAAAATGCAGAGATCTTATGGCATGCAGTACTGCTAGTCGAACAACTTGAGATTCTCGTAGATTTCTCGAAGCCAAGGCTAGTATGCCGTGATTCCATATAATCCCATTGTATTGTTTACACTCAACATTCACTTTTGGGTTGTAAAGGGTTGTTCGACGCGTAGTTATACCCAAATTAATGAAATACTCACGCAGTTCCTTAGAAAAAAGGAACCCCGGTCCGAGGGGATTTAGGAAGGAAACCCGAACACGGTGAGAGTCTGAGTTAAGCATTTAATTACTACACTATTTGTCATGTTGGGGTAAGCAAAAGCGAAAGGAAACCGAGTGGATTCGTCTATTACCGATAACATAACGGTCGTGCGAGGTAGAAGGAAGAAGATACAGTAGACTCACACCCGTCATTAAATATTACACACGCGTATTTGGGATTGGCTTCTAACAGCTGAACCACGCCGGCTAAATATTCGTACTTATAAGTACGGACATTACGACGTAAGAGAACCAGACCTGGGGCTGCTAGCCAAGTGGGCCAGGAATGACCACTAGGTGACCGGCGTTGATAAGAAAATATTAGTGACCTTATGGCATATAATACTGCGGGTAGTAAGACTTCCCATTGAGATTCTCGTAGATTTCTCGAAGCCAAGGCTAGCGTGACGTACTTCTAGATAATTCCATTGTATCGTTCACTCTGACCATTCCATTTTGGGTTGGAAGTTGTTTTTCAACTAGTAACTATATACAAATTAGTGAAGTACTCACTCCGTTCCTTAGTTAGAAAATAGGAACCTCGGTAGGGAAAAGTCTCGAACACGGTGAAAATCTGAGTTAAGCATTTAATTACCACACTAGTTGTCTTACTAGGTCAAGCAAAAGCAAGATGAAACCGAGAGCACTCGTCTATTACCGTTGAAATATAACGTTTCTGCGAGTTATTAGGTTGGTGCAAAAATAATGTCGTTTTCTCACATATGTTACTATGTGAGAAAACGACATTATTTTTGCATCAACCTACTAGAAGGAAGAGGCCCCTTAAAATATATGCTGGTTCTTTCCCTTGGTTGTATAGCCGTTTTAAGGTGAACTTTTCCAGGTTTCTAGAAACGTGCTTTCCATCTCAGAAATATAAAAAAGAAGAAACCTATGTTGATTAATTTCATTGGTTGTATAACCTTTTTAAGGCGAACCTTTTCAAGGCGAACCTTTTCAGCTTTCTAGAGACGTGGTTTCCATCTCAGAAATATAAAAAGAAGAACTCTATGATGATTATTTTCATTGGTTGAATAACTTTTTCAAGGCGAACTTTTTCAGGTTTCTAGACACGTGGTTTCCGTCTTGCACAAACAAGACAGTCAGTGTATATATTATATTTTTACATCTTCCATAGAGTAAGGTAGATTCCTGACTTTGACGAAGTGGACTAATCTGGTTATTCCAGGAAGACAAACACGATCGTGAAACTCATACAAGTTTTCTTTGTGTAGGATAGTGCCACAATGAGCCTGTAAGAGTGTATCAGCTGGTACCGTATCCTTCCCTGGTATATAAGTAAGTCATAATTATAGTTCCTCAGTTCCATTCTCCATTACTCAGGACTCGCAATATTAAACATATACTTTATCGCCTGTTAGACGGTAACGATAGAAAAGTTCCGATCAGATAAGTAGTGAGACCGACTTGTTTTACAGATTCTATAATAGTTGAAAACGTCTTTTCTCCTAAAACGGACGTGGTGATATGCGCTCTTCAAATACAAAGAAAAATAAATTTTATATTTGGAGATTTCCGAAGTCGGGTCGTCCATTCTTGGAAAGGGTAAGCATCAAGTCGAGTGAATTTATTAATAGTTCTACTATAATCCACGGTCAATCTCTTATTATGCATTTCGTCAACAATAATTAAATTTCAGCTCGCCAAGATGATGTACTTACATCAATTATACCATCTCTTAGCATTTTATCAAGAATTAAAATTTGAGTTCAGCAAGATCTATTTAGCTCAATTATTCCATCATTTAGCATTTTATCAAGAATTAAAATTTGAGCTCAGCAAGGAGATCTATTTACCTCAATTATTCCATCATTAAGCATTTTATCAAGAATTAAAATTTGAGCTCATCAAGATAATGTATTTACCTCAATTATTTGATATCTTAGCATTTTATCAAGAATTAAAATTTGAGCTCAGCAAGGAGATATATTTGGCTCAATTATTCCATCATTTAGCATTTTATCAAGAATTAAAATTTGAGCGTAGCAAGGAGATCTATTTAGCTCAATTATTCTATCATTTAGCATTTTATCAAGAATTAAAATTTGTGCTCAGCAAAGAGATCTATTTACCTCAATTATTCCATTTATTAGCATTTTATCAAGAATTAAAATTTTAGCTCAGCAAGGAGATGTATTTTCCCCAATTATTCCATGTCTTAACATTTTATCAACAATTAGAATTGGCTCGAATACAAATGCCCAGCTATTATGTAACCGTCTCTTCTACTCCAATAGCTTCATATCTCGCACCTCCGACCCGTGGAACTCCCTCTTTTTTCCTGTTTCCCTAAGAGCTATAATCTTCAACTATTCAAATGTAATGTCAATAGATATCTACAGTTGCCTTGATCTATCCACTATCCTTCTCTTCGTCCTTTCCTCTATCACTCCTATCTGATCTCGCACCAAATCTTATGTAACCCCTTCCGTGCTAGTGCCTTCCAGCCTTGCTTTGGGCGAAATGCTCATATATATATATATATATATATATATATATATATATATATATATATATATATATATAAATATATATATATATATATATATAAATATATATATATATATATATATATGTGTGTGTGTGTGTGTGTGTGTGTGAGCAAATTTCAGTTTCGGCGTTTATATGGTGTCATTGTGATTGACTTGAAAATGGTTTCATCAAACCTGAGAACCAGTTGCGTTACTACGCACAGAACAATCCTTGGAAACGAAGGAAGCAACATTCGAAAGTATTCGAAATAAAATATGAACTTTAGCAAATTTAAAGTTAATAGGAAATTTTTAAAAAATATACAGAAAAAATAACAGACATAATCGTGCATATTATTTAAACAACAACTCACATTAATATGTTGGTTTAATGTAATTATTTCTCTAAAGAATGTAATGAATTTTCATTAATCCGAAATATATTCTTTATCCATTTAAACATTATTTTTAATAGATAATCTTATGTTAGTAGACGCTCCGTTATATTTATTAAACAATATATATATTTATTTTTGTTTACCGGACTGGATATTCGAGAAATCTTATTAGAGAGAGCACAGATTTAATTAATATTAAGATTATTTAATAACATTTATCGAACTTTCATGCCGTTAGGTGAAAAGAAATAAAATACACTGCTTAATAAACGGATCATCTACAGAAATACAACCTTTAAAGTGACAATATACAGACACACACACCCATATATATATATATATATATATATATATATATATAGTGCAACGATTTTACATATAGTAACATGCACAAAGGGTATGTCATTAAATATATATATATATATATATATATATATATATATATATATATATATATGTATATATATATATATATATATATACATATAC
>OZ010607.1:42996856-43009356 GCA_963932145.1 Acanthosepion lycidas | reverse complement strand
TCATAAAATCATAGTACCTCGTCGAAATACAAGAATTATTTATCTGTTGAACTTACAATGCTTCAATGTAACTATTTATCGGTATTTACCCATATCTCCTTCTCTGATAGCTTTAATATGTATGTATGGATGCATCTCTCTATCTTGTTTAATTCATATCTATCTATCTACCTATCTTGTTCTGTTCATATCTATCTATTTACCTATCTATCTATCTATCTATCTATCTTTTTGTTCTGTTCATATCTATCTGTTCAAATCTATCTATCTACCTTGTTCTGTTCATATCTATCTGTTCAAATCTGTCTATCTGTTATGGGGCTATCTCCTTTTTACATAAGATGGACTCGTCCAAAGTATACTTATACTTACGGGGAGAATACTTGGGGTTGAGATACGTTGAGACAGGTACAGGGTGTTCTCAGAGAGTTATACAAGAGTTCAGAGAGAGAGAGAGAGATGGAGAGGGAGAGAGAGAGACTTTACTTACAGAGACTTGTACATATACTTTCTACTAACCCGCATTCCTGGACTACTAATCTTCACTTCAAGTCTGTATTCTTACGTTTAATACACTCATTTTTCTATCTCAATCACTGGCGTTGTTTATTTATTTGTGCAGTATTCCATTCACGGAATCCACAACAACTTGGCGACGAGTATTTCGCACTTCATGGGGACTTAAAAAAAAAAATTGCCGTTGCCAGCGTCTACAATAACTTGGCGACGATGAATTTGGACCCAAACGGAAAAAAAATTATCTCTCGTCAAGACAACTTGACGACGAAGAGTACGGACACGTACGGAAAAAAATGTTTTTTTCGCTTGCCAACACAATAACTTGGCGATGGAAATTCGAGGGTCACATCGACCACAACAGCTTGGCGACAAGACTCGAAGGAACTCACGCAGAGAACAACAAATTAACGACGAACAAAAAAAACGTACACAAGAGATAGAAGAAAAATGTTGTCACTCCATAAAAAATGGAAGATTTTCAAAAAGCAATGCTTGAGTTTATAAGAAGAAGTGAGAAAAGACAGCTAATAAATGAAGAAAGACAAATTCAACCCCAGGAATTAATATTAAAAGTAACGGTTAACGCACAACAGAAGAATATCGATAAAGAGGCGACTTTTTCTCAAGACACAGTTTGGAAAACAATAGAAACATTTAACTACTCTCTAGAAGATGATAAAAATTTCGGGGATTATTACAGACGTCCTGAAGACATTTTCAACATTGATTGACAAAACTGGACGGAAGCTAAGAAGCTCCGTTTTACTACTCAGGAAATTGGAATCAGACGAGTACACAAAATTTGTGGACTACATTCTACCGAAAAAGACAAACGATTTGACATTTTGACGAGGCAGTTACATGCCTTACGGAGCTCTTCAGTCCAAAGACTTCACATTTTCACAAAAGGTGGAAATGTCTCAACCTCGTAAAAAGCGAAAATGAGGACTACTCCACGTTCGCCGCAATTGTGAACGAACATTGCGATGACTTTAAATTGGCAGAATTGACTCCGGACAATTTTAAGTGTCTTATTTTCATACAGGGATTAGTCTCAGCCAAGGACAGTGAAATGCAAAAAAGAATTTTCACGAAGCTTCAAAACGAGCATGGATTAAATCTACAAAAATTGTCAGAAGACTGCCAAAAATGCTTGAGTATAAAAAAAAAGACTCTAAGGATATCGAGAAATCGGGAGTAGAACACATACAAAAAGTTACGTTTTTCACACCCCCACCGAAAGAAAAACAAAAATTTTATGAGAAAGAAAAAAATTCAAGGTATAAGGCGATTAATGACAGAGCTCAAAGCAAATATAAGCCCCCCTCCATCTGCATGTTACAAATGTGGTGGATTCAACTAGAATAAAGTCTGTCGATTTAAATACAAGAACTGTTTAGCTTGTGGAAAAATGCGATATAAGGCATTTCAATGTAGAAACAAAAAACACACTAGTAGGGTAAGAACTGCTAGAATGGACTACGAAGACAAACTAAACACAAGAAAATACGTGGAACTGGAGATCTTAAATAAGAAGGTAAAATTACAGTTAGACTCAGGATCGGATCTAACTATAATTAATATACAGACATGGAGGAAGCTAAATAGACCGCCCATGATACATACACAGAAAGGCGTATCAATTTTGAAGGAGAAGTAATTCTAAACGTAAAATTCCATGGTAAAACGAAAAAATTGAAGATATTTGTAATGAAAGACACAGAAAATTTGGTGGGCACGGATTGGATGTAAAAATTTGACGTATGGGATTTAGCCATTAGCTCATTTTGTAAGAAAATAGAGTGCGAACCGTCAGAAGCTACAAAATTAAAAGAAGAACTATACAGGCAAATTCCCGAAGTATTCTCAAGCGGTTTGGGACGATGTAATAAGTTTGCAGCTGAAATTGAACTGAAGGAAAATGTTCAGCCAGTATTCAAGAAAAAGTGAAACGTGGCTTTCGCAACCACAGAAAAAACTGACAAGGAGTTAGATAGATTGGTACAAACTGGAATCCTTTCCAAAATCGAATTTAGTGAATGGGCGGCACCAGTGGTCTACGTAAAGAAAAAATCCGGAGAAACACGTGTTTGCACAGATTTCTCGACTGGGTTAAATAAGGGTATCAAGGATTATCACTACCCTTGTCAAGCACGGAGGAAATATTTACCAAGCTTAACGGTGGTAAGGTATTTTCTAAGATTGATTTAAGCGAAGCTTATCTTCAAATTCCAGTAGAAGAAAGTACAAAAATTCTATGTATCAATACATACAAAGGACTTTACAAATTTAACAGATTGCCATTTGTGAAAAAATTAGTACCGTCAATCTTTCAACAGACTATAGATACCATGCTCATGGGACAGAACTACTGCTTACTTAGACGACATTTTAATCAAAAGCGATAATGTAGAAGAACACGCAACGCATATTAAAGAAGTCTTTAAAAGAATTCGGGATTTTGGTTTTAAAGTGAAAGAGAAAAAATGAGATTATCTTCTAAAAGAAATCAAGTATCAAGACCATATAATCAATGAAAGTGGCAGAAAACCAGATTTAGATAGGGCATCTGCAATAGAATTATGCCTGAGCCAAACAATATCGCAGAGTTACAAAGCTTTCTTGGTCTAGCGAACTATTACGGTGAATTAATTTTCTTTTTTTGGGAAAGGTATATATTCACGTCCTCACCCAGCCATGGGCAAATTAATAGAACTTGTATCAAGAAAGATGATCATTATGTTGAAAAGCTTCCCAAAATCTAAAAAAAAAAAAATGGTTTTGAATAACCTACAAATGGTTGATAAGCCGTGAAAAACCAATGAATCAATCGAACTTTCATGTTTCCAAAGGATTAATGAATTCAGTTTTAATCCTGCATTTATACTATTCCATATAGTGGAAAATTCAGATTTAAAATAGATCCCAAATCTTTCTTTATTACAAACTTTACTAAGATTTCTTAAACGCACGGCAAGACATACTTAATAATATATAAAACTCCGATATATTTCCAATAAAATTATCAAATATAACGTCTGAAATAGTATATATATATATATATATATATATATATATATATATATATATATATATATATAAAGAATACTCTTTGCAAAACCAAAGTGAACACAAGTAGAAAAAAAAGATTTAATAAAAAGCTATTATGAAATATTGTAACCAAGTCATCTGTCTGTCTATCTATCTATCTATCTTACAATCTATCGCTACAACATCTCAATATTTTACAATCTGTTCATTTATGGATATGTTTGTTTATGTATCTCTTTATTATACTACCCCAGTAGTCTATCTATCTATATTACAATAACATCTATCTATCTATATTACTATAATATATCAGTCTATCTATCTATCTATCTATCTATCTATCTATCTATCTATCTCTACGACATCTCACAATCTGTTCATCTATGTTTATGTATCTTTACTCTAATATCTCAGTCTATCTATCTATCTATCTATCTATCTATCTATCTATCTATCTATCTATCTCTATTATATCGCACAATCTGTTCATCTATGTTTATATATCTCTTTACTATAACATCTCAGTCTATCTATCCGTAGATAATATTAAAGCCTATGTCCACAACTCGAGATCTTACAATCTGTTCATATTTCTTTATGTTTGTTTATGTATCCCAATACTATAATATCTCAATCTATCTATCTATCTATCTATCTATCTATCTATCTATCTATCTATCTATCTATCTATCTCAAACTGTTCATATCGATTCATATCTATTTCAATCTGTTCATATCTATCTCAATCTGTTCATATTTATCTATCTCTGTTCATATTTATCTATCTATCTCTGTTCATATCTATCTATCTATCTATCTATCTATCTATCTATCTATCTATCTATGTTCATATCTATCAATCTATCTATCTATCTATGTTCATATCTATCTATCTATCTATCTCAATCTGTTCATATCTATCTATCTCAATCTGTTCATATTTATCTATCTCTGTTCATATCTATCTATCTATCTATCTATCTATCTATTATAGTCTATAAACAGAACCTTTTAAAAACAAGTAGCATAAAAATACGAAAATGATATATGGCTGGGTGTACTGGCTTTTTTCGACACGTTTAATGCAAAGACGAAAGAGAGACAGAGAGAAGTAGAGAGAGAAACACAGATGTAGAGAGGAGAGAGAGAGAGAGAGAGAGAGAGAGAGAGAGAGATAAAGAAAGAAAGAGTGAAAGATAAGTGCAAAAGAAAGATTTGTTTATTCCGGTAAAGAGGACCTCTTCCAGGCTGTGTGGGTTGGATCGCATCTTTGCAACGGAGCGTTGTTCCTAGGAAAGGCAGTGGGATGGAAAGAGGAAATAGCGCGCGCAAATGCTCTTTGCAAAATCCGCTTTCTGTCTTCCTTCCACGATATGCTTACTGGTCGCATGATATGAACGTTGCATGGTCGAAATAGCATATGCTTGACGTGCACTTAATTGATCACGTGATAGCGGAACTTGAACTTTGTTATAGGATCTACCAGGTGTTGTGTTGTCCCCTTCAGGCACGTCATTTTTACTGGATAGCAGACACGTCAATCTGAACATACCTGAATGAAATCATCTTCCGGCATCTATCAGAATATATATATATATATATATATATATATATATATATATATATATATATATATATATATATATATATATATATACTTAAACATGAAAACAATAAACAAAAAATTCTTGAAGCTATATATATAAAATAGTTAAAACCTAATCTGAACAAAATAAACTACGAAATCTCCACAAATGTCCTTAAATGTCTATAATTGATAACAGAAGCCATTGGTTTATACCAACGGCTTCCCATAATTAATACTTCTTGTTTTCACTCTCGCGTCGTGATGTGCGACGCGAGTTTCGCTTCCGCGTTTCGTATACACGAGTTAGTTGTTTCGTCCGTGCATTGGTTGATACATTGAAATGTAATTACCATCTTTGATAATGGCTTATGTAAGCCGAAAGCTTAGATAGGATTAAAACATGTATCAATATAGAGATTCCGTTTCGTCTTTCAATCATAATGTTATTAAGCTTATCAGACAATATGAAAGGAACTTACTTAAAATGAGTAGACAAAACTTGTCTATATTATTTAATGAAAGATGCATCAATATATATATATATATATATATATATATATATATATATATATATATATATATATATATAATATATATATATATATATATATATATATATATATATATATATATATATGAAGACATATAGTCTTATGGTGTGCTATATTTATGGGATAAAGTGCTCAATATCAGAGATAGAGCGTGTGTAAATATAAAAGTGAACATAGAAGTCAACTCTTAGAGGCGACAGTCTGTTTCATGCTATATGCAATCGTGACCTGACGATTGCATATAGCATGAAACAGACTGTCGCCTCAAGGTGTAGACTTCTATTTTCACTTTTATTTGGTTGGTGCAAAAATAATTTCGTTTTCTCACATAGTAACATATGTTAGAAAACGAAATTATTTTTGCACCAAAGGCGTTTATGCTTAGTCTCACACAAACGGAATATAGCATATACAACTGGGTCAAATTGGCATCGTATGTGTACATGGCTCTTCTTTACTATGGCAAGGCAAGTATTTTTTTACAGGAATTAGCCGATGATAATTCACTAATGTTTCCTGTACGTTTTTAATGGTTCATTATTCTACGACATTATATATATATATATATATATATATATATATATATATATATATATATATATATATATTGCGTATATTTTGGTAGCATGTTTTCATTATGACATATATCAAAGTTTGCGTTTTCATCTGAATGATGCATCTAAAATCTCTCAACATATTTATTTATAACAGCATACCTGCCCATATTCGTCATTTAGGAAAATTCTTCTTAAAAATGCATCTATATATTTTCATGAAAATAATATCGACCAGACATTCTTGAAGCTCTCTGTATTAAAAACCTGAAGCCAAACTTTAATAAAATTAATTACAAATGAACAGATGTTTTAAAATGTTCACGGTAGATAGTTTAAAATATCTAAGTTTTAACTAACAGTTTTAAATAGTTATTTCTTTTTTTTTTAAATTAGATTTTCAATAACTTAAATACCTCCCTTGACACTTGCACTTTTTTGTCTACATGATAAAATTTTAAAATTATACTTTGCATAAATTTAGAGTTTTTCACCTGACACGAAAAAATTTAATTTTCAGATGAACACAACAATTTCGTGTTGGAAAAATGATGAACACAAAAATTTTTGTTTTAGAAAAAACAATACTCTGATAGCGACATTGTGCTAATGCTAAAAGTATTCGAAATAAAATGAATATGTACAGTGTAACCCGGATATAAGAGAGTTGTCGGGACTAGAGAAGAAGTCTCTTATATCCGGGTTTCTCTTATATCCAGGTTTAGTTTATTTTGTTTAGGTAAGTATGGGTCGAATTTGGAACCACAGAAAATCTCTATTATATCCGGGTTTGTCTTATATCAGGGTTACACTGTACCAATTTGTAATTTGCTTTCTTAGTTTAATAACAATACTAAGAAACTTCTGCGGAATTACAAGAGGAACCTATCAAAAATAATTAGACAAAACTTGTCAAAATTATTTAATGAGTCATGATTATATATATATATATATATATATATATATATATATATATATATATATATATATATATATATGGTTTGAAGGCATAAATAAGATAATCTCAGGGTCACAAACTAATATACGTACAAATGAACATGCTAGGTCAATCACTTGAAATAGTATATATATATATATATATATATTGTTATACACAGACAGACTGTTTCGCTGCATCACAGCTCATCAGTGTCACTAGACGTCCGGGTGCCTCTATCTAGGATCGAAACCCGACTGAATTGGTGTCAGTCGCAGAATCTACCACTAATCCGTTGGCGAACGACAGATTTAAAGGGATAAACACACAGTGACTGAGAGAACTCAATTCAATTTAACGAAGTGTTGATATACATATACATATATATATATATATATGTGTGTGTGTGTGTGTATATATATATACATACATATATCTATATACATATATATACATACATATATATATAATATATATATACATATATATACATATATATATATATACATATATATATATACATATATATAGCTATATACATATACATATATATATATAGATATACATATACATATATATAGATATATACATATACATATATATATACATATACATATATATACATATATATATACATATACATATATATATACATATATAAATAGATATACATATATATACATATATATATATAGATATAGATATATATATAGATATATATATACATATATATACACATATACATATATATACATATATATATATATATGTGTGAAATGTGCATTTATATAACTATATATATATATATATATATATATATATATATATATATATATATATATTTATATATTATATGCGCGGTACTTATTGGAAAGTGCTCAATATCAGAGATAGAGCTAATATGTTTGGTTGGATTGATGTGAGTTTGTGACCCTGGGTTTGTGAGTTTGTTGAAATAACCAGCTTTAAATATAATAAATAAACCCCTGTATTTCAAAAATTTAAAAATAAATATAAATAAAAATAATATCAATTTTTACCTATCATAATTTTACACAAACCCCACCACACGTATATATATATATATATGCGAGGAAATATTATTCAGCGGAAATAGAAAAATTGACATGTATACATTCACGAGAAACTTTGGCTATACTTCCAATCTTTGAATTTCAAGATACAAATGCGTATGTAGAGACACAACACCACCCGTATACATACATATGTCATATCCGAAACTGTCCACATATGTTTATATATGTATGTGTCCCGACGGTCGACCAAGTAGTGTATGTTTCTGCGTACTTCATTAGGCGTATGAACATACATCGATGTTTGCGTTAGCACGATGACATCACGATAACGTCCCCCCCACTTCCATAATAACACCAATACATGCAATGTACATAAACCCAAAATTTAAAAAAAATTAATCAGTTTGTCTGACGATCGTAAAAGCGTGAAACGCAGGATCACAAACTCACATTAATCCAACCAAATATATATATATATATATATATATATATATATATATATATATATATATATATATATATATATATACACACATATATAAATATATATACATATATATTAGGTTAGTGCAAAAATAATTTCGTTTTCTAACATATGTTACTATGTGAAAAAACGAAATTATTTTTGCACCAACCTAATATATATATATACATATATATATATATACATATATATATATACATATATATACATATATATATATATATATATATATATATATATATATATATATACATATATATATATATATATATATACATATATATATATACATATATATATATATAGATATATATATATATATATATACGTATATATATATATACATATATATATATATATATATATATATATTAGGTTGGTGCAAAAATAATGGCGTAATAATGTCGTTTTTGACGTTAAAAAATACGTCAAAAACGACATTATTACGTCATTATTTTTGCACCAACCTAATATATATTATTTGTTATTTAAGTTATTTATACATTTCGCTTTCCCGTCACATGACGCACACATTTGCGTATCAGTGGTCAAATCTTTCTACACGACGTAAAACACGGCAAGTACTTTTATTGGTTACTTCATAATCTATATAATTAAATGCGAATGTCAGTGTATCACCGTTTTTCAATTTTAAGTCTAGTGGCTGTAGCCCAACATATTCTAGAACCAGGCCGATTCCGAGAGCAAATTAAAAACATTCCAGGCCGGATCCGGACCCCCAATCCTGAATTTGGGATTCCCAAGTTTTCATTACTGCGATTGTTTTCGGTAATTTTTTTACATGATTCTTTGCGAGGAATCTTTTTGGTACGATAACAATTTTTATACACTATTTACATTGTTTACATTGTTGGGACTATCATCCACATCTTTGTTGCCATATTTATCACCACGTTGTACGCTCCGGTCTTCTTCAGGTGGTTGGAATGTCGAACTGAAACCTTTACTTCGCTCGCTGGGGTAAAATGTTTTTTAGTTCTACGTGCCATGTTTAATGGATGTCAGTTATCAGTTATCTCCTGTAAAATTTCCCACTCCAAGTTCGCCACCGCCATAACCAGGTATTGAACTCACACTCTTTGTATCCCGTCACTGGATCTAACTAACGCCTTGGAAAGGGGAATTAATAGGAGATAACTCATAACTGGCACCCATTAGACATGGCACATGAAACTAGAACAGTCTACCCCATCGAGCGAAATAAAGGATTCAGTTTGACATTACAACCACCTGAAGAAGGCCGGGGTGTACAACGGCCGAAACGTTGTGATAAATATGGCAACAAAATGAGGATGATAGTCCGAGCAATGTAAATAGTGAACATAATACCTCATCTCAGAAATATTGACAGATACTGAGCAATTTTTATAACTTACATTAAATTTGGTAATAACTGAAATTATTTCGAAGTCCAGCGAATGTCACTCATGAAATAAAAATAATTGTCCGTACGCAAAGTAAGGACCTACGTACATCAAATTTCTTTAAATTAAGTGGTGGCAGAAGAATTATCGTTAAAAGTTAAGCTTAAATATTAATGCAATACTTAAATGCAGCGATCAGTTTTGACGAATTCACATAGCTTCGCTGAAAGAAATCTCCACAAATAGAGCGCCAGATTGCAATCAAAAGATCCAAGGCTGCAGCGAGGAATGAAATACCCGTACAAATGAAAACCCTGGTCAAACGGCGTACAGAAAAGCTTCTAATGTTGAGAATATGCAAAGACTTGGAGCCTGGCAAATACTTAAACAAGCCGAATCAAGAATCCTCCGCAGGAGCTACATTAAATGCCGTCCGCAGGGTTACTTTTAAGCTAGTTAAAAATTAAAAAAAATGAAAATTCATGAAAAAATATACTTACGGTTTTTGCATTTCCCTTTGATGGAAAAGTATTGGGAAGAGATTTTTGTATTACATTGATTTTCTTAATGCGAAAAATTCTATAAATTGCCAAAAATATTAGACACAATAAAAAATATGTAACTTTATTAAAAAAATAATCAGTCATGAAAACATATTATCTTTAAAAATATACAGTTTCAATATTAATCGACAAGTAATAATAACGTCTGCTTTCTTATAGTATTTTTAGGAAGAAAAAGAAAAGAAAGAAAAAAAAAGGTGGTTACACAAAGTAAACCAACGCAGAACGCTTTTTCTTCCTGCCGTTGCAGACTCAACAAAAATGAATCCTATTAAAGAAAATGTACCCCACCACCCGCTTGTAGGGGAAACCACCGTTTGATCCCTAATGCATTACCGTCCGTCTTTGCAATGAGGGACGCAGGTTCGATCCCTGCAGTTAAATGGATTTTCTGTCTTCGGTGTCTTAAGGTAAGAATGTCTTTCATTCTGATGTGTCATTTATGGCTTTTCTACTTTGTCTAAGTATCTTCATTTTTGTTTCGAATACACTTACATACACAGATATACACTCACGCATACCCATAGGGACTCACACACGCAAACACACATACACGCACGCATGTACACACATATATATACATATATATATATATATGATACATATATACATATATACATATATATATATATAACACATACACACACACACATATATATATAACACACATACACATATACACATATACATATATACATATATATATATATATATATATATATATATAACACACACACACACACATATATATATATATATATATATTTATATATCTAATTTTTGTAAAACAGAATATATATCGCATTTTCCTCTAATGTCTAATTTTCTATCTATATCTGTTCATATCTTTCTACATATCATAATCTGTACATACCTATCTGTCATAATCTGTTCATATCTATCACAATTTGTTCATATATATTTATCCATTAAAATCTGTTCATATCTATCTATCTATCTATCTATCTATCTATCTATCTATCTATCTATCTCTTTCTGTCCATTATCTATCTATCTATACCAGTCTCTTCGGTTCTCGTCTCAGCCAGTTTGTATCTATCTATCTATCTATCTATCTATCTATCTATCTATCTATCTATCTATCTATCTATCTCAAACTGTTCATATCTATTCATATCTATTTCAATCTGTTCATATCTATCTATTTCGGTCTGTTCATATCTATCTATCTATCTATCTATCTATCTATCTATCTATCTATCTATCTCAATCTGTTCATATTTATCTATCTCTGTTCATATTTATCTATCTATCTATCTATCTATCTATGTTCATATCTATCAATCTATCTATCTATGTTCTTATCTATCTATCTATCTATCTATGTTCATATCTATCTATCTATCTGTCTATCTATCTATCTATCTCAATCTGTTCATATCTATCTCAATCTGTTCATATCTATCTCAATCTGTTCATATCTATCTCAATCTGTTCATATTTATCTATCTCTGTTCATATCTATCTATCTATCTGTCTATCTATCTATCTATCTATCTATCTATGTTCATATCTATCAATCTATCTATCTATCTATCTATCTATCTATCTATCTATCTATCTATCTATCTATCTATCTATCTATGTTCATATCTATCTATTTATCTACAATGAGGGACGCAGGTTCGTTCCCTGCAGTTGAACGCATTTTCTTTACGTGAATTTCTCGAATGTTTAGCTCGACAGTCGTAATTCACTCCAACGTTTCTGACATGCTCAACGAATGAAAATAGTGTAGAGTTCTACCCATTAACTCTATAACTACCACTAACAACTATAACTGACAATAATGTCTCTCAACTCAACATAC
>OZ010607.1:42929356-42991856 GCA_963932145.1 Acanthosepion lycidas | reverse complement strand
TTTCAGGACTTATTTACAAATGAATGAAATTATTTTTGAAATATTTTTTTTTAGAAAAGTTTGGTAAAACTTTTTTTTTAAATATGTTACCCCCGTTACTAAATTTTTTTTTAAAATATGTTACCCCACTTACTAAATTTAATGAAATTTCGCCTAAAACCTTTTTGGTTCCTGATTTTTTTTTTTAAAGAAGGAGTCTTTGGAGATGGTAAATAATCTACTTTTTTTTTCAAATTTGAGCTAACTGAAAATCTGCTCTGAATTGAAAAATAATGAATCCGATAAAACTATGATTATGACACCATTTAGGGTTGCTAGAAAGAAAGAAGAAAAAGAGAAGGCGCGAATTAAATTTAGGTGATAAGAAGTCAGCACGAAAAGGACACTAAGCGATGTTATCTTCTTTCTAACAGAAGAAAAGTGCTAAGGGTTTTTATTCTCATTAGCGAGTAAAGTAGGGTCACGGATGTGTCGGATTTAAATTAATTTATGACAACGATAATGAAAATTTCAGGTTGGCCGAGACCCCTACCAAACAGAAACTGGGAAATAGAAATTAATTAAGCACGCACTGACCGAAAAACAAAATGCCCGCGCGACCTCCCGCAGAGTTCTAAAGAGATAGAAATTAATTAGGTCAAACTTGACCGAAACCAAAATGTCCGTGGAACCACCTCCATGTCATTTGGGAAAAACACCTGTTTATTGTCAGGGCTGGCTATGATAGCGAAATTATTTTATCAGAACAGTTAATTAGCAACAGAATGCAAATACGTCCAATTGACCACCCACTTTTTTGGCGAATGCCCCAGGTGATAAAGTCCAAGTGACATTTGACTAAGATAAGAGTCTAAGGTTTGTTGTTGGGCAGAAGGAAAGAAAGAAAAATAAAATAAAAATAAAAAAAATAAAAAGGAAGATAATTTTTTTTTTCTTTCAGCAAGATTTTTTAAACCAAGGCTAGTCTGGTCACACCCACGCCGCTGAGCGCCCATTAGCTGGATGGTGGCATGAGCGTTAGGCGGAGGTAATCATGTGAAGAAGGAGGGGAGGCCTGTTGCGCCCCCTGAAAGGAATAGGGTAAGATGCCACTGTGAGAGAGAGGGGAAACCCGTTGACACCCTCTGAGGGTATGGTGAGATACCAATATGAGAACCGAAGAAGGTGGGAAGACGAAAGACTTCCAAAAATGGAAAATAATAAATTTTCCTGACCGAAAACAAAGAAGTGGATTGTGGATTTAGAATTATCAAGGAACCTCAAAGCCCGACAGGCACACCCGGGTTATGGTCGGCGTCCATATAAGCAGAGTCGCAGTGAGTGAAAAGCAATTCGATTCGAGTTCCAGTTCCAGTTGAGAGGCAGTTGGGTGAAGTTCGCAGTTGGAGTTGCACCCGCCTCGCAGAAACCTGACTGAAAGATTCCACGCAATTCCGAACTCAACTTCTAATCAAGAAGAATTTATTTTTGAAGAACGACCTGGACTCACACCGCCAAAACCAGTTTTGCGAATATCGCCTGAATACACCAAGAACCAGTTTCTTAAAGAACAAACAACTTAAGATGTTAAGACTGGCCTAACAAACACAAAGTGTCACGAATCCATATAGCGGGTTGCGAAGAAGACGCAGTCCTGTATTCAGGAACCAGATATAAAATATTGTTATCCTTTTTAACACATTTAAACTTTTCGAGTTATTATTTTCTTTTCTTTTACATATACTTGTGCGGTGTGACCCTTGTCCGGACTCAGCTTGCATTACGGCCCCGGTGACTGATTGATTTCGTCTACCTAAGATCAAATCATAACGTGGGTATGTTAGACTGGAGATCAAAACAGTTACTTCGGTAACCAGACGTTGGAGGCGAGCTGGGAACGACAAGGCTGATACCGATTCTAACCAGATTCCCATCTGAATGACCAAAAGGTCACATTTGGTGCCGCGACCAATACCAAGCCAGTTGATCGTCACAGGACAGGATAGCACGACGGAGGCAGCCAGGTAGACGTCACATTTGGCGCAGAGACACCGGGGGTGGGGACGCCACAATGATATTACATAATTAGAAAAGATTTTAATTGCTTTTGTAAATAAGTAATATTGAGGACATTATTGTCTGAAGAAATAATTTTTTTCTGATGAATAATTCATTTTTACAAGAATTTTTTTGTTTTTTAAGAAATTTTAATTATAATAATTTATAATAGTTTAAAATTGTGTAAAGCTCTGTATTAGGAGGGTTCCTCGATATGATGTAGTAATTAAGTAGAAAAAAATTTACGAATCCAAAATTGCTAAGTTTAATAAATTTAGTTGAGCTACTTTTTTTAAAAATACTTTTTTATGTTGTATTTTTTTACTTAATACATTCCTTATTTCCATGTATGATATACTGAAATTGCCAGTATTATTACAAGTTCACGTGATTTTAGAGTTTTGTCTCTTTACGTGGCCTTTTCATAACATTTCTTATTTTCCGTTCAACTTTAAAAGTGTAAACTTTAAATTTTAAATTAATTTTTTTTTTTTTCATTTATTATTTCACTAAATAATTTTATTTTATGTATTGTATTTCTATTAGTGTGGGTCATACTCAAATAGAATAATTTTAAAAAAAATCAGACTTTTAAAAATTATGTCATTTATGGTCATCCGTAGTAGCTGTCATCGCTTGGTCATTCAACAATCCATCAATAGTTGGGTCAGATTAACAGGATCGATCGTTAATGATTGGTTGTATATTAATTTTTATGCTATAAGTAAGAAAGATTTCTTTCAAATCAGATTACTTTAACTTTAAATTTTTAAATTTAACTAAAATAACATGTCAGAATTTTTTTTTTAAATTTTCAAAATAGATAAATTTGTGTTTGTTTACAAATTTCTTAAAATTAAGAAAATGGCCGTTTTTAAGAAAATTTAAAAATTTGAAATTAAATTTGACAATCAAATATATAGTTTCTATCTGAAATACACCAGTATTGTTTAATTAATAGAAATCATAAATTTAATTATTAAACTTTCAATTAAAGCTAAAATGAAATCTTCAAGAATGTTTTTTCGTTGTAAAAAATTCATTTTAAACTTAAATAAAGAAAATTTATGCAGAAATAGTGGAGGTACCTACTATTATAACATGACTTCGTTGTCAGGCTTTTTGAATTTTCCTATACTTGTATTTTGTTTGGGCATTCTAGCTTTTGTAACAACATTTTTCCCTTGTGAAGGATCGTTAACTAATTTGAAACTTTTAAAACCATTTATTTTACATTCAACATCATCACCTGATAAGACACCGGGAGTGTTGAAACAAAATGGCTATTTTTGTAAAGATTTTATTTACATGTTTATGCTATAAATTTTCTAAATAAAAAAAAATATATATATATTATAAACAGAGCATTTACTTAAATACTTCCAACTATAAAAAGAACGTTAAACTTAAAAATGTCTTTAATAAATAAATTGTCGGACTTTGTCCATTTCTTAATGTATATATATATATATATATATATATATATATATATATATAAAGTGTCAGCTGAACCAGACTTCCCTTTCCTGTCTTGATAGAGACTATAAGAATAATTATTCGCCACCCTTCCATCTCTTCCTCATAGGCGGCATGAGGTAAGGTAAGCCTTTCGCTGTTCTACTGCTACTCCCAAGGAAAGTGCTAGGACGAACTACATTCCCTGGTCCAGCCAAGTCAAACCTCCAAGGCAAAAAGGCGCCATGGAACTTAGACTGTTGCAAACCATCCTCATTCCCTTCGTATTCAATTGGTGTGAAGTAAGTTCCACTCGAGAAGCTTGTTCTCCAGAACCACTTCCCTGTGGAACCGACTCCCAACCGGATGTTTCCCCGATCACTACAATCTTCAAGACTCAGGTTATTCGATATCTTATGCACACAAATTGCCTCATAACGTAGCCCTCTACTTCGAGTGGCCCTCGGGCTTTGTAAAGGGTGAACCTTACTGTAAAACTGATATGTCCCGAAATTTGTTCGAAGTAGCAAAGTGATTTTGGACTACTGTTACCGAGTAAGACAATCTAGCAGGTAACTGTAATGGACTGGTCCTCTTCGTAGTCATAGGCAATAGAGATAGGCAATAAGCTTCATCCATGTACCTCCACATTAGTCTGTATTTATGGCTGACACCAGCCAATCATATTGCTGTGAGGGGGAACCAGATGTATTCATATTAATTACATCAAAAACAAAAAAATAAAAAAAATAAAAAAATAAAACAACTGCTACTTCATATCAATAGTGAAAAAAAGGATTTGATTGAATAAAGCCTGAGTGTCTTGGCAAATATTATCCTTCTTTGAACATTGATAGACTGGCGCTACAGGATCACAATAAAAAAATGTACCAAATAACAGAAATTACATCAATTGGGGGATACCAACAGCAGCAACAACTAAAATGGATAGCACTTGTCATTCGAAGAAAAAAATAGTAATATAATTAAGATATTGCCATTCTACCCTACTTCGAATAGAAAGGAAACCCTATCATTACTGGACAAGGCGATGAAAGCTACTGGACTTGACAAACATGATTTCCTATAAAAGTTATTTTTAAGAGAAAGATTTAATAAATTTCAACGCAAAACAGTACTGAATTCGCTCAATGAAAGTCAATTGTTTCCTTATAGAGAAACGGCTAAATTTACCTCTACTCTTCGACGAACGATATTTCTTAACGTGGATTCTTTCATTGGCTTGCAGTTATACAACAAAATTAGATGCGCTTTGGCTTGTGACACATACTGCACTTTATTTTGATAAAAACTGTCAATACTTTCAACCATTTCAGCGAGCTTGTATTTTGCTGAAAAGCTTCCATCTAATTCACAATGTTTAACAGTCCCGTATTTTAAGTCTTTCGAGGTTTTCCCATCTTTGGGCAACTGCAAATAGGAATTAAGAACCGAAAAAACAGAGAACCACAACAGTTGTGTGATTGTTTGTGGTCGTGTGTGCGTTTAGACCGGTTAGAGATGGTTCAGCTAAGAAACCAGCTGATCAGTCCCTGACCCTTTCAGCGAGTCTCGTCCTGGGTACGTCGATATACTACATCCGGCAGAAAGGCCTCTGATTGGGATATTGAAGATTTTAAGAGCGTGGGAACTCCCTCTTAATTTCTGTTATCCCAAGTCCACCCTGACCCGGAGTTGGAGCAACTGTGAAGTTCCAGCTATGGACAAATAGTGAATCCCCAAACAAAATAACATCCCTATGAAAGTATAAAAATAAATTTTATAGTTTCATATAGTTTATGTACTGAAAACGACAACAATACATATAGTAAAATTAACAATACATATTTATATTAAAATAAAAACAATTATTTATAGTAAAATTAGCAACAATACTTATTTATAGTAAAATTAGCAACAACACTTATTTATAGTAAAATTATCCACAATATCTATTTATAGTAAAATTATCCACAATACTTATTTATAGTAAAATTATCAACAATACATATTCATAGTAAAAATTAACAACGATACTCATTTATAGTAAAATTAGCAACAATACTTATTTATAGTAAATTTAGCAACAATTCATATTTATAGTAAAATTAGCAACAATACTTATTTATAGTAAAATTATCAACAATAAATATTCATAGTAAAAATTAGCAACAATACTTATTCATAGTAAAATTATAAACAATACTTATTTATAGTAAAATTAGCAACAATACATATTTATAGTGAAATTACCAACAATACATATGTATAATAGAATTACCAACAATACCTATTTATCATAGACGTATTAACAATAAATTCTATAGCAAAATGACCAACAAAAAGGTATACAATTGCTTTCAAAATATACTTAGTTGAATGCAGATTTCGAATTGGCATTAAAGATTCCGTAGAGGTGTTCGTATGCCTTTAAACAAAATCAACCAGCCAATCAATGAGTCATTTTGCTTTGAAGGTCTGTTCGTCTCAAGTTGATTCGTGACATCAAGTATAACATCCATGACTAAAGATGCTGAAAAAAATGGCCGACTCATTCTATTGCTAGTGAATGTTCTTGATTCCTTTATCTTTACAAGAGTCTGATTAGACTAAAAAGAACTGTCGCCATATCAGAGGAGAAATTGATAAACCTCGATTTCCAACTTTGTTAGACGTATTTTGTTGGGGTAGACTTAGCATTCTATCGTAATTTTTTCCGAAGATGCAACAGTTCGAGCCTGTGGGTATTCGACTTACGGCCATGTTAGGTTGAAATTCCGGTTCTCATCCGATTAGCAAAGTTAAGCAAACGTTGAGCCTGGTTAGTAACTAAATGGTTGATCGCTTGGGAATACCAGGGTGTTTTAAATACTAACGGCTCGGAATTGGAAATCAGAGCCGATTTCTAATACTAATCGATTTCGTTATATTCTCTCACACGCAAAAACCCTTGGAATAGGTAGAATACACCTTTTCTACCCTAAGCTATGGGGTAGGACGTGTATCAGTAAATTTTTGTTATCTCACAAAAAAAAACAAAAAACAAAACAAAACAAAACAAAAAACAAAACAAAACAAAACAAAACAAAACAAAAAAAAATCTTACAATCTAAAAATAGTTTTCGGTTTTAAATATCGTTCAGTAAGGTTGATAAGTCTTAAAAAAAATCTATCTGCGGCTATACTATCACATATTTTCTGGGAAATTCCATTCTTTATTCCATCACTTCAGTTCGAACACGCCATGCTGCTTCCACGAACACGGATCTCCCTGAAACCTTCTATATACAAGACATAATTTCCACTATTTTCCTGAATTACATGAATGCCTCACGTTAACCTTTTCAAGTCAAGTTTCACTCGCTGAAATAATCCTTACTTCTTAGCACCTCCTCTTTTATTCATAATATTCACCATCTTCATCATTTTAAGAGTAAGCTTCTACCTTGAGTTACTCTTGTGCCTTGTACAGAGTGAAGTTCATATAAGTGAATAAAGTTACTATTTTCAGAGATGCTTCGTCATATGTTAGTGTGCACATACGAATATATTAAATTAATGGAATGACAAAAAAAGTACTACAAATTTACTTTCGAACAAAGCAACTGTATTCGGAGGTTGAATGTCACTCGTAAGTGAATAGCTAACCTGATGGAAATCGTGGAAAGGCGGCCAAGTGATAATAAGTAAATCTAGAGAATCGGCGCCATGGCGAGAAAACGCAAAACATCGGCGGGAAAGCACAAAAGAACTAAATTATTAAAAAGGGCGCCTAGCGAAACATAGCCTTCTGTTATAGACACTAAAGCCTTTCATATAATGTTTCCGAATTAACTGACCTTTTCCAACATACTGTTGGATTAGTGCAGAGGATCAAGGGAGATCACATTTTCTCTGCTTAACGGAGTTTTTTTTTTTTTTGGGACACAAACTCGCAGCGCAACGAGAAAATAAATTGGGTTATTTTTATACTTATGGCGCCAACTGGACGAATATCAACGCCAGGTCGTGTGCGTAGTTAGTCTTATCTCTTCACTGGCGATAAAATGTTCACTTAGAAGATATTGGGAGGTTTAATCTAATTCATCGAAAACTTCTGTTACAAAATTTTATTATAATTTCTGAGACGAGGTACTATCATGGATTGATTTTTTTTTTTTCGAAATAATTTCTTCGCCTTCGTTCGGGGCATCGCCTGACACTCTGTGTTTAAATTTTAGAGACGAAATGGTGTAATTATTAATAAAAAAAATATTTTGTTTATTTTTTCAGTGGCAGCTTTTTTTTTTTTTTTTTTTTTTTTTTTTTTTAAATTAACGACGAAATGTAATTATTAATAAAGTAATTATTTCTGTATTTTTTTCATTTTCAGTGATTTTTTTTTTTCAAGTGTATTAACTTGATGCGTAGGAGCAGTTTTTCATGTCATTGCGGACTTGCGTTAATCTTATTTTATCTCATTTTTATTTCGGCAGTTTTACACCAAAACATGTCTTATTATAGGATTTGTCTTTTTCTTTAATTTTTTTTTTTTGTTAGCATGTTGCTGTGTTATTTACAGTTTTTTTTATCTTTCATTTTATTTTATTTTTTAGAAAGAAGAAAGATTATGAAATAAAATGAATTGCTTAAAATTCGTTTTGCAAATGAATGTTTCTTGTCGAACCAGTATTAAAAAGAATTATTTAGCTCTACTGCAAATACAGGCCCGATACTGACAATATGGGAATTCAATAATGAAGCCTATTAAAATTAATTCCCCAAACAAGGAACCCTAAAGAAAAGAACAAAATGTAATTAGTATCTGTGGAAAAATTGATGGTTCAGGTTGGAGGAGTAAGGTATTTATCTGTGTTGTTCTTGTTGACTAAAAGTTGTTAGCTTCTTTTTACCAATTTTTTCATAGTTACAATGTCTCGTGACTTGTGAACACTGAAGTGGTTATAAAGGAAATGTTTCTTGTTTGTTTTTGTTTTTTTAATCCCTTTGTTCTGCTACGCAAGTTATCTAACAGAGAAGCTACGTCACGGAGGAAGATATTTTTTTCCCGCAAATTAAGATAAGTACCTTTGCTCATTTCCCAGCCCTACACCGTCAGCTATCTTTTTTTTTTCTTGGGTTGAGATTTTCTAGACAGATCATTTAGTTCACTTTTACCAATAAAAAACAAAAAAAAAAACATTGTTTGTTTATAAGGATACTTTTTATGACAAGACAAACGCACTCACTAAACTCTAGGTAGGTCTTGCGACCTGTCAGTCCAGAAACAACTCCACGTATCGAAGTCTTCTTATAAGTAGCGAGATTGTATCTATCGCCCGCTTGCTAAGTTTATCGCGTATTCTGGGATTCTTCAGCGATCAACTCCGCTTGCGAATAAAAGGTACCTTAAGGTTGGATGTGCAGTGAGTGTAGCAGTTAATGGCTCGGAATTGTTAATCGGAGAGCCGAGTTCCAATTCCAGTCAGGTTCGTTATATTCACTTACGCGCTAATACACTTGGGAAAGGCATGACGCCATCTCTTCACCCTCAGATATGGGTTAATTAGTAAGACTTGTATAACTACACTCTTATTATCTCAAATTTAAAAAAAATATATAAATATATTTTTGGCTTTCAATAATCTACAAAGGGTAGATAACACGTATGAAAAAAGAATCAATAAATCCAAAATATTCAGCGGCTACCCACCCTAGTACTGAATATATCCTTAAGGATTATGGCTCTCCACATACTCCCTTTTGTTTCTAATCTGTAAATTGTCATGACTTCTTGAGAAAGATACTGGAGTAGTGTGCCGTCTCCATAATTAGAAATTCAAAGATTTCCGTTTCTTAGACTCGGTACCAATAATGGCTAGGAAGTCTACTCTACACTTCTATTTAACCCATAGTTAAGGAACAACAGTCAATTTAATGCCTTTCCTGCGAGTATTTGTGAAAACATTGACTAAGCGGGAACTTTAAATTTGCTCTCCACCCCAGATTCGAATTTTGTACTGATATCTGTTAAAATAACTCGCACACCCAGCGTTGCTTACGTTCGCAGATCGAACCCAGAACTAATGATTTTATCGAATTTTACCTCGTACTGTAATGATGGCAAACTCAGAAAGGAAAATCAAATTGACAGTTTTTCGTTTTGAATAGGCAATACTTATCACCCCTAACCGAACTACAGGTCGGTCTTGCAGAAACACCTTCATATATCGAGGTTTTCTGGTAATCTAAGTAGCGAGATTGTAACCAACGACGGCTTACTAGGCCGCTTTCCTAGTTAATAGCACCCGACAGTCACAGATCTCACAACGACATGGCTATCTAGGTACGTTTTCAAAGCATCCAAGTGTTTAATATCTCTTGAGCTATCTAGATTTGTGTTCAAAATATCCGCGTGTTTAATACCTCGCAAGCTATTTAGACATGTTTTAAAAACATCCACCTGTTTAATATCTCTCAAGCTGTCTAGGTTTGTTTTCAAAATATCCGCGGGTTTAATATCTTCCAAGCTATTTACGAATATTTTCAAAACTTGTTTAATATCTCGCAAGCTATCTAGGCATGTTTTCAAAACCTACTTGGTTTTAATATCTCGCAAGTTATCTAGGCATGTTTAAAAAACATCCACCTGTTTAATATCTCTCAAGCTGTCTAGGTTTGTTTTCAAAATATCCGCGGATTTAATATCTCGCAGGCTATTTAGGAATGTTTTCAAAACTTGTTTAATATCTCGCAAGCTATCTAGGCATATTTTCAAAACATCCACGTGTTTAATATCTTCCATGCTATCTCGGTATGATTATAAATTAATATCTCGCTAGCAAGGAATGTATGTTTTTTAAACATTCACTCGTGTTTAGTATCACACTAGGTATGTTTTTTTTGTAAAAAAACGAAAACATAAAAACCTAGTTTTTAATATTAATATTTTTAATATGTTTTTTAAAACTTCCTCTTGTGTTTAATATCAGGCTAGCAATCTAGATATGTTTTTCACATATCTTGAAGATTTTAATGTCACGATATGTCTATCTAGTTATGCTGTTGAAAATCATTTCGTGTTTAATATCTCGCAAGCTATCTAGGCATGTTTTCAAAACATATTTGTTTTTGCTATCACTCTTGCTGTCAATGTATGCTTTTTTTTTAAACACCCTCTCATATTTAATAACATGTTGGCTATCTAGGGTATGTTTTATACACCATGTAAAGTGTGACGGGTACGTCCGGGACTGTATGTCAGTAAAACACGTCCGGCCGCGTTCACCGGTCCGATTTATATCCTATGCCAAGGGCAGGTAAACTCAGTACCAGCTTGTTTCGCAAGGGCAGATAACTGTTCTCATCAACACACACACACACTTGTCGTTTTTAATCTCGGCATAATTTCAAATCATTCTCTCATGTTTAATATCTCGCTAACTGTCAATTTATCTTTTAAAACATTACCGCGTGTTTAATATCACACTAGCTGTCTAGGTACGTTTTTCTTGAAAAAAAACAAAACAAAAAAAAACTCTCGTGGTTAATATCACGCTAGCTATCCAGATAAGTTTTTAAAACATCCCCTCGAGTTTAATAGCAGGCTCGTTAGCTATCTAGATATGTTTGAAAAACATCTCGTTTTTAATATCAAGCTAAGTATCTAGGTATAGTTTTAACACCCTCTTGTGTTTAATATCCCGCTAGCTATATGTTGAGGGCTTCTCCCCTTTTTACACAAATGAACTCACCCAGGGTATACATATACTACTGCTAGTGAATACCCCGGAGAACGAGAGAAGAACGAGATAGAACACGAACATAACGAGCAAGAGTCAGAGTGAGCAAGCACGTAGACTCAGTAAGAAGTCATACAGTGATACGTCGATACCAAAGACTATATATATATTTTGCTACTAACCCGCATTCCTAGAACTACTAACCTGCATTACCAGTTTGTGTTATTATATTAATACATTCATTTTCTTATATACCTTCTTGGCGTTTGTTATTTGTTGGTACCGGATTTCATCCCCGAATCCACAATACTATATAAAGGTGTTTTACAGAAACCCAGGAAATTTTAGATTTACTATATCACAAAAAAAAATAAATAAATAAAAAATTAATTAGCACATAAAAAATAACGTTATTAGTTTGACTACCACATTTGTGTTTTTGTTCTGTTTTAAGCTACTAAATTTCTATCTTTGCTTTTGTTTCAAGTGATAGTGACAAAAATTCCAACAATTAAATAAACTGTACCAAATTTCCTGTTATTTGTTTGACACTCTGTAGTTACGTTTTAAAACATTAGCCTGTGTTTATTATGACGCTAGCGATCAAATTATGTTTTTAAAACATCCTCTCGTGTGTAATATCACGCTAGTTATCAAGTTTTATTTTTAAAATATTCTCTTGTGTTTAATGTCACGATAGCTATCAAGATATGCTTGTAAAATATTCTCCCCTGTTAAATATCACGCTAGCTATCAAGGTATGTTTTTAAAACATCCTCTCGTGTTTAATATCACGCTAGCTGCCATGTTTTGTTTTTAAAACATTCTCTAGTGTTTAATGTCACGCTAGCTATCAAGATATTCTTGTAAAACTTTCTCCTCTGTTTAATATCACGCTAGGTATCAAAGTATATTTTTAAAACATCCTCTCATGTTTAATATCACGCTATCAATTTTTTTTTTTTAATATCACATTACCTATCAAGGAATGTTTTTAAAGCCTTATCTTGTTTTTAATATCATGTGAGCTGTTTATTTTTTAAAAAGCTCTCGTGTTTAAGATCACGTTATCAGTCTAGGTGTATTTTCTAAAGAACTCCCGTTGTTAATATCACGCTAGCTATCAAGGTATATATTTAAACATCCTCACCTGTTTAATATCACGTGACTTATATCGGTATGTTATTAAATCACCCTCTTGTGTTTAATATCATGCTAGCTATCTAGGTAAGCTTTAAAAAAAAAGATCTAAAAAAACTTTCGTGTTTAATAACACGCTGGCTATCAAGGTATGTTCTTAAAACATCCTCTCCTGTTTAATATCATGCCCGCTATCAAGATATGTTTATAAAGCCTTCACTTGTGCATAATATCATGCTATGTATATTTTAAACATCCTATACACATGGGTTGGCTTCTCCGATTATTCAAGTTTTACAGTTAGGAGCTTCTGAGAGATTAAGAAGTCCTTTATTCGTTATTGAGGGCCGCAGTCTTAAGAACATAAGATATGCAAATGAAACAGTGTAGACAAAAAAGAAACTGCAAGAACTTCTACAGAAGCTATTGAAAGAAAGCTGGAAGAAGGAGCTAAACATCAATTGCAAGAAGACAGAATGCATGTTTCTTAACAAAAGGAACAGACCAACTTGTAAATTACAAAATGGGGATGCTAAAATCAAAGAAGTAGAAGAATTTAAATATTTAATAAGTGTTTTAACAGAGGGTGGAAAGTGCGGCACTGAAATCCGAAGACAACACAAAATGCCTTCTATAAGCTAAGTAATTTTTTTTTTAAGCATTTCACCCCAAGCAAGGCGGGAAGCCACTAGGACGCAAGGGGTTACAGAAAATTTAGAGCAAGGTCAGATAGGAGTGATAGAAGAAAGGATGAGGGTAGTGGATAGATCAAGGCAACTGGAGATGTCAATTGACATTACACTTGAATAGCTGGAGATTATAGCTCACAGGGAAACAGTAATAGGGAAGGGAGTTCCACAGGCGAGAGGTGCAAGACATGAAGCTATTAGAGTAGAAGAGACGGCTACATTTAGGAGTTTCGACAGTGAAGGGTTGAGAGCGGGATGCCAGCCTCGTATGGCGCTTGAACTCATGACGTCTGGGAACCAGCGAATACAGCTCCACGGAGCAATTTCCATGGAAGTATTTGTAGAGCAGACAGAGGGAGGCGACAGCGCGTATGTGAGAAAGTGACTGTAGACGAGACGCCAGAGGAGGGCCAACTACATTGCATATCCGCCTCTGGAGTCTATCAAGAACCCCGAGGCAAACAGAAGGGGCACCAGACCATATATGGCACAATACTCCATGCAAGGGCGAATTGTTTTGTAGATCTGGAGGATTGACTCCGGAGAGAAAAACTTCCTGGCTCGACTCAGGGAGAAAACTTTCCTTGCAGTGGACGAGGCAATTGACTCAATGTATTTATTCCATCTCAGGTCAGCAGTCAACGTGAGACCGAGAAGCCGCAGAGAGTTGCTCTCAAGAAGTTGAGCGTCAGACATTGTAATGGAGGGAAGGGAAGGACCTCTGTGGTGATTAATAGAGAGCAGTTTTGTCTTAGAAGCGTTGAAGTTGACCAGCCAATTCATGTCCCAGTTCACAATCGATTGGAGGTCCCTTACGAGACGCACGGCCAGGCGAGTTTTGTCAGCGAGACTAAATTTGTTTTTGAGGCCGGAATAAATTGTGGTGTCATCCGCGTATATGCCAACTTGGGAAGTAATTGCGTCAGGGAGGTCATTTATGTAGATAAGGAGTGGGGCCTAGGATGGAGCCTTGAGGAACACCTGCGTTCGTGGCATAGGAACTGTAGGAGAATCCATTGAGAACGACCTTCAATTTACGGTTTGACAGGAATGATCGTATTAGGTTATATAATCGACCCGTAATGCCATAACCCTGGAGTTTGCGAAGAAGGCCGGCATGCCAAACCCTATCAACTGCGTATTAAGAAACAGAAAAAAAAATCGTTAGTATCAAATAAAAAGCTATTGAACTGTTACGAAACATCAGTTCTCTTATATACCAGTAAATGTTGAAAAATATTCTCAAAGATGAAGAAGAGACTTGAAGCAACAGAAATGTGGTTCTACCGAAAGATGCTGAGAAGACAATGGATCGAACATGTGAGTAACGTTGAAGTGTAGAAAAAAATGGTAACAAGCAGAAGATTTAGACTATACACAAGAAAGAGTCAGTTGACATTTCTAGGGAACATAATGAGGAAAGAGGGATTGGAGATTTGATACTCACATGACTGATTGAAGGTAAGAGGAGAGCAACGGGTAACATACTTACCGTGGGAATTTTGGCGTGGTGTAATAGTTGGCAAGCTTGTCTCGATAGATCTATTACGAGTGAATATTGAGTTCGATTCTCACTGGGTGCCCCATTCTTTTGTCCTTGTGCCACATATAAACTACGCTTTCAAAGTCATCGGAAACTTCGGCGTGGTGTCATGGTTGGCAAGATTGTCTGGACAGATCCGTCAAGACTGAATATTGAGTTCGATCCTCACTCGGTAATTTATACATTTGACTTTGCGCTACATCTAACCTACGCGTAGAAGA
This sequence comes from Acanthosepion lycidas, assembly GCA_963932145.1. Classification (NCBI taxonomy): domain Eukaryota; kingdom Metazoa; phylum Mollusca; class Cephalopoda; order Sepiida; family Sepiidae; genus Acanthosepion; species Acanthosepion lycidas. The sequence goes on along the minus strand of OZ010607.1, from coordinate 42,977,050 downwards.
TAGTTTAGGGATACTTCCTCATCTAAACCATCCTTAGAAAATCACCATAACCTACGTAATGAGCTTGTGTAAATGGATAGAAGTACAGGGTTTTGGAGAGATAACAAAAATACAAAATTTCTTAAGAGGTCAAGGAAAGGAAATTGTGGACAGCCATGATTCCAAACATCCAAGAAGAAGAAGAAAATCATCATCATCATCATCATCATCATCATCATCATCATCATCGTTGTTGTGGATTCCGAGGATGGAACCCTGCACAAATAAATAAACAACGCCAGTAATTGAAATAGAAAATATGTGTATTAAACGGAAGAATACAAACATGAAATGAATATTAGTAGTCCAGGAATGCAGGTTAGTAGAAAAGTATATGTACAAGTCTCTGTAAGTGAATCCGTAATTATCTCTCTTTCTGGACTCTCGTATAACTCTGGGTGAACACCCTTGTCTCGACGCTTTCATCAAGCTAACTCTCCGTAGTATAAGTATACTTTGAACGAGTCCATCTTGTGTACAAGGGGCGAGATCCACAATAATCATCATCATCTTTTTTCATATCTTGCTCGCTAGATAAGTGTTATGGTCCGGTACATTGTACCACAGTGATAGTCCAAGGTAGAACCAATAAAGGAGAACACGAAGGAATAAATACAGAGAAGCAGAAAGTGTTAGTACGAACAATCAGGTTTAGTAGAAATTGTCTGAACGCGACTGTTTCGGACTGCATTTGACTCGACTGACAAGGCCGGTTTAACGTGGGATCTCCGAGCCCGTGGGATCTCAGGGCCCATGGGCTCGGCCAAAAATATGCCCTTTGAACCTATATAAACGCGTTCAGGGTCGGTTTACTTCCCCGAAAGATACTCCGCCCTTCGGCGTAGACTCGTTCGGGTTCCTCCCCGCCCGAAGGAAGAGAGTTCATCCGATCAGCCGGTCAGCCTGTCGCCCGACTTCGGACTGAACGTTATTAAGTCCCCCCCCCACGAGAGCATAATGTGGCACAAGGCTGGTTTAACGTGGGGTTTCCGAGCCCGTGGGCTCGGGCAAAAATATGCCTTTTGAACCCGTATAAAATGGTTCAGGGTCGGTCTACCACCCCGAAAGAGACTCCGCCCTCCGGCGTAGCCTCCTTCGGGTTCCTCCCCGCCAGTAGGGAGAGAGTTCAACCGATCAGCCGGTCGCCCGACTTCAGACTGAACGGTATTTAGTCACCCCCCACGAGGGCATCATGTGGCACAAGGCCGGTTTAACGTGGGATCTCCGGGCCCGTGGGCTCGGCCAAAAATATGCCCTTTGAACCCGTATAAACGGGTTCAGGGTAGGTTTACCTCCCCGAAAGAGACTCCGCCCTTCGGCGTAGCCTCGTTCGGCGTAGCCTCGTTCGGCGTAGCCTCGTTCGGGTTCCTCCCCGCCCGAAGGCGGGGAGTTCAACCGATCAGCCGGTCGCCCGACTTCGGACTGAATTCTCTGCTTCCACTTGAGGCGCAGTATTTATTACGTATGGAATAGTCCATTAGGTTATTATGAGTAAGGTCCCATAACAGTAAGTTTTCTTCTGTAATGTTTATTGGAGATTACTTTAAAAAAAAATGACAATAGGCTTTCTCGGTTGCCTTTCGTTTCGTATCGCCTCTTGCTTCAATTCCTCGCTAAATCACAGGCTACATCAATAACAGATAATTTTCTTTTATCTTGCTTTAATCTATCATTGGCATTTGTCGGCGCAAAGCTTCTAAGAGAAAATGTGAAGGAGAGCGATGCGATCGACGTATGCTAATCAGTTGGCCAAAATCTTATCATCACGTGCTGGCTTGCCTCATTAAAGTATCTGGGTAATGTGAGGTAATCTTTACGCTTCTAATTCTTGAAGACATCTTATGTCGAAACTTTATCAATGGCAATCCCAAACTCTCAGAATTTCACGTCACTCTCATTAACCAGGTATGTCATGACTTGTAGTTTGTCATTATGGACCACACGACGCATTCTGTAACGCAACGGCATGCTTCTCGGAATTTTTGTAATCAAATCTTATGATTAATCTCTCCCGATCTCCTATTTTATACCTAATATATATTAGGTTGGTGCAAAAATAATGACGTAATAATGTCGTTTTTTGACGTATTTTTAACGTCAAAAAACGACATTATTACGTCATTATTTTTGCACCAACCTAATAATACGCTAGTTAAAACTGGTTGTTTAAAAGCGCTTGTAAAGTAATTACTAGAGATGACTGAAAAAGTTTTCTCAATCTAACGAAAATAAGTTTGAGACCAGGTACTATAAGGAAGCTGATATGAGAATGCAGTAAATTTATTTCTCTTCTAAATTATTTGGTATGATTGATAAATCAAGTCTTCATTTCTATAAAACCCGAAGTTTGATATTTGATGGAATAATGAAACTGGTGTCAAGATTTATTTATTTTAATCTGAGATTTGTGATTTTAAATCTTTGTTCCTCAGTGAACAATAGATGTTTTCATTATTGACTTCATTTCCTCCTATTTTAAATCTTTTCTTTTTTTTCTCGTGTCCGATAACGTGGAATTTTTTTTTTTTTCAGAGATTTCAAATTTCGAATAAAAACGTCCCTTACCCCCTACGAACGTACGAATTTTTCGTCTGCTGATGTCTTTTTTTTATCATTTCAACCTGTGCAAGGTGATAAAGCCAATAGGAGGTAGAACGTTATAGGCAGTGTAAAGCAATGAGATATCAGGATATGACAATTGACGTTGAATTTAAATTTTTGACGACTGTCTAGTGAAGCAAGAAATCAGCAGAGAGGTTAAAGTCGATCGAAAAAAGCGTTCAATAAAATAGAGCAAAAACAGCATCATGTTTAGAGGTAAGAGTCTATCTTCTTTAATTACTTTAAAGTACTTTCATTAAAAAAATTGAATTAATGCAGTTACTGATTTAACAGAAGTAGTCTGTAATTATTCAATCGAAGTTAGCCGAGGAAATGAAGGAGTAAAAAAGGTCACATGAAAATCCACTTTAGACCACAATTATTTTGAAGTTTATGAAATTCAATTTTTCAGGGTCCTGCCAGAGATGTAAAATAGGATACATTTATAAAGCAACTGTTAAGCTTTATGAAAAGTGGTTGAAATATCAACGAAAAATAAGAAAGAAACCAGGAAAAATCGCCGATTTTCGCTATTTACACGGATTTTCTCCATATGGGTGGACTCAGTTAATAAGTTAAATGACTGTTAAACAATCAACTTATTGTTTCTACATTTGAGTGAAGTTTGTATTCGATTGCTTGAAAATTGAGGGAGTTTTTAGTTTAAAATTTTGGGTGAAATCGATTTTTTGTTTTTCGCTAAACGCAGTGAGATAGAAATAAAAACCAGGTATCGTTGAGCTCGTCTTGATGTAAGTAACCGACATACCGAGTCTGAACGAAATCGGAGGAAGAATGTTGAATTTATCGAGTTTTGCTCAGCTTTATCGATTAATGTTTTTTTAAATTATCGATTTTTTACTCTTACAATGTGCAATGTATGTGTCAAGTTTGGTCAAAATCGGTTGCATGAAAAGGTATCGCACACACACGCAGACATGCTCTATTTTATACATATATATATATATATATATATATATATATATATAATTTATATATATATATATATATATATATATATATATACATATATATATATATATATATATAGATAGATAGATAGATAGATAGATAGATAGATAGATAAATTAATAAACTATAAATGCTCACCTAAACACAAGTAAATATAATAATAATTCTCATTATATAATTAATAATAAATAATATATAATATATAAAACGTTAACAAAGAACAATTTATTGTAGTTACAAATAACCACAATAGGATCCAAAATTATTCCTTCTCACTGGAATAATTTGAAACATAACCAGTACTGTCTGCCCAATAACAGTTAGGATAATACAATAGAATGCATCAAAAGGCTAAATCAATAACAATAATTATACAATAGAATAAATACAATACGCTAAATAACAAGCATTTATTACACTAAAAGTTTATAAAAGGAATTTCAGAAGAAACCCAACATGGCGACTCATATAAACTCAGCTAAAAGTGAACTAGGTAAAACAATACCAGAAAGAATTCATTCAGAGATAAAGAAGAAGTTCTTAGTAAATCAGAGGAAAAAAACAAAAAAAAACGTCTTTAGACTGGTTCCCCAACCTAAAAAAAGAAAACATAATTGCCAAATTTAAAGATTTTATTCGTGGTAAAAACTTAATGACCGCCATAAATAGAAAGAAATTATTTTATTACCACTTATGATAACAACTAAAAGGAAAAATTAAAAAAAAGAAAAAAAAAAAAAAGAAAAAAAGCGAGCTAGCTAACCGGTCTCGAACCTCGTTCAAAGGAGATAAATCGAGAGTAATAAAAGTATAATCATCAATAAAAAGTTGGAAAACCTTTAAAAAAAATCTTAAATGGAAATTAATTGGAGGCCCAGTCTAAAATCCCTTTGTTTACATGATGAAAGTTTCAAGGAAGATATATATATATATATATATATATATATATATATATATATATATATATATATATATATATATATATATATATGGTCTCCAATATTTTCAGGTTGTAATTTGAATAGGTCTTACTAAGGACGGAAAACGAGTTCACGCTGAAATTAACGGCTCAATTATGTTTATTTATTTAAGGTGATCCACGATGGAAGACCCGGATGTGTTGGTCAGAATGTCTGACAGAGAATACTTAAGGTTTCGGATTTTTGTTGGTACATGTTGTTTTATTGCTAAATTATACAATTCATACAGATATAAAATACTTCTACTCTTCTATGATGACTTACGTCCACATTACGTTTAAACACCGTTTCCTGTACGATCGCCTAAGTTAAGCAACGCTTAATCTGGTCAGTACCTAGATGGGAATACCAGTTGATGTAAACTTGGGTGTGTGTATGGTGTAATGGATAGTAGCACGGAATCGTCAATGGACAATTTATAGAATTCTTACAGTTACATAATTTTTCGTTACTATTATTTATTCTTACTACTGAACCACAATTTTTTTTATTCTAATTTTAGTATTCATTTAAAATTTTATTGTGTTTTTTTATAATTTTTTCTAAAAATTGATTACAACTATAACCTAATTTTAGGGTATTTTTATTGAAAACTTTGCTAAAAGGATTATTTCTTGGAAAATGTTTTTTCAATCAAGGCAAGATTTTTTCATAACTTACTCCTAACCATTAGATTAAATAGGGTTGTGTAGCAAATTATTTTCTCTTTCTATTTTTTTTCTGTTGGAATTTTTGGGTACCCTGGTGTACTAGTGAACCAGCCAAAATGAGCTGACTCATCTTATAGTTCACCAATAGAAGGGTTAACCAATCAGAAGGCTCAAAATATTCAATGCGACGTGTGTAAAGGCGGCCATGTTTTTCCCGAATATGCACTGCCAGTCTTTGATATCGAAGACTGAAGAATTATGGAACAGCTGCTGGTGGTATTGGCGATATAGTCAGATTCAGTAGAGTGTCTGACTCGTGAGTGTTAATCTTTAATGTTGTTTCATTGAACAGATTACGTACTGCGCTGTATTCAATATTCATAGACTATCGTGAACATGGTCAACATTTTCTAGTTTTTTTTTTACTGTCATTCTCATATATAGTGTCGGAAAATTTATAGCCACTATTCTTTGTTATAAATATTACAATGTTCATAGAATATATCTTCATTAGCAGAATGTATACTAATTCGTTTCTCTATGGATGAAGGTGCATATTTTATTATAGATAGGGTTGTTTCGACATAGGGTGGATATATAAAGGACGGCTATTTGGTTTCTTATAAAACTGGTATATATTATTTCTGTAGGAATCCCATAAATTGGTCATTGAAAAATAATTGTCGTACAGAATCTATAGTTTTCCAATGTACTAATTTATCTAGTGAAATCCAGATATTAATAATATATATCTGAGATGAGGTATTATGTAAAGTATTTACATTATGCGGACCATTGTCCTCATCTTTGTCGCCATATTTGTCACAACGTTTCGGCCGTTGTACGCTCCGGCCTTCTTCAGGTGGTTGGAATTTCGAACTGAACCCTTTATTTCGATCCCTGGGGTAGACTGTTCTAGTTCCACATGCCATGTTTGATGGATGTCAATTATCAGTTATCTCCTGCTAATTGAATTGAACTCACACTCTTTGTGTTTGTCACTGGATCTAACCAACGCCTTTATCCACTGTGCCATGAGTCCTTGCTTAACTTAAGCGATCGTACAAGAAACGGTGTTTCAACATGATGTGCACGTAAGGAAACATGGCACAGTTGATAAAGGCGTTGGTTAGATCCAGTGACAAACCCAAAGAGTGTGAGTTCAATACCCAGTTAAGGCAGTGGAGAACTTTCAGAGGGAAAATTAGTAGGAGATAACTGATAATTGACATCCATCAAACATGGCACGTGGAACTAGAACAATCTACCCCAGGGATCGAAATAAAGGGTTCAGTTCGAAATTCCAACCACCTGAAGAAGGCCGGGGCGTACAACGGCCGAAACGTTGTGACAAATATGGCAACCAAGATGAGGACAATTGTCCGCATAATGTAAATACTAAAAATATATATATTGATAGAACTAAAAATAATTTTAAATTAAGATGGTACCAGCACGTGTTTCCCTTAAAAACAATGAGTATCGGAACCAAACATCACTATCTAAATATTTTTGACATTTAAAAGAAAAAAATAAACACCCCCACAGTAAAATGGAAATCATTCTAAAACTTGTAGTTCTTTAAATGACCTATGTTCTTTGTGCCTACACGAAAAGTTATGTATTATTAAGTTTCTCAAAAGACTTATTAAATAAACGAAAATAAATGTGTTTTTCTAGGCATTGCACTATGTTCATAATTAATAAAACATTCATAATCTCTTATTTGAATACAAATTTAAAAAACAAATGTGTACTTAAGTCCTAAATTTTAAATTTTAATTTTAACAATGCCATTAAATATATTTTTCACTCTTTCATCTTAGATTAGATCTGTTTCCTGATTCGTCAATTTAGACAACACCCATTTAAAATTTTGAAATATCATTCCCCTCCAAATTAAACACTTAAATATAATACTACTTTGCTTAAAAAAGTAAACCATTTTTCTGAAGTTATTCAACATCCCTTAAAAACGGAACAAAATCATTAAATTTAATTTTTAGTTCCGAAACATATTAATTTCTGTCACGATGAAAACAAAGACACACCAACCTTACCCTGACTTGACATCTATGAATGTAACTCTATACTGATACAAATTATTAACACCCTACACCCCTTTTTATTTAAACAATCGCTCTAGCCGTTACCATGGAAATTTTGATTTCAATAATGAATATGCTATTAAAACACGTAAATTTCAGAAATAAGTTATCCCCAAAAAAATTTCGCTTGAAGATGGAACAGAGCTTTCTTTAATTCAATTTAATTCGAATAATTATATTGAAGTTTTCGGCTCTTGTTTTGAAACACGAGAACTCTTATGTAGCGTGTTGGAATCATATTTTTAAATAAATAATTATATACAGGTTATATATATATATAACCTGTTTTAAATAATTATATTTTCAAGCCTCTATCTCCTATATTTCCCATGAGTTCCTTCTTTTATAAATTCTTTTTATAAATCTACTGTCTTGACCTAACCACAATTCTACAATTTGTTTTTGCCATTCTTTCATTATATCCGTTGTTCTTCTTCGGTAACTTCCTTCTTGTTCTTCGTCTAATAATTTAATTAATACTCCAATATATTCCTTCCTATTATGTCTGAACACGCTAAACCTTATTCTCATTCGTCCCTCCCTCCCTCTCTCCCATTCTCTTTCTCTCTTCTGCCCGCCGTTCCTCCATTCAGATGAAACTTCCCGCCATTTTAGCTTTTCGCGCTTAGCGATCTCTTCCGATTATTCGGGTCGTCCATTTTCCTCCCAATTTCTGTCTCCAATACCAATTCCCGATGTACCATAAATAGCCATTACGTAAGGAAATTGGAAATGTGTTTTCAATTAACGCTCCCCCACCTTCACCTTGCTTCACCGTAGCTTTCTTCCCTTTCTGTTTCTCGTCAAAATCTGAACAGATTAAGCAAAAACGCACCAGCCAACCAGAATGGCACAATGACAACGCACAAAACGAAAGACTATAAACAACCAGCAAACTTTAATATACGTTGCCGATTGAAAGTATAATGATGATGAGATTTTTTTTTTTTACGATGACGTTCACCCTTTATAATGGCCGGAGCCACTTAAGGTAGACGTAGGGGTATATGCGGATATGCGTGCAAGACAACGGTTAAGCGCCGACTTCTACAGATTTTAGTGATCGAGGAAGCATCCTCGTGGGAGTTGGTATCATACTGTAGCAGTTCGTGGGATGAATCTGCTCGAAATCTATTTCAATCGTTATCTGTCCTATTTAGTTTCAGGATTAACATTTCATTCTAAATTCTAGTGCATTTATACCAAATATCTCAATCAGTAATTTTATTGTATTTTAACATGATACAATAAATTGTTATAACACTAAACTATTTTACAATAATAATAATAAAAAAAATGAAGGTACAGGGACAAAACGATAGAAAAGCGTCGTAGATTCTATCGACAAAATAGGATATTCCAAAACGTACCTCAAGAAGTTTTATATGAAAAATTAGAAAAGTTAAAAGTTCTACCATCTATTTATGAAGTGCAAATATTTTGGGAACATATTTAGTGCAATCCAAAAGTTTATGATCCCAAATCCAGATTGAATAAAAAGAAAACAAGACAGAATGAAGAATAATGGAAAAAATATAACCAAAAATAATGTTCCGGAAGCGCTAACAAAATCCCCAAAATGGAAATCCGCGGGAAATAACAAGGCAACCAATTTTTGGTTCTATCACCTTTCATCAATCCATAAAACCCTTGCGCAAAATTTATCAATGCTAACTAAAACTCCACATTGGATTTACTAAAACTGTTACATATCTCCTATCAAAAATGGATGAAACAGATGATCCAGAAAATTATGGACCAATAAAATGTCTGTCAGCCGCATATAAATTATTCACGTCTGTCCCGACGAACAGTACTTACTCTTTTATCGATGAAGACAACAATCTGCAATCGAAGAGATGTAGAAGTGGTCCATGTGGTTGCAAAGATCAACTACTAATAAAATGATCCTGGAAAATTGCAGGAAAACGTAGAAATCTCTGCACAGCTTGGATAGATTACCGTAAACCCTTTGATATTGTGCCACACTCTTGGACCCTTAAGGCTTCGTATTGTACCAACTCGGCTCGGTGATGGTAAATTTGCTTAAATAAAGCACTATGCAAAACCTCATTGTACCTAAATCACACTAAAGTCACTGCCACTTCCAATCGCCTGAATATTCGATAAGGAAACTTTCAAGAAGACTCTCTGTCATTCCTTTTCTTTCGGCTGTCCTCCATCCCCCCTTTGCATTACCTAAACAGGAATAACTATAGATACATGAATGTATTTAACCACTGACTCTACATGGACGATCTCAAAGAATGCTAAAGACGACACTGAATCGAAGGGTCTCCTCAGTAATATAAAATGCAGAAGAGTGAATGATAATTTATGTCAAATAAAATTCCAGAAATAAGAAAGTTAATTTAGTAATAAAGGAAGCCAATGAATTCAAAATGGAATTTCACGTGGGTAAAGAAATGCTAGTAAAACATAATACAACTATTGCAGCGATACATAAGCTTCTTCGGTGTCAATACTCTGCCAGTACCAAAGAAGCTGATTTAGAAAAGCCCCGCACATTGATGGTATACGTCGTGCAAGATTAAAAAAAGAAACTGAAGGTTATTATTCTTGCTGCGTAGCACCAATGTTTGCTAACTAGAAATTACCAATCACAGATACTGAAAAAAAAAATTATTAACTTCAAATGCAGATTTTGTTATAAATATCCAGAAACAATTGACCATCTTGTATCAGGTTGTACGGCATTGTCACCAACTGAATATAAAAGCAGGCATGACGTTTTGGCCAATATCTGCACTGTAAAATTCGCATCTTCTACAGAAAGGTAACTGCAAGAAACTGGAATAGAACATATAACATTTTATGGAACTTTACAATACACAGAGCCAGAACAGTCAAAGCGAATCACCAGGACACCGTGATCAAAGATCACAAACAAGTATCAACTTTCTTATTGACATGGCAGTTCATGCAGATTGTATTTTTTTGTTTGTTTGTTTGGGTTTTATGGCCTATCAACCCCTGTGGGTTATTTAATGCCAAATCCAGTTTATATGAATTTTAAATGCCTAATTTGTATGGAATAAAAAACGTATAGCTGGCAACACTACTCTTTTAAAAAAAAACTTAGAACTGGCAACATTATTGTTTCAAAAACTTAGAGCTGGCAACATTATTTTTCTGAAAACATTATCTGAGACCTTGCTGTTGCATGCAGTTTATCGCCGTACCCAGGACGTGGATGTAGTTTAACGTCATACCCAGGACGTTGCAGATTGTAATGTGACTTTTAAAATATTCAAAATCTACGATTAATTCTGTCTGTATTTGGAGCCCTCAGACGAATTGAAAACGGTTCGACTCATTGAAGGTCTCCCTGGTAACCTATTCTTTAAAGAAATATAAAAATGGTACTCACAAGTAGAGCTCACACCTTAGGAAGGGCTTTATCCATGAAATATATGTGTGATCTCAGGTTGTCTCTTTTTTTCATGACGTCATTTTTGACATTTGGTCTCTTGCTGGAACCCGGATGGAAATGAGCTTGCACGAGAAATTAAAGGAAATAATAAAAATAATACTAACGTGATTATTTGTTATTATTTACTCGATTATTTATTTAATTATATCAATTATTTTTATTACATTATTTGTTAGTGAACAATTATTTATTTATCTAGTTTACTTAGTTCCATGTTTTATATTGAGTTATATCTTTTGTCTAAACACTTGAGGGCAGACGGATCTCCCGATGGACTCAACAGCCTAGTGTACGGGAAAGGGCAATCTCGGATGTACGCCAAGAGGTTAGAGTGGATTTGGGCGACACCAAGCTACTTGAAAGTCCAGTGAAAGGATCACGATGAAGAAGAATAAAAGGAACATCATATCGGATCGGTCGAGGCCCGGATCAACAACGGCCGAGCACTCTATTGACTCATTCCAGGTTAGGTACGGCTGGTAGACGACTGCAACGACAAACACTATCGAGCTACCAACGCAGGGTACAAGCATCGGATCGTGAGATATTCGTTCTCTCCATGTATTTGGAGAAAGAGTGGAACGACGTGACAATATGGAACTCCTGGGTGCCGCTGCCAACAAATCAGATCGGAGGAGGTTGACTGTTTCTTTACCCCAGTTTTCCACTCCGACAAAGCCGTTGAAGAAATGATTATCATAATATCATCATAATCACGTGAAAACTTAAAGATAGTCACAATGTAAATGTCTAGTTCAACGCATCAAACAACAAAGTTGAATTCGGTAAAACATTTACAAAAAATAATGGCCGTAAAAAGCGAATTCTGGACGAGAAACCCGTTAACTATATTGAAATCTGGAAGAAATTAGGTAATTATAAGCTTTTATTAAATTTTCGGTAGATTACTCGAAAATGAATAATATAATTTTTTTAATTTTGTTGAAATATTTTTTGGTCAGTCATTAAATTATTACAATATAGATGACTACAAGCAAAAGTCCATAGAAAAAAAAAAACTATTCGAATGAAAATATAACAGGCGTCTCCGTCGCGAGGAATAATTTCCCTTTTCACTGGCATCAGTCCACGACTAACAGGATTTTGTTATATGAACGAACACTCGTTGCCACTTTTGTGATGTCAACGAATAGTCGTTGTCACTTTTGTAATGCTCGTTGTAGTAGAGACTTTGTAATCGCAGATACAACTATAGTAACGCCATTGAACAATTCTGGTGTCAGACTTCTTCGAATAATACTCGCACTGATAGTACTTGCTCGATAATACTCGTTCGAATAGTAACCACCGGATAGTGATCCGTAGAGAGAATATTGTAGAGAAGAGAATAGCGATCCGGAAAGTAATAGAGGATAGATTAGAAATGGTGATCCATATAGTGATAGAAGATAGACTAGAAAGAGTGATTCGTATAGCAATAGAGGATAGACTAGAAATGGTGATTCGTATAGTAATAGAGGATAAACTAGAAATGGTGATCCGTATAGTAATAGAGGATAGACTAGAAATAGTGATCCGTATAGTAATAGAGGATAGATTAGAAATTGTGATGCGTATAATAATAGAGGATAGACTAGAAATAGTGATCCGTATAGTAATAGAGGGTAGACTAGAAATGGTGATTCGTATAGTAATAGAGGATAAACTAGAAATGGTGATCCGTATAGTAATAGAGGATAGACTAGAAATGGTGATCCGTGTAGTAATAGAGGATAGACTAGAAATGGTGATCCGTGTAGTAATAGAGGATAGACTAGAAATAGTGATCCGTATAGTAATAGAGGGTAGACTAGAAAGTGGCATCTATGTTCAAACTCATGTATCGGCAGGAAAACGTATAAAGTGATGAGTGGGGCCCTTTGAAGTAATTCTTATGACAACTACTGTATTTGAACTGAATATATTTTCTAAAAAAGTAACAGCTTTATAATTACATAAAATAATGTAAAACAATTTCATAAACACACAAAATTAATAAAGCAATTAAAAATAGTAATGAGGACAAGTTATAAAACAATAGAATACCAACATAATATACTCAGATTTTATTGTTTAAACAAAACGCAAAAAGTTGATATTCCAATTCAACTCCCCGCATCTGGAAATGGAAGTGCTCTTCATAGATTTGCGAAAGCCATAAAAAAAAAGAACACCACTCTTCAGATATAAAAATGCAGGCAACTTCGTCTAGATATTAAGAGGGATAATAGTTAAACCAATGGCAAACTTATGTGCGAACTCCATTTTTATCTACGCCCCTGTTAACAAATGCTTGAATAAAAAATGATCATGGACAATCAAAGTTAAGCCCCTCCCTGCTATTAGCTAAAATAATAAAAATACGTCGACTCCTTAGAAACCAATGTTGTTTCATTTGCAACATTGTACAAGCAAAGATTCAAATTACCGATGGGATCCTCTCTTAATTTAGTTTTCGCTGGTCTTTTCGTAGAAGGCTTGTCTGTTCAATTTGTATTGTATTTTTCCAACTTTCGAATAAAGTGTTGTGTATTGGGATCAAAATTGTGAGTAAACTGGCACAAGTCCATTTGTTTTGTTGATCTTTTTCAAGTACATTTAAGCGTCTCAGTAATTTTCAAGAACCAACGTAGTGTCTGTGTGGCAGGTAGAATTTCTTTGTTTTCTTTGTCTATAACCAGTTATTCTTTGGAAATGTGAAAGATTCAAATATTCTAAGGTGTAATGTGAAACGGTTATTGGGAGCGAGGCCGCACCAAAAAGAATGCGTTTAGATATAATGGACGCTCCCGTCTGAGGATGTGACAACTTAACCAATTGATTCAGCTATGAATTTTGTGCGATAAGTGGCACTTAAGACCCGCTAATGATTTGCAACGGAGGCCGCACGTGCAGCAAGAGTGAGGATTTTGGGATGAGGTCACTGTTAGATGGGATCGCCTTTTAGATCTTGCTCTCGATTATTGAAAAGGATTCAGACTAGCAGATTGAAAACCGCTGAGTCCTCTAAAACACGTTGGTCTCCATTCTACCCGCTCCAAGTTCAAGCGCTCGAGGGTGTTATGAGGTATATTGGCAACTGACAAGTTGCTCTTCAGCTTGTCTGAATTGCATCATCTTGTCTTATTTGCTCACGAGGTCGCCTTCATTCTAAAATGGTATGGTATTTTGGGCTATTAGGAGTAAAGTTGAAAAAGTGTGACACACTGACATTCGCATATATATATATATATATATATATATATATATATATATATATAATTATGTATTTAAAAATATGATTCCAACACGCTACATAAGAGGCCTCATGTTTCACAACAAGAGTTACACACACACACACACCCACACACACACACACACATATATATATATATATATATATATATATATATATATATGTTTTATCAAAAAACATTTACAAACTTGGGTGGGGGTTCTTCACACCAAAACAATGACAAATGTCCATATAAGAATATCCTTCGTTTTTGAGATATTAAGTTTCAAGAAAGTTTACGGTAGATGGCGCTGTGTTGCTAAATAGACTAGGTTACATTTGTCATTCATTGTACATTTGTGGCTAGTTTGTCTTTAACGCCTAAAGTGTGTAGTTGTGAGCTAACTGAGAAGTGTTCCGTTTATCAATGGTAGGATACCCATATCGTGAGCAGGCAGATATGATTTTTATATACGGTCCTGCGAATGGTAATGGGCACGAGGCCACACGGCTGTGTCAGATTGCGTTTCCAGACCGAAGGAAGCCGATTCATCCAACGTTTGCTGTTGTTTATCGTCGAGTTGTTGAAACAGTGTTTGTCCGTGGCACAACAAACTATAGATCGTGGCAGACCGAGATCCGGCCACGAAAAGCGCATTCTACAGGTTGTCGGTGTCGATCTAGGTATCAGAACACGTCAAGTGGCCCTTATAGTACCGCAATGAGAGTATATGAAATGCAGCTCCAGTATCCGTATCATATGCAAAGTATGCAGGGTCTTTCACTCGCTGATCACTTACCAATGAGGAACTTCTCTCGATGGTTTATTGCACCAACTGCCGTTTGATATTTGTGTATTTCTTCAGTAATTGGTCTATTATGAAGTTTTCATTGAAGATGCTTGATAAGACACTTTAGTGAAGTTGTTGCTTAGTATTTTTTATAATATACTATATGGAGACAAAAGGGGCCTTTTACAAAACAACACTCTAAATGCATTATTTACATTATTCATACTATTGTTCTCGTCTTTGTCGCCATATTTATCACAACGTTTCGGCCGTTGTACGCTCCGACCTTCATCAGGTGGTTGGAATGTCGAACTGAACCCTTTATTTATGGCACGTGGAACTAGAACAGTCTACACCAGTCAGCGAAATAAAGGGTTCAGTTCGACATTGCAACCACCTGAAGAAGGCCGGAGCGTACAACTGCGAAACTTTGTAATAAATATGGCGACAAAGATGAGGACAATAGTCCGAATAATGTAAATAGTGTACATAATACCTCATCTCAGAAATATAGGCAGATACTAAATGCATTAGTTGCTCACTGTAACGAGATTGACCACAATTTTGCTTTAAAAATGCTACTCCAATTAAAAGAGAAACAAATTTACTAGGCTGAAAATGTTTAGAAAGGCTTCCAATTGGTCAATCGTCCAGTTAATTAGTGTTCAGGTTCTTACAACGCTTCACCTTTCTTGTCAGATCTTATATTGTCAAAATGCTGGACAAAAGCGATGGAAACATAAACAAAAAGAAAAAAAAATCTCATTGAAATCACTAGAATATATAGCCAGAACGCATTAAAAAAGAAAGAAAATCTTTTAAGAAATTAAAGCGGGCTTTCTTTCGTGCGCATGCGTAGTTGCATCAACGGAAACAAACTTAGTCCCATAAAGTCGTAAACGGATGAAATGTGTCCCACTGTGCCATACTTCTTTCCCATAAAATTGTAATTAATATATATAAAAAAAATATTTATATCCACCCACAGAAACGCTCGCTATATATAAAGGGTGGGACCGAGATACCAGCCTAGTAGCACGCTTAAATTCATGCAGTTTGGGAACCAGAGACAGTAGCTCGTCGGAGCAGTTGCCATAAAAATACTTGTAGAAAAGACAAAGGGAATCCACAGCACATCTCTCAGACTGTAGATGAGATGCCGGATCAGGATCTATAACATTGCATATCCTTCTCTGGATTTTGTCTAGGACCTCGAGATGAACAGCGGTGGCACCAGACCATATATGGCAGCAGTACTTCATGCAAGGACTAATGGTTGATTTGCAAAATTGAAGGGAGACTCAGGTGAGAAAAAGCTTCTGGCGCGATAGAGAACCAACTTTCCTTGCGGCAGATGCAGTCCTTGATTCAATGTACTTGTTACAAATTAGGTCAGTGGATTAGTACACACACACACACACACACACCCCCACACACACACACACATATATATATATATATATATATATATATATATATATATATATATATATATATATACAGTGCTGTTCGATAAAAGTGATTCACCTGATTTTTTTACTTAAACATTTTTTCACCTATTGTTTTGGGGATCAAACTAATTTTTGATCATACTAATATAAAGACACCTTCCCGACCACCTGGTACAAAAGTTTATTCACCCTAAGGTATTCTATTGATATTTATAATTTTGGATATAAATGAGATTTAGGGAAAAACTCTATGAAAAAAAAAAACTTATTTCCTGCAACTAGTAATCAATAGAAACATAACCGAACAGCTTTAAATGAAGAATAATGGATGTAATAGATGTATAATTTTTTTTATAATAGGCAATAAAGTTCGAAATATTTAATAATCTATGGGACCGCCTTATTTTTGAATAACCTTTTCAAACCTTTTTGGCATTGACTTGATTAGGTTCTGGCAAATCTCATCTTCAAGCATTGAATTCCATTCGGATATGAAATTCACAATCAAATCCTCTTTGTTGCTCAACTGCTTTCTTGATGGGCTGTACTTTATAATGCTCCATAAGTTTTCTATGGGGTTGTGGTCAGGAGATTGGGGCGCCCATGTCATAACACTCACCTGCTTCTCATCAAAGTATTCCTTCATCAATTTTGATTTGTGACAGGGAGCATTATCCTGCATAAAAATGAGCTTGGTGAGGTCGATTTGCACCCTTTCAGCAGAAGGGAGCAGACAAGACTCTAAAATTCTCTTGTACTGCTCGCTGCTGCGGGCCTTTTCAATAGGTTTTAAGAAACCAGTTCCATTAAAATAAAAGCATCCCCAGAACATTATACTGAACGGATGCTTGACAGTACTTACTGCTAAATTCAAAGAGCTTTCAAAGCTTCTTCTGATTTTAGATCGCTTATCCTTTGAATTTAGCTCAACTTTCGTTTCATCGGAGAAGAGAACATTTAGTAAAAAAAAAAATCAGATGTGTCACTTTTATCGAACAATATTGTGTATATATATATATATATATATATATATATATATATATATATATATATATATAGATAGATAGATAGATAACTAGACTCGTTTCGAAAAAGCCTCGAATTTTTGATTTGCAAATAATCAAATCAATCTCGAGGGAAAAAAGTTTTTAAAAAAAGAAAGAGCTACAAACATGAACTACTGTCGAACAAATCGCACAGATGCAGGTCTGAAACCCAAAGAAAAAACCCCGATACGAGTAAACAACTAACTAACAAAAGAGCTCAATACAATCGTAGAGCAGACCTAGATAAACCTAGTGAGCCAGACAAACCTACCTAGGTTTCACCTAAACGGATCGTCAGGGAAAGTATGGCTTTCTCTGACGATCCGTTTAGGTGAAACCTAGGTTGTCTGGCTCACTAGGTCTATCTATCTATCTATCTATCTATCTATCTATCTATCTATCTATATATATATATATATATATATATATATATATATATAAAAAAATCGTAAATAACTTCATACACACACACACACACACACATATATATATATATATATATATATATATGTGTGTGTGTGTGTGTGTGTATGAAGTTATTTACGATTTTTTTTATCAGACATTATTACTTATTAGTATAAACGTTATGTTAATGTCTAAAATTGAGCAGTCATTTCTGTTTTCTTTGAAACGGTTAAATTAATGCCCATCATATATTAAAACTATTAATAAAGAGAATGCGTTTCCCAATAGAAATTTCAACTTTATCCTATTTTTTATCTTTCAAGCCAAGCGTGCTTTACCGTTCCTTTACGGAAGCCATAACTACAAAGCATGACTCAGTTACCCTATTTCAGTAATGCACGTCTTTGTTTGGGATCTTTTGATATTTATATATAGTAATTTTATTTTCGCAAACGAAACGTATTTCTTTATTGTAATTTTAAATAAATTAATGGATTTTTAATCTGAAATTTTTTTCTTATTATTTCAAAAGTTACATTTCGTGCTTGAAAAGATGTCCCTGTTATTTTTAACATTGAAATTAATGTCCGCCTGACTAGACATAGAAAAAACTTTTTAAAAAATATGTGCCTTCTCGAAAGAAATCGAAACAGTATTCTGTTTTTCTAGGCCATCGTTTTAGTGCTTTACCAATTAGGTCACGGGAAGTTATCGTGAAAAAAATAGCTTCAATTATCTACTTAACAAATGCACTTCCGTTGATATCTTTCGAAGTCTGTACTTGATAAGCTTTATTTTCAAATCAAAAATGTACGTACAGTATTTTTTAGGGATTAATGATTTTTTTAAATTTAACATAATTTCAGGTCACTCATAAGTGGGGATATTTACTTGACCCCCCGACTGAGTCAGGTTGTGATACAAGGTCAGTTTTTCACTCGGGCCGCTGGTCTAAGCTGGTCTTACCTGGTCATAGCTTGTCTAAGCTGGTCTAAGCTAGTCATAGCTGGTCTTACCTGGTCATAGCTTGTCTAAGCTGGTCTAAGCTAGTCATAGCTGGTCTTACCTGGCCATAGCTTGTCTCAGCTGGTCTAAGCTAGTCATAGCTGGTCTTACCTGGTCATAGCTTGTCTTAGCTGGTCTAAGCTAGTCATAGCTGGTCTTGGGTTGTCATAGCTGGTTCAAGCTGGTCAGAGCCGATCCAAGCTAGTCGTAGCTGTGATACCGCCAGAGTCCTGTGGCAGGGAAGTATCATGTCACTCATAAGTGTGAGATCTTTTGGATCTCTTATGTAAACATAATTGGAATGAAAGTCATAATTTAAATGAAAGTCATAATTTAAATGAAAGTCTGTCGAGAGATTTACATTTCTTAAACGGCATAATTGAGCCTTTGTTTATTTTGATGCCTTCCCGTCGTGCATTGGTGAGAAGCGCTTGACTTGGAATATGTATTCCACATTAACACATTGGCTGCCGTAGAAATGGGCCGCAGTTATGAAATCTGTCTTCAAACGTCAATTTTATAACAGCCAAATTAGACAATACATTTTCTTGAGTTTACTTATAGCAGCGGTCGGTATCCCTTGGTTTCCGAGTCACATCCTGTCCGTGAAGGATTTTTGTCCAGTCCGCCTGGACAGTAATTTATCTAAGTAATTTGTGGAGTAAGTGGCAGAGAAATATTTGTTGGAGTTAATCCCCTTACAATGCCACGAATTTTTAAATCAAAATTTAATTCCTAATATACTGCTGACTGCTAAATATGTTTTGTCAAGCGGAAAATATTAGGTTGGTGCAAAAATAATGACGGTTTTTGACGTATTTTTTTACGTCAAAAACCGTCATTATTTTTGCACCAACCTAATATAAAAGCCTGTTAAATAATGTGAAAATGATAGTATCATTATTTGGAAGTGCATATGCACGTGAGAAAACTTTTGCGAAAATTGAAATGTACTAAAGGTCGTTTGAGAACAAAGCTGGGTGATGACCATCTCGGGGATGTTTCGCTGCTCTCATCGACGTTGAGAAGTTATCAAACACTAAACAAATACAAGTGTCTCATTCAACGGTTTGCCGTTTCTATTAGGTTGGTGCAAAAATAATGTCGTTTTCTCACATATGTTACTATGTGAGAAAACGACATTGTTTTTGCACCAACCTAATACCTGTATTTCGTTTGTAGTAAGGAACTGGAATTTTTTCTCGATTGTGTTAATTGCTATCCGGTAATTCCTGCAGGAAAATAAAGAATTTTGATTAAATAATACATTAACTTCGATGCTTTTACTTTAAACTTCCAGACCAAGGAAGCCTTCTGGAGTAAGCGGTGTGATATTATGCCCCACATCCGAAAAAAACTGCATAGCATTCTTGGCCCTCTTTCCTCAGAAGGGTACCAACTCCTGATTTACCACTTCAAATGAAGCGTTAGCATTGTCTTCACGCTTAAAGTACTACTGCAAATAAACTCATTGCTGGCGACCGTAGATGAAAATGCACAAGAAAATGCCATGAGATAACTTTTAGTCCGTGTCATAATAAGAACTGCCAAAAGCAATGGTTTTACGTGTAAAAAAGTGGATACATGTTGGATTTTTATAACATGAGGTTCACTCTGGTTCACAAGACACATTATCCACTCGAGGGAGTCGGTTGCAGAGTCAGAGGCACAGCTTATGGGGATAAGTGGGAGAGATAACAGTTGATCTTAGATTTGAACAGGTTAATATTGTAGTGATCGGGGAAGCATTCACATGGGAGCCGGTTCCATTAAGCAGCGGTCCGAGAGAAGAAGCTGGAACTCAAGTGGAATATATTCCTCACTAATGGAATACGAAGCGAATCAATATACTTCGCTTCTGAACGTGTTTTAGTAAGAATTCTGATATCTAGGACGGTAGACATTAATTCTACCCGAAAAATCTTATATCTAATGAAACAGGTGTACCGGTCAGAATATAGTGTTTATAGCGAGAGCTAAGTTTCAGTAAGAGCAACAATGAACACAGTCATACTTTGCATACTGAGTTTGGGAAATAACACATTCTTATAACTCTATATACATACATAAAAATAGCCCATATTTACAGTTAAAAGTTAAAATAAAATCATTCATGATGATGACTAAAAGTGTAAGCGAAGGCGCTCGGACATATAAAAAAATTGGACAACTTCTTCATAGTTTATCTCCGAAAAAGAAGAAAATAACTTATATATATATATATATATATATATATATATATATATATATATATATATATATATATATATATATATATATATATATATATATATATATATATATATATAATCACTGATGAGCTGTGATACAGCGAAGCAGTCTGTCTGTGGATGACATTATATTAGCTCCTGAATTAATTCCAGTTGAGCACTCTCGGGCTGAGGTATGGGTTTGTAAACAGTGACTATTATAGCTATATAGCGAGACTCTTCGCAAGCCGAATTGAATCACTGTCGGTCACTGGGCGTGTTTCCTAAAATAAATACGCCAAAAATCCACCTTTATCCCAACTGTGCGCCGACAGCTTAGTGGTAGAATATCCGCCTGATACCGATTCAGTCAGGTTTCGATCCTAGCTAGAGGCAACCTGATGTCTAGCCGCACTGATGAGCTGTGATACAGCGAAACAGTCTGTCTGTGGATGACAATATATATATATATGATGAATGTGAAATATACATAATTTGTGTATGAAGATAAATGTATTTTTGTGTATATTGTTTCATGTATGTATATGTGTGTATTTGTACTTGTTAATGGGCGCTTGTATGTATGGATTTACATAAATATGTTTGTGAGACATATATCAGAAGAAATCAAAATCCTTAATTTTACCCTCAAATACTATTAAATAATGAAACCTAAACCTTAATTAGTTTACCCATATAATAATAAATAAAAATTACATTCTTAAATTAATTTAAGTATTAATATAATATAGATGTTATTGTTACTGAATATTTCTTTATATATTGTGGAAATATAATTGGTCGGGTAAATAAACTATTATAATTTTAAATATTTCTTTAATATGTTCTCAATAAATATGTTTATTACAATAGTAGTTAACTTGTATTAAGTCCCGAAACTATTTACTTAAAATTAAATATTTAAATAAATAAAATTCATCTTTTTTTAGACATCTAATTTTCTTTCAAACATTGTAATCTATCTTTTACATAATTTTGTTAAAATAAAATCACAGCCTCTTTCGTTTCACTGCCCTCTCCTACTCTCTCTTTGCCATAAAACTCATTTGGACACGTCTGGGTCTTTTTTTCTCTTTATTTTCTTTCCTCCCTATTCCTACATATTACTTCCATTCAGTTTGACATCTAAATAGGTCAAGGTTCTGTCACTCCTCCTACCCCAATATAAAGCGTGCTTAAGAGAGATATAAAATTAACTCCTCCCTATAATCTATATTGTCTATTTAACTACCACTCTCAACCCCCCTGTTTAATTACAAAAATTGCACTACCCATCAATTTCTAACCCCATTTTTTTCCTCTCATTTTGTTGTTGGAAGTGTTACAGGATGATACGGAGTCCTTTAAAAAGGATTTTGGTGAAATAAATTATTGTAATGGTACTTTAAAGTGGTCTATTTTTCATTAAATTTATATATATATATATATATATATATATATATATATATATATATATATATATATATATATAAACCTTGATTATATATATATATAAAAAGTTTCGTGATATATAAATATATATGAAAAAGTTTCATATATATATATATATATATATATATATATATATACATATATATATAAAGAAATTATGTATGTATATATATATATATATATATAGTGAAACTTTATATATATAATGAAAGATTACAAATGTATATACTTATATATATATAATGAAGGTTTATATATATATATATATATATATATATATACATATATATATATAAACCTTCGTTATATATATAAGTATATACATATATAATCTGTCATTTTATATATATATATATATATATATATATATATATATATGATTTCTTTATACATATATATATATGTTTCATTATATGTATATATATGTTTATATATATATATATATATATATATAAACCTTCATTATATATATATATACATATATAATCTTTCATTATATCTATCTATCTATCTATATATATATATATATATATATATGATTTCTTTATACATATATATATATAAGTTTCAAATGTAAATATTTATATAAGCTTCATTATATATATATATATATATATATATATATATATATTTGTATATATATATATATATATATATTTGTATATATATATATATATATATTTATTTATATATATGTGTATGTATGTATGCGTGTATATATATATATATATATATATATATATATATATATATATATATATATATATATATATATATATATATCACGCCGTCGGAGTATTGTTCAATGAAAAAAAACTTCTGCTTAACTTTCTTCAAAGTAACCATTTATGAGCAAAAATACAGGCTCCTATGTATTGTCTAAATTACGCAAAAATGAAAACATAGTTGATATCTCATTTTAACAGATATATTTACCAGAATTACTCAAAAATATCTTGAAATACTTAAGAATAAATGTATTCAGTAAAATTGCTATCGGCTTCAACAATGGCATCCAAACGACTTCGGAGTCTTCCGGATCTCTTCTGGTACGGTCTCCTTGTTTAAGCTGGTGAATGCTGCCATAATCCTTGCCTGCAGTTTGTTGCTCTCTCACTCAACTGCGCCCCACATATAATAATACTCAGAGCAGCACTGCCTACAAGAGGCACTTGATATAGGCCTATCGTGTTGTGTCGGAGGCACTGCGAGAATTTGTTTTGCCATCATAGGGATGACACTAATCACCTTCGTGGTGACCAGTAGACTCATAAAACTCTTTCCGAATCATCTGTTGTTTTCAGATTGACAGTCAAACACTCTGAAATGCTTGCATTGGAGATTCCGGCGAAAATGCCAATCAGTACATCTGGCCGTTTCTAATTTTCTATCGAAGTGTATTGCATCACGGTGCTCCTTTTCAAACAGACGGTGCACAAAAATTCCTACCACACTGTGCACTAGAGAAAATGAAAAAAAAAAAAATAACAAGGCGCATACGCGAAGTTAAATAGGAAATATGGCGCCAATTTTCCCATCGCACCCTGCATCTGTATTCATATCTGTAATAATTAGGTTGGTGCAAAAATAATGTCGTTTTCTCACAGATGTTACTATGTGAGAAAACGACATTATTTTTGCACCAACCTAGTATTTATTTCTGTGGATGTAAAATCTACGGTTAAATCACACCGAGACTACCGGTGCTTGTTTGATCAAAGACGTTTATCTTCATCGAGCCTACTTATACAACGGCAAGTCCGATTTGGGAAGACCCCGTTTTGTTATCAATGGCGGAGTAAAACCCGATAAAACCTGAAATGAAATAATGAGAGGATTATGCGTGTAATGGCAGACTGTTGTTTAGGAACATATCTGTGTGACGTCGTAATGTCACTGTTAACAGCAAAGAGACTATATTTCTCAAAAACAAGACATTGCAATCTTTGGAACTATTGGTATCAAGTTCATTTGAATAACGACTTATGGAAAACATTATGATTACTGAATCTTCACTGCTAGAAGATGAGGATGTTGGCTAAAATATATGTAATTTCAGCCAATCAGTACAATTGGGCGTTTCTAATTTTCTATCGAAGGGAATTGCATTATGGTGCCCTTTTTCAAACAGACGGTGCACTAATAATCCTACTAAACTGTGCATTAGACAAAATGAAAAATAAACAACACGCAAACGTGAAATTAATTCTGTAATATGGCGACAATTTTCCCATCGCACCCTGCATATATTAGGTTGGTGCAAAAGTAATGACGTAATAACGTCGTTTTTTACGTTAAAAAATAAGTCAAAAAACGACATTATTACGTCATTATTTTGCACCAACCGAATATATATATGAAAAACATTAGGTTTACTGAATCATCCCTGCTAGAAGATGAGGATGTTGGCTTAAATATATGTAATTTTAGTTATGTCTGTATGTGTGCGCGCACGCTCGCAAGCGGGTGTAATTAAAACTTTAAAGACAGGGTAATTAAATGCGAAAGATAAAATAACCCTGGAAGTTGTTCGTTAAGAAAGCAAGATAAAGAGGTCTGATTTGCAAGAAAACCAATCAATTCCAAACTTTTTCGGCACCGCTGATTCTGAGTCCAATCAACGAAAGTCTGAAATGTTCTTTAGAATTCTCGATAAGATCATTCTGAGTGAAATCGCTCTGTTCAACAGAGTAAATGTTTCCAATTTTCAGAATATTAATGTTTCGTCATCGCTATCAATGAAACTGCTGTCGATAAATTTGTTCAAAATTAACTTTCGTAGAATTTTTTGTATTTTAGTTATCTCTGTAACTCTACTGAAATTTGACTATATATTTTACGGAGCTTTCAACATCTATTTTTTTTATAATTCGCGAATAAAAGCCCTACATATTTAAAATACAGAAAAAAAAAAGAGCCACTCATTATCGAAACACTAGGATAATATTCAGATGGACATTTTGAAGACAAGAGAGTCTCCTTGACGAAACAGAATTTTTGAAAACAATGAAGATGAGGAGAGTAGAGAGATAAGAATTTATCGCTGGAAGGAGATCGGCTGAGCCGAAATGAAAAATTTTAAAAAACGTAAAAGAAAAAAAGAAAAAAACTAAAGAGAAAGACAAACTAAAACAAATCAAGGAATGTTATAATTTATTTAAGATTTACGAACAAGACATTATCTCAGAAATTATATAAATTCCTGGAAGACCGTAAATCACTCTAGCTTAAACAGAAAGTTTGAAACAATAACGATCAAGATAATAATTTATTTTATTAAAAAACTACCGACATTTGATCAGGATGGCCGGAGAAACGAGCAAGTCGAAAAGGAATTTTTTGAAGTACAAAAATCAAACTACTATGTTTCATTATTCATTTCTACATAATATCTATGGAAGATAATAAGTATAATTTAATAATAATTTAATATAATTTATAATAAGTAATAATTTTTGAAGTACAAAAATCAAACTACTTATATGTTTCATTATTCATTTCGACATAATATCTATGGAAGATAATAAGTATAATTTAATAATAATTTAATATAATTTATAATAAGTAATAATTTTTAAAGTACAAAAATCAAACTACTTATATGTTTCATTATTCATTTCGACATAATATCTATGGAAGATAATAAGTATAATTTAACAATAATTTAATATAATTTATAATAAGTAATAATTTTTGAAGTACAAAAATCAAAGTATTATGTTGGTGCAAAAATAATGACGTAATAATGTCGTTTCTTGACGTTAAAAATACGTCAAAAAACGACATTATTACGTCATTATTTTTTGCACCAACCTAATACTTATATGTTTCATTATTCGTTTCTACTTTCTCTTAGAACAATGACTGTTGCTTCTTGGCTTCCCGGTGTACTGCAGTTGGGGGCAAAAGGAAACGGATTATATGAAAATATTTAATCATTCTATTTGATGATTCTGTTTGCCGATGGAACGCTGAATTAATATTAATTATCCTTTTCTAAAACTGATTTCACCCCATGCAGGGCAGTAAAGCCACAAAAACACAAGGGATTACAGAGTGTGCAAGAATTAGAAAACAGAAACATTACTAACGAGTGGGAACAAAAAGATTACTCAGGAGGACAGTAGATAGCGATTGACATTGCATTTAAATTTTCGAATATTAAAATTAGCTGGAAAGCATGGAGCCCGAAGAGAGTTCCACAAGCGACATTATATGGTCATTAAACGAGAAAAAAATTTTTTTATACATGGTGCAATGGGAAAATCATCGTCATTTTTATATTAATAATTTCGAGTATTGCGTTACGTGTTTTTGCTTTTGTCGACTGCATATTATACTAGGGTCAGTTTGGCACCGTCCGTGAAAAAAGAACACCATCGCGCAATACACTTCGCCAGAAATTTGCAAACGACATGATGTACTACTTATTATTCGCGCGAGAAGCTCTAAAACGAACGTTCCAGAGTGTTTGTGTGTCAATCTGAGGACAGTGCAGAGTATTCGGAAAGAGATGGATGGGTCTAATGATGATTACGAGGGTACGGAAGCTCTGAAAACTCACTCTGATCGTTCTATGATAAGAAAATAATCCCAGATTTTGTCGGTGAGGGCCTCAGACTCAACACTCTACGTCTGGCAACTGAATATTGCACCATGCCAAACATGCAGGAGAACACAGTCATGTCTGACAAATAATTTCTGCCACCGTATTACCCTTACATCTGGCTACCTAAATCTCACCCTGCAACCCCTTGATTATTATGTGTGGGGCGCAATTGAGCGAGAGATCAATACAGCTTTTTGTAACACCAAAGATGAACTGAAGTCGGGTATTATGACAACATAAACAAAGAGACCGTCCAAAAGAGTTGCAAGAGATTCCGAAGTCGTCTGGAGGCCGTTGTTCAAGCCAATGGCGATTTTGTTGAATAATTTTAATCTTTAGTATTTCAAGATATTTTTTGTGTAATTTCCGTTAGTATATTTGTTAAAATGAGATGTTAGTGCAATTTTCATTTTCTGCGTAATTTTAGACGACGATTTATCTATCGCATTTGAAATACATAAATTCTCATCTGTGGAAGTCCCTTCCGATTTCTTGCTTCCCTGTCAACTATAATCGTCAAAAAGTTAAATGCAACGTCAATCGCTACTTGCTGTCTTCTTGAACCCTTTCTCCTTACCCAGTTCTTCTCACTGGTGTCTTTTAATTTTGCCTTTGTAACGGCTTGATTCCCTCGAGGTATTATGGCTCTAGGTTTTATGGAATGTTTCGAAAAAAAGGCGGTGAGGTAACTACATTGTACGTTTCATCAACACCTGACACAAATCATCTTAGAAATTTGATCAACTGCTGAAAAGCAGAGTAACGGTTTAGTCGAATCGGTCCATTCCGAACGATCTGGGGTGGGGCTGCATAGTCCTCACTTGCTTGCTTCTTCGCAAACGTCTATGGATATTTTGTGCCTGATAAATGAATTCCTAATCAACAACACTGACGAAACTTCGCAAACTTCACGCTCCTTCCATCGAAAATGACGCGCCAAATCGTGTACTTTCATCAGCCTTACTTTGGTTTGGTTTTTTTTTTTTTTATGGTATATCAAGATCAATGAGTTATTTAATGATTTTTATCGCCAGTAATATTTCTTTTTTCAAAAATGTATTGCTGGTAATATTTTTTCTAAAAATGCATCGCTGGTAAAAAAAAAAAAAAATGTATTGCTGGAATTAATACCTATTTTTATACTTTCATAGATTTTTTCACTCCTTTTAGTAGGTTAACTATTTGCCCATATATGGGACCCTGACAGGTGCTACCACCCAGGGTCTGGGTGGACCTGGGGTCACCAGCAAATAAGTGGTGGTTCCACGCTCCTCAAAATCTACTGATCAAAGCCTTGCTGTTGGATGTGGTTTATCGTCATACCAAGGACGCAGCTGTAGTTTATCCTCATACCCAAGACGGTGATCAGTCTTAGATTTCGCAGCTAAAATCTGCTATGCCAAGAACACCGGGATCGAATCATTCTCCTCTCTGTATTCCATTAATAAGGAGGAAGTTCTACACGAACAGTATCTTTCTAAGAACGGCTACTTTATTGAAGAGACACTCAACAGGTTCTTTTCCTGATCTTGACCTCTTCAAATCTAAGTGTAAGAGCTCCTAGACAACCTCATAAACTGAATTTGTTGCCTACTCGTCTCACGATCGTACATCATTATATAGTAACGCACTATTTTGAGCGCCTCTTGGGTCTCGGATTGTGTGAACCTTAGATAGTAGGCGGATTTTGTTGAGCGGCATATCGACCTCTAATGTTTATTAAATGTCGAAATCTTCACATTCTCAACACAATTTTATGGCTTCGACTAGATATAAAATTTATTGTTAGTAATTTTGCTTTAAAAGTGTGTTGTTGGTAATTTTACTATAAATATGTATTGTTGATTGGTTGATTTTGCCTATAGGTTACTGAATGCCGAAATTTCCATATTCAAACACAGATAAAAATTTTTTGTTGTTTATATTGTTTTAAATATATATTGTTGGTAATTTCACTATAAATGTCTATTGTTGGTTGGTTCTTTTTGTTTAGCGGCATATCAACACCTCTATGGGTTATTTAATACCGAAGTATAAATATTTTTACGTAATTTCATGCTTTCAACTATAGATATTTTGTATATAATTTTATACTTTCATTATAAATGCTTTTTAGATATATAGTTTTCAGATTATAAAATCTATTAAACATGGCACGTGGAACTAAAACAGCCTACCCCAGTGAGCGAAATAAAGGGTTCAGTTCGACATTCCAACCACTTGAAGAAGGCCGGAGCGTACAAAGGCCTAAACGTTGTAATAAATATGGCGAAAAAGATGAGGACAATAGTCCGAATAATGTAAATAATGTACATAATACCTCATCTCAGAAATATAGACAGATTCTGAAGGGCTGAAACGTTGTAATAAATATGGCGACAAAGATGAGGACAATAGTCCGAATAATGTAAATAATGTACATAATACCTCATCTCAGAAATATAGACAGATAATAAAAGGCCGAAACGTTGTAATAAATATTTCGACAAAGATGAGGACAATAGTCCGAATAATGTAAATAATGTACATAATACCTCATCTCAGAAATATAGACAGATACTGAAGGGCCGAAACGTTGTAATCAATATGGCGACAAAGATGAGGACAATAGTCCGAATAATGTAAATAGTGTACATAATACCCCATCTCAGAAATATAGGCAGATACTGAAAGGCCGAAACGTTGTAATAAATATTTCGACAAAGATGAGGACAATAGTCCGAATAATGTAAATAATGTACATAATACCTCATCTCAGAAATATAGACACATAATAAAATTCATTTTTGGTAATTTTACTACTTTACTAAGATGTATTTTACTGCTATAGTATGTGATCTACCATGGTATCTAACAGTATAGCATGCGGTCTACCTTTTTTAAGTGGCTACAGAGTGTCAAACTAAGGGAAAAGACTGGGTATATGGAGATTGATGATAGGATAAATAGAAGAACGGAGGAGGATAAAAAGAAGAACAGGGATCAATGCATCAGAAGTTGTTGATTGAAACTGCATTTAAATTTTTTGAAGATTATATTTATCATGGAATCAAGTGAGGGGAAGGTAGTTACACTGTCGGGAAGTGCAAGAGAAGAAGCTGTTATGTTAGGTTGGTGCAAAAATAATGACGTAATAATGTCGTTTTTTGACGTAAAAAAATACGTCGAAAAACGACATTATTTTTGCACCAACCTAATAGCAGAAGTGACGGTTACATTTAACATTTAGTGTGGGAGCGAGATGCCAAGCTAGAAGCATTCAAAAATCATGCAGTCGGCGCACCTGTGAAAATAGCTCGTCAGAGCAGATACCATGAAAATATTCATAGAAAAGACAGAGGGAAGCCACATTACGTCTGTAAGAAAGTGTCCGTTGTCGAGATGCCAAGTCAGGACCGATCGCGTTGCATATCCATCTTTAGCTTTTGTCGAGTACCTCGAGATGAACAGCGGCGTACTGGACCATATACGGCAACAGTCACTATAACGCCCCTAACATATTGTTCCATCCTAAAAATGCGACTTGCATTTCCTCGGTCAGCATGACACGTCTATAAATTCTTTCAGGAACATTTTAATCTGAAGTACGTTATCCGGCTGTTTCAGGCCTAGGAGGATTCTGATGTTATATCTCTATCCCTTCTTTTTATGTGGTCAGGACACACGACAGGTGCGGTGAGGTGATCGTAGAATACTTCGTCATAGACCGCAGATGGACGGCACGGAGTTGAGGCGAGGTCACGGTATAATTCTTAGCGCGGTAGAACGCATACTACAGTCGTAAATGTAGTAGACCCCATGTTATAATGTTCCATATCGAGATAACACAGCTTACTATAATAGCACGAAATACAGTATACAGTGGTGGTTGCACCTGTTAGGATCCCAAGTATGGGTAAAGAGGTGAGGCGATGGTAGAATTCGTCTTGGTGAACCGCAGGTGGACGGGATGAGAGGTGAGATGAGGTAAGGCCACGGTATAATTCATAGCGGGGTAGAGCGCATAATATATTAATAAATGATGTAGAACTTATACTATAGTAGCACCGGCAGAGAAGACTTGAAGAAACAAAGATACAGTTGTAGTGATGTCTGCTGGTAAATACCAAAGACGGAGCATGGTAGAAATAGGGAAGATTCAAGGAAAATGGAAACAAAAAAGACATACGTAGAATGACAAATAATCTTTTGGAATATCTGCATTATATAATGTGGAACGAGTTCTTGGGGAAATTGTCACTATTCCAATACAATAACGACTGACTGCTCGTTTCCAAGTACTGTCGTTTACAAGAATTGCTGGCTAATTCCTGTTGCAGACCCTTGCTTTGTCACATTTATGTTTAATCGACACTACCATAGCAGAAGTTTGAGAGTTTTGAGCGAGGAATATCTGGCGTTGTCAGCAGTTGAACAAGAGCAGTACACTCAAGTCCTCGGTTACGCCGATTAGCATAGCATTTCCATCGACGGATTTCGAACAGTGATATCTATCCAATTTCGATGCCAAAGTGGGTTATGCTGCAACTATTCAGATCAGCTGCAAGGGATCGCTTGCTCTGGAGTGATTAAAGGCTTGAAGATTCTTCGACGTTTGCCGAATAGCCTACCCGTCAACCGTGATTTGGTTTTCAAAACACTTACAACTGTGTTGCGCGCTTGGATCATATTGTCAAGACAATATGCAGACTTTGTTAGTTTAACGGAATATCAACTCCTTATAAGTCATTTAATGCCGAAACTTAATGTTCTTAGGAGTTTTGAAGTAATAAAAACATGACATAAGTTATTCTCCTTTCACAACTGAATACATGGTAGATAATACTCAGCCATTGTGGATCTACATGTTTGTGTTTAAATAATTACTAGAGGCGATGATATATTTTTATGTTGTTTTGTTGAAGTTATATTTTGGAATACAGTTCGATTTTAAATAGATTAATATCATGAAATATTACTTTTATATTGGTTGCTTGGCAACATTTTAAACGGATTTCGGTGAAGTCGTTAAAATTTGTTATTATCTATTTTACTATAAATATGTATTGTTGGTAATTATATATATATATATATATATATATATATATATATATATATATATATATATATATATATATATATAATCATAATGTATTGCTGGTATGTTATTTATGTATTTTATGCTTTTATATTGTTTTCTTTTAGTTAGGGGGTTAATTATTTGCTAATAGCTTGGATCATAACATGTGCTACCATTACGGGTCAGGGTGTACGTGGCAATAATAGCAATGAAGGGGTAGTTTCGCGCTCCTCAAAACAACCAATCTCCCGCTCAGAAGCCTTGCTGCTGGATGTAGTTTATCGTCATACACAGAACTTATGAAGGCGTCTGCACCATGACAAACAAATCATGGTGAGATTCGAACGCAGGTTTTATGTACGGAATGCTAAAGTTCTAACCAGTCGGCTCCCGAAGACATACCTGTAAAAAATAACATTTGATTGAATTGGAATCCTTAATAAAGTTTACGATAGAGCATAGACAAACCTGTGATACATTGCCAGTCTATATTTGGATACTCGCTTTGCCATTATCTTCTGAAGTGTAGTCAATACTACCTGAAAGATTCAGGTATATTCCCATGAGATTCGATTAATAACGAATTGACAGAATTTTTTCAAAAGTGTGAAAGTTTTTACAGGTGTTACCGACACCTTCACGGTATCACGTCTTTTCTCCCTTTTCTTCTTTCCTGGCTTCCCCCTCTTCTCTTTAATATTTTAAACAGTGGAGTAACAAAATATGATTTGCTTTGTAAAATATAAATCAGCGCACACCCCACACTCTAACATTCTAATATTCTCATATTCGAAAACAGGTATGTCTATGATCTTTGACAAAGATATCAGTGCGAAAAAAATGTTTCCGTCAAGCCAAGTTCATATTCTGTGCTAGAAAATTTTCGTTCAATTTCGAACAAATGCTCTTGGCGTTAGAAAAATGAATGAAGCCGAGATGACAGGTCAGGACTTGTAACATTGCATTTGTTAAATACTCTAAATGTTATTTCGTACGTTTGTTTGATTTTCTAGCTCTGTTTAAAATGTTAAACGGTATGAATAATAATAATAATAATAATAATAATAATAATAATAATAATAATAATAAGAAGAAGAAGAAGAAGAAGAAGAAGAAGAAGAAGAAGAAGAAGAATTATTATTAGTAGTAGTAGTAGAAGGAGAAAACATGAATAATAATAATAAAAATAATAATAATAATAAATGATTAATGGGAAATAATAATAATAATAATAATAATAATAATAA
Organism: Acanthosepion lycidas; assembly: GCA_963932145.1. Lineage (NCBI taxonomy): Eukaryota > Metazoa > Mollusca > Cephalopoda > Sepiida > Sepiidae > Acanthosepion > Acanthosepion lycidas. The sequence continues at coordinate 42,943,757 of OZ010607.1, read as the reverse complement.
TAATAATAATAATAATAATAATAAGAAGAAGAAGAAGAAGAAGAAGAAGAAGAAGAAGAAATGATTAATGGGAAATAATAATAATAATAATAATAATAATAATAATAATAATAATAATAATAATAATATCTGAGATCGAGAATACCTATTCAAAAAAATTGTGCCTCTCGAAAAATATGCATTCCTCAAATAGGTAATTCCGGCAATGTTTTATGGAGATATTGTACTGTCGCCAAACAGGTAGCGGAACGTTTTGTCTATAGAATCGACAGAAAAGGGACATCTATCCACTAGCAATAACGTTCATAGTAATAAAAATAACGCTGACTTTAAAAAAATAAAAATAAAAAAATGCATAAACATATTCTTTATCGTTTCCCTTCAAGAAAGTCAACAAGACTCGATCGGGTTATTGTGTGTTAGAGAGTACGAGAAAAAAAATACTATTAAGGAGAGAGGACAATGAGTAGTCCTGTATAGTGCGTACCCTGAAAGTTTTGGCATGAAATTTAAACGTTTAATGTGTATTATATATATATATATATATATATATATATATATATATATATATATATATATATATATATATATATATAAAACAACAAATGTCTATTACGTTTTATTATGAGCTTTTCCAAGCGTTTTATAATGGCTTAAGTTTCAAAAGAATATACAGACAAAAACTGTCAACCTTTGAATACGTCATTATTATATTATTCGTTGTCGATCTAAGCTTTCGGCTCACATGAACCATTATCAGAATGGTTATATGGACAAGATATTTGGTTTGATTTGTTTTGTTTTACGGCATATCAACCTCAATCGGTTATTTAATGCCAACAAAATTTTTATTGCTGGTAATGTTTTTCTTCAAAAACTTATTTCTGGGAATATTTTTTTTCCAAAGAATGTATAGCTGTTCGTATTGCTGGTATTTTAAAAAAAAAGTATTGTTGATAAGTTTTGCTCAAAAAATTATTACTGGTAATATTTTTTTTTATTTTTATTAAAAAGTATTTCTGGTATTAAAACCTATTTTTACACAAGTTTGGGTGTTAACTATTTGAAAGGTGCTACTACCCCGGGTCAGGATGTATCTGGAACCAATAGAGTTTAAGTGGTGGTTCTATAAATATAAAGGAAAACAAATGTCTATTACGTTTTATCATGAGCTTTTCCAAGCGTTTTATAATAGCTTCAGTTTCAAAAGAAGACAACAAAAAACTGCCAACATTTGAATACGTTTTATTATATTATTCGTTGCCGATCTAAGCTTTCGGCTCACATGAGCCATTATCAGAATGGTTATATGGACATAATATATATATATATATATATATATATATATATATATATATATATATATATATATATATATAGGCATATAATATATATATATATATCTTATTATAAAACGCAGATTGTATGTGTGTCTGTACGTTTATATATTGGATCGGATTTCCTACATTTTTAAACCGATTTCAACAAAACTTCACAGGACTACGTAAAATTACCTTGCGGTGGTTCTGACAGCGTTGAAAATTGGAAAAACACAATTGTTTTTGCACAAAATCAATTTGAAAACACGATAAAACACGATTCTGTCACCAGAATGAAAGGGGACAACTCATATTAAGTTATACTTATTATAAAATCCAGGTTGTTTGTGTGTCTGTGTGTGTCTGTTCTTTTATATATGGGATCGGATTTCCTACATTTTTCAACTGATTTCAACAAAACTTCACTTTTTTCTTTATTTTTACATTCAGAATGCTTTAAAAATTCTATTTACAACAGAATTGTTCATAATAAAATTCTATTCAATCGATAGACTCTTAACGATTGAAAACAATGTTCTTGTTTGATTTGGGTTTGATCAATTCGTAAAAAAAAAAAAATCTAATTAAGACATGCGTGTCCGTCAACCTTAAACATTAACCTTTGTCAATTTTATTTTTCAGTTTTTATGATTGATCTATCTCTTACTGTTAAATCACCAGGCAACGTTGCTAGTATATATATATATATATATATATATATATATATATATATATATATATATATATATATATATATATATAATACCTTACTAAATAAAGACTGAAAACAATGACTAAGTGCAGTCAAAACGAAAACTTCCATTGACATCGTGGGTTCCGTGTACACAGAATCAAAAGCTACACATCCAGTAAGAAACTCAGGAAATGCAATTACAAATGTTATAAAGCCATTAAAGTCATGCATACAGTGTCACATAAGTCTTCGGATATACGTCTCTTAATAACGTTCAGATTATATTTTCATATAGATGTTGACAAAGCTAACTCAGCAAATGAAAATGCATGCAGTAATGGCTGCCTTAAAGGCAAAGGGTAATGATGTTGTTCGCTTCCAGAAAGTTGCACTGTTTCGTTGTCAAATAGCTGGAAGCCGTTGGCATGGATTCCACTGAAGTAACGCAAAAGCCTGCTTAGAGTTCCAATACCAATGAATCTTGCTAATCTGTGAAACTCTCAGTGGCAGGGACTTCTAGAAATGAAGACGATGGTTTGAACTCTGCTGAAGAGAATATTTTCATTATTGAATCTACTAAATGAGCGGAAAGGTAGATGTAATTCACACCGTTTTTAAAGAAACAGGGCATCTACTCAAGCATATATATCCATATATCCACTGAAATAACAAAGACACACACACACACACACATATATATATATATATATATTTATTTATTAAAGACATTTTTATGTTTAACGTTCTTTTTATAGATACAAGTATTTCAGTAAATGCTCTGTTTATAATAAACAGTATTAAATAACATTTACCGGCCTGAATGTCCGAGACATTTTCATAGAAAATATTCGTCCTTTGACAGGATTCGAACCTGCATCCTATACGGAACCGTCATTTACGCTGACGTGCCTTAACCGACTCGGCCACAAAGGAGCGTTCGGTAGGCAAGGTCGAATTTACTGCTTATAAACTTCAATCTTCCATGAATCTCGTACATTCATAACTGCTCATAGCGTATCAAATGTAAACAAATGACATCATACATTAAGAAATGGACAAAGTCCGACAATATATTTATTAAAGACATTTTTATGTTTAACGTTCTTTTTATAGATACAAGTATTTAAGTAAATGCTATGTTTATAATAAACAGTATTAAACTTTATATATATATATATATATATATATATATATATATATATATATATATATATATGTGTGTGTGTGTGTGTGTATCCAAATGTAAGAGAAGGAAGAGTAAGTTTTCAGTGTTCAAAACATGAATTTAAAACAGAGCCCAATACAAAAGTAGACCCGTAAATATTTATTTATTATGCAGTGTTACATTAGAACATGCACATGCCCACTACATCTTGTTTCACCGTTAAAAAAATTGTTTTTAACGTTTCATCAGGTGGGGAATCACGATGCTACAAAAATATTTTATTCAGAAATCTGAATAAAATAACATATTTTACTAGCATCTTGATTCCCCAACTGATGAAACGTTAAAAAATATTTTTTATCGTTGAAATAAGAATGTACAGTTTTGTAGTGGGTATGTGCATGTTCAAATGTAACACTGCATAATATATATATATATATATATATATATATATATATATATATATATATATTGTCATCCACAGACACAGTTTCGCAGCTCATCAGTGAGTCTAGACATGATATTGACTCTAGCCGTGATCGAAACCCGACTGATTTGGTATCAATCGGAGATTTTACCCCTAAGCCCTTGGCGCACGACAGGGATGAAGCTGAATTTGGACGCATTTATTTTTAGACAAACATACCAGTGACCGGAGAAGACAATTCATCTTAAGTGTCTTGCATTAGCAACGGTAATGGTCACTCTTTACAAATTCACTTTTTCCCCCGAATGGCTCAAAAAAATATTATTTTCAGGAGCGTGTATATATTGTCATCCACAGACTGTGTCATTGTTTCACAGCTCATCAGTGTCATATATATATATATATATATATATATATATATATATATATATATATATATATATATATATATATATATATATATATATATATATATATATATATAGTGATTAATAAAAAATATTAAAAAATTAAAATCTTCAGACTCACTGAGTTGTATATTAATATTTTTTCGTTTTCATTATTTTATTTAGGTTCCTCGACTAGTTTCGGCCAATATGGTCATCATCAGGAGAAAAAAAATTTGGTTGTTAGTAGCAGTGAACTACATAAATGAATGTCTTGATGTAGAAAATGAAGATTTGTCAGTAGTTTTCATTTGTTTTTTTAACATAAGATTTGGTCAGAACTTGTGTTGGTCAAACATTCTCTTTTAAGTTGTTATTTAAGATAAGTGCTGGATGGATTCATGCTGCTCTAAATTCCCTTGGTCATTTTGACAGTTTTATTGGTTCCTGGAAAGGGGATGTGTCCCTATTAAGTGTGTGTCCCATTTAGTTCTTATGGAGTGAGTATGTATGATGTGTGTAAGTGTGTATATTCGTGTGGGTGTGGGTATAAGTGTGAGGCCTCAACACCTCCGTAAGCATGTCTGTCTTGTGTGAGTGAGAAATGTGAGTACGTCCTGATTTGTGGGGTTATATATTAATACTATCTATATTGTTAAATTTGTGATCAAGCTCATCTGGATAGTACATTTTTAAACATCGTATCCACTTATTTTCATGGAACTCTAAAATCTTTCTAATGTTATCTGCTCTGAACTTTTCTATTCTCTCAATTATAGTGAATTTGGCATAGCTTTTAAATTCATGTTTTTCTAGGTGGAAATGTTGTTCTACAGGTAATAATCTTTCATAGAGAGTCGACTTAATTCGATTGCGATAATTATTAATTCTGTAGCGAAAGGGCCATTCAGATATTCCTACATATTATTTCTGGCATAGTGTTCTTTCTAGGAGGTAAATTATGTTATGACTTCTACAGTTAGAGTCGTAGTAGATTTTGAAAGCAGATTGAGTGACTGAGCTATTGAATGAATTCGTGTGTGCTGCAACCACATTAGACATGTGGTTGCAGCATAAGCTCCTTTTGTTTTTATATGGTTGGAAAAATACTGTTGTTTTTGTTTTATTACGGATTACTTTGTCCCCTGAAATGTGGTTACTATCGATAATTTCCTTTTGGTTACCTAGCTAATGTCACTCTGACGACCAAAGACGCTGGTAAAGAATTTTTTTCCTTTTGTCTTTATTGACACACACACACACACACACACACATATATATATATATATATATATATATATATATATATATCTTACCAGCTTGTGAATAGAAAGGAATAATTCTGAGAAGGATATAAATCATAGGTGTGCTCACGAAGGTGATTTCGATCTGAAGAGTTGAACACCTCGGTATACACGAAATAAATTATAATCGAATTTTGATAATTAAATTCTCCGTCTTATTATTATTATTACTGTATATATATATATATATATATATATATATATATATAGAGAGAGAGAGAGAGAGAGAGTAAGAGAGAAAGAGAGAGGGGAGGCACGGTGGATAGCGGCTTGGATTGAGGAATCGCAGAGCCGTGTTCGAATTCCAGTCGAATCCATTACATTCACTTACATGCTAATACCCTTGGAAAGGTGTGAATCCTTTCCTTCTCCCTCCAGCTATAGGTAAAATAGCAGGACAGACTGGGTTCTATAGCCTTTGATGGCAACTGGTCTAGGAGAAGGACAACTCTGCATTCAAAACCTGCGGAGGGTCGTTTTGTGGCAGTTAGTGTACCAGGTCTCTGGATTCGACACTGCAAATTAGCTGGTGTAGCTGGTCCTGCACGAAACCTTCACCACTATAATCAAATCTCATGTGCCGTTGACGAGCTGTCTGTTTCCTGGGAACTGATTCGCTTGACCCTCATACGTCGAACTCAACGGGAGAGTCGACTATATATATATATATATATATATATATATATATATATATATATATATATATATATATCGTCATCCACAGACTGAATGTTTCGTTGTATTACAGCTCATCAGTTTTGCTAGACATCCGATTGCTACAAGCCGGAATCAACACCCGGCTGATTTGACATCAGTCGGAGAATCTACCGCTAAGTCACTCTTGGCGCACGGTAGAGAGAAAGGCAAATTTTAGCGTATTTTTTTTTTTAAATCATATAAATGATTGAGAGAACTGAAGACATTTAGAAGAGTCTTGCAGTCGCTGCACTAATAGTGTCTGTTTACAAATTCGCGCATCATTCTTTCCAGAGAGCTCAACCGAATCTATTTTCGGGTGCATTATATATATATATATATATATATATATATATATATATATATATATATATATATTAAATAAAAACAAACTACTTTAAAGTTCCATTTAATAAATTATTTCACCACAGCCCTTTTAAAGGACTGCGGATCATCAGACTTTACTTCCAAAACATGAAAAGAAATTTAAACACACAGACACAGACACAGAAACACACACACACACACACATATATATATATATATATATATATATATATATATATATATATATATATACACGGGTACGTGGCTGAGTGGATAGAACGTTCACGTTCTGAATATGAGACTCTTCGGATAAGCAGTAATATTTTCGAAAACACAACATGAATGCCATCGCTTATTGATTAAGTATCAGTGCCATTTGTAAAAAAGAAAACAAATTTCGGAAACAACATAGATGTGATAAAATCTTTGATTATTCATTGATAGTAGTTCGTTTTCGTTTTAGAAGTAAGATTTTCGAAAAACGACTCGGAAATCTCCACTTGTTGATTACAAGAGATATCTATAAAAAACAAAGCTGCAAAAGCAACCAGTTTATCCCTGTAATTCGACAGATGTCCCAAAAGTATCGATGATAATTTAAATTTACATTTTATCCATGCTGTTCCTTAATTCCGATGAATTCAACACAGTTGTTACCAAACGAATGACCTGGAACTATAATGTATTCGATGAAGGCCCATTGCCTGAATACATAAAAACACCCGTGTGTGGAATTAGAAAATACGAAACACTTTAAATACATTGCCGTATCGATCAGTTATAACAAATTTACTATAGACGATAAAGTAATTGAACATAGATTAGGCTCCGTTATAGGTAGTTTCTCCCAACAACGTACATTGATACAAAACCAAAACATCGGCCTGAAAACCCGCGTCATGTTCTTAAATAGTGAAGCCCGATCGAGACTTTCATATGGATGTCTTAAATGGTACGAACGTCGATCTGAAATATCTAAAGTGTCAACTGTATGACCAATTTCTGAGAACAATGTTTAAATATGTCTTTGAGCGAGTGAATCTTCATCCGTGCTCGAACAATGTTGAATAGCGTTACAGAATCACAAGCACTGTACTAATTAACAGACACCACGTCCCTTGAGGATTTATAGTAGGAACAAGTAAAATGTAACTCGGAGACAAAGTAATGATATGATCAAGATTTTGGCATTATTGTTGACACATTACTTCGAACAAAATGTAATAAAGGAAACTTCCATCAGTACTGGAAAGAGCGATAACAGCCACTAGAAACCGTTTTTTTCTAAATAATTGTTTCAAGAGAAAAAAGTTAATAAATTTCTACCTTTGATTAATGAATGCTAACATAATTGCTTATAAAGAAACAGTTAATATTAATATTACCAGAAGAGATACTACACTTTGATCACAGAATGATGACCAAGAAGTGAACAACACCGGAAGCACTGGCTGCTCGGTGTCAATGTATTAGGTTTGTGCAAAAATAATGACGTAATAATGTCGTTTTTTGACGTATTTTTTAACGTCTAAAAACGACATTGTTACGTCATTTTTTGCACCAACCTAATATGTTAAATATTTGCTCATAAGGAAACGGCTAACAAGACCATTACCATTGGAGATGATAGAGTAACTAATGATTATTGATACTTGGTATTATTCGCACACCCTGCCCTGGTGGGCAAGACATGGCATAAGGCTGATTTAAAATGAGGATCTTATGCGTGTGAACATAAGCTAAAAACAAATATTCTCCATATCCCGCAACCAACGTCGCGCCGACGTCGATATTCTACGGATCTGTCTCTTTTTGGTGAGACGAGTGATGCGCTGCAGCAGGGTCGGAAACTCCGGGGCTAGTCATTCATCATTTATTTTATTTTTCCCCCCGAAGAGAGAAACACAATTAAGAGATAGATTTTTGTTTGTTAGCCCGAAGGCAGATACTACACTTAGTAATTACTTGCCACCTCCACGTTGGCAGGAAATGACACAAGGTCAGTTTAATGTGTGGAGCCCGGTTTGCCTGCACCAGACCCTAAAATAGCCCTTTCCCAAGCAACCGCCGGTTGCACTGGTCTCGGTATTACTATCGATCTCTACTCTTTAGTCCAATGAAGTATGTACCGCTGCAAACATCTGTTCCCCAGAACTGGGTACCTCTCTATATTTTTCCAATGAGTTATCCCCAAAGACAAAGATACATTTGAGTTACGCTCTGTCCGAAACAGGAACACATTTGATAGATAATTACTTTTTTTTTATGACCGATGACAGATACTACACTTAGTAATTACTTGCCTCCCCCAAGTTGGAAGGAAGTGACACAAGGTCAGTTTAATATGAGGAGTTCGAATGCCAGCATCCGATCCCAAAATAGCCCGGTCCCACGCAACCGTCGCTTGCACCGGTGTCGGTATCACTACCGATCCCCACTCTTTAGTCCAATGAGTAATGTACTGTTGCAGGCATCCGTTCCCCAGAAATGGGTATCTCTCTATATGTTTGCGATGAGAATTGCCCAAAGACAAAGATGCAATTGAGTTACGCTCTGTTCGAAGACAGGAACACAGTTAAGTGATAATTTTTTTTTGTTTTATTTTATTATTTTTTTTATGACCGATGGCAGATAGTACATTTAGGAATTACTTGCCGCCCCCACGCTGGCAGGAAAAGGACACAACGTCAGTTTAATGTGTGGAGCCCGAGTACCTGCATCAGAACCAAAAATATCCCGGTCCCACGCAACTGTTTAACTGGTATCAGTATTACTGTAGATCCCTACTCATTAGTGCAATGAAATATGTACTGCAGCACACATTTGTCCCCCAGAACTGGGCACCTCTCAGTATTTTTTTCAGATGCGTCTTGCCCAAAGACAAACATACATTTGACTTGCGCTCTGTCAGAAGTCAGGAACACAAGAGTTTAAATCTATTTTTTTAGGCCCGATGGCAGAAGCTACACTTTTGTCCTAGACAAGTAATGGAATAAGCCAAACACGTATAGTCATGGCAGCTTGGTCAATGAATGGCAAAGTGCTAATGAAAGTGCTAATACTGTCACTACCATTACAAAGTTATATAGCATCTGATTTATTTTTGAAATCATTAAGCAAAAGTAAAATGCATATTTCTTATGGATTGCTTGCCTTTCGTTTCGGCTGGCATTTGTGAATTAAATATTAATTCCAAATCGTATACATCTATATAAATATTCAGTTGTCTGGATGGAGAAGCGTACTGATTGGCACTCACTTTTACCTTTTGGAGAATCTATGCAAGTCGACATCATCAACCGGAGGCATCTTTGGTAATTCCAAATCTAATTTTCACTTCAAGTGGGCCAATCTAGGATTTTATCAATAGATTGACTAAAAATAACCTCGACTCACGGCTCACCGGAATTAATTTTATTTAGAACAGGTTTCGAATGGGTCAGCGTAAATTAAAATATGGGAAAAGGTATAGAGGTAACGAAAAAGAAAAACTAGAAAGAAAATTCAGGGAGAAAAAAAAAATGTCCGAAGACGAAGAGAAAAAAAAAGACGAATGAACAAGATGACAAAGAGAACTATGAGAAAGAGAGACAGAAAAGTATATTGAGAGGAAATATAATGAGAAAGACAAAGAGAGGATGGAAATAATGGAAAAAACAAATCAAGAGAGACTGTACAGATGAGTGCATTTAAAAAAAAAAATCGCACGATTGTAACAGAATTTTATTTTTAGATTTAGATAATTAAACAATATTTAATATTCATTTCACGTCAAGTTTCCTCCAAAATTCTACCCGAATATCCGTTATTTCATTTTCCATGTTAAACATTATTCACTTAATGGAAAACTGAATAAGACTTGTCGAATTGTTTACTGGCATTGAGATATTTTCGTTTGTTTTATGTATCCTGTTCCGTCATCAAATGAATAGTTGTCCGGAATGAAAACTTGGAGAGTCGAGTTCGAATTTCAGTCGAGTTCATTGCATTCGCCAACATGAAAATACCCTTGAAAAAGTTATGAATCCATCCCTTCTTCCCCGATCTATGAGTTATATAATATGACAGAATATGTGTAGAACCCAGTTAAAAATTATATAAAAAATCAATAGATTTATTCAGTATCACCAAAATTTCATTTCTCTGGAAAAATAGAATCATACGAACGTCAAAATTCCAATTTCCACATAGGAATTTATCAAACAATCAGCGAGGTTGTCTCAAACGCAATCTAAACTTTGAAAACGCAGACAACCATTTCTTGTCGTATGCTAAAATGAAAGAAGACTCATCCCCAGAAAATGATTAACAATCTTTTATCTCCCAAAAATTGCTATTAAAAATTGGGAAATATATTTATTAATCAATAAAACTTTTGAGTTTAATAAGTCTAAATTTGAATGTGCTCATTCGATTATTTAGTTTTTCAGTATATCTCCGACGATTACTCAAATTTTCGCATACTCAAATTAACTTATTGAGTGTTCACGTTCTTTGGTGTAAATTATTTCACGCTTGCAAAGTATTTCATTATCAAGTTTGCAGAGTTTACATTACGAAATACCCAAGCGACATATAAACAAAGCGTAACCGTATTTGCGGTGATAATTAGCTGACCAGTCTTCCACTGCTATATTTATCCTACGTATACATAATATAATGTGAATTGTGGATTTTCCCGTGATAATTTCACGGATACCTTTCATCCTATACTAATACAGTTTATTTCTTTTGTGTTGTAAAAGGAAAACATTTTTCGTATTGAAGTTTGCGAGGAACTTTATAATTTGATTCAGTCAGTGTAAAAGAAAAGAAAGCTTATTTTTATACCCAATAATAGAATTTATTTAAATTTAAAGAGCTGTGTTTGAAGATTATTTCTTTTCTTCGCTTTTCACACACTTTGTCCTCTACATATGCTGTTTAGCAGTAGTTGATGATCAAACTAGGTTAAGGAAAACTCTGAATTCAAAACCATTTGGGGGTGTATTTAGAAACGTTATTCCTTAAAATCTTACTAATTGCTATGAAAACCACAACAGCAAAGCCTCGCATGCGGGGATTTGTGGCAACATATTTCTCAGGGAGTCTACGGTATTTGATTATGAGTTAGGGTGTTCCTTCCTTCCTCTCTATATAGTTCTACTATTAGAAGGATCAAGTCGGTGATCAATATTCCATTTACGCAAGTTTTTTTTTAGGTAGGTTACACAATAATTGTATCTGCTTCTCTTATCTTCAATATGATCTGTGAGTGTCAAATTTTCCAAGACCGTTTTGCTCATTATGCATCTTAAACATTTCAATTAACTCTCTGTTTTTACGTGAAAGTATTCTCATAAAACATTCGTCACTGACATGTTCTCTACTTCCTTTTGTCTTACGACATTTCTGTTCATCTGAGAATAAATTGCCCATTATTTACTACCATATAGAGATATCTATATTACATATCAGTTCAGAACTATTTTCTATATTCCTATCAAACTTCCTTGTCTCTTCATGCTTTTTTGTGCTTATGGATTATATCACTGGGTATTCCAAATTGCCTTCGGATTTCTTTATTACATTGTCCAGAGTATGTTACAACTCTTGCAATCTATATGTATATTTCTGAGATGAGATACAGTGCTGTTCGATAAAAGTGACTCACCTGATTTTTTTTTTACTAAATGTTCTCTTCTCCGATGAAACGAAAGTTGAGCTAAATTCAAAGGATAAGCGATCTGAAATCCGAGGAAGAAGCTTTGAAAGCTCTTTGAATTTAGCAGTAAGTACTGTCAAGCATCCGTTCAGTATAATGTTCTGGGGATGCTTTTCTTTTCATGGAACTGGTTTCTTAAAACCTATTGAAAAGACCCTCAGGAGCGAGCAGTACGAGATAATTTTTGAGTCTTGTCTGCTCCCTTCTGCTGAAAGGGTGCAAATCGACCCTACCAAGCTCATTATTATGCAGGACAATGCTCCCTGTCACAAATCAAAATTGATGAAGGAATACGTTGATGAGAAGCAGGTGAGTGTTCTGACATGGCCGCACCAATCTCCTGACCTCACCCACATAGAAAACTTATGGAGCATTATAAAGTACAGGCTCTCGAGAAAGCAGTTGAGCAACAAAGAGGATTTGATTGTGAATTTCATATCCGAATGGAATTCAATGCTTGGACATGAGATTTGCCAGAAAATAATCAAGTCAATGTCAAAAAGGGTTGAAAAGGTTATTCAAAATAAAGGAGGACCCATAGATTATTAAATATTTCCAACTATATTACCTATTATAAATAAATTATACCTCTATTGCTCTTTATTTAAAGCTGTTCGGTTATGTTTCTATTGATTACTAGTTGCAGGAAATAAATGAGTCACTTTTTTGCATAGAGTTTTTCCTTAAATCTCATTTATATCCAAAATTATACTTATCAATAGAATAACTTAGGGTGAGTAGACTTTTTTTTGGTGGTCGGGAAGGTGTTTTTATATTTGTAAGATTAAAAATTAGTTTGACCCCCAAAACAATAGGCGAAAAAAATTTACGTAAAAATGAGGTGAGTCACTTTTATCGAACAGCACTTTATAGTAACTATTTTCTCTGTTTACCTAGTTCAGACTGTCGTCTTCGTCTTTATTGTCATATCCACGGTGTTTCGACCGTTGTACGCACCGGTCGTTATCAGGGGATACAGTTTGGAATTTCGAATCGAACCCTTTTTTTAGTGTATGGGGGTAGATTGTTATATTACAACGTGTCATTGCTTTTTCTTCTTATTTCTGTTTCGTTAACTCAACTTTTCAAGATTTGTTCACTTCTGCTGTGACTTACTTACTTGGAGACAACAGAGGTTAGCAATAAAAATACAATACATTCTATCTTGCATTTCATGATTAGTCTTTTATCTTTTACGAATTTATCTAAGAGTTCCCTCAATTCCTTTTCTAAAATCAATAGACGGTCGGTGGGCGTTATTCTTTCTTTCTTTTTTATGTGCCATGTCCTTTCATGGCTCTCCACCTCCTCCAATCCCTTGCAACTCTCAACAAGTTCCTTCCCTCAGCTTACTCCTCCAGACCCCGTTCTGTCAACCATTTGCTTAAGGCCGCTAGATATGTCATGCATTGTTTTCTCTTGTCTCTCTTTCCCTCTATTCGACCCATGAGTATCAGATTCTTCAGGCCCTTCTTTCGTATTATGTGGACCAGCAACTTCAGCTGCCTCTTTCTGATGATAAGTATAAGCCAATTGTTTACAACCTCTCTAAGACCTCATCGTTGCTCACAGGCTCGGTTCATGATATCCTTAGCATCCTTCTATGAAAACCACATCTCGAGTCTCTTCTCGATTTTTAAGGAAATCGTCCAAAATTCGCTGCCGTAAAGAAGGACAGATGTCATGTAAGACTTCAGTATTCTTTTCTTTTTCTTCAGGGTAGGGCATGTTGATGAAAAATAATTTCATAAAGTGCTACAAGAATGTTTTTAATACTGACACGTTGAATTACCAAAGACTTCTAGTTTATATACATAAGACATGACCTGTAGATTGCGTTCTTCACAGGTAGCCATGACTGCAACAGAAAAATGGTAGTCGTCGATAGATGCACTGTGAACTAATTAAATCTTAAAAGATGAAGAAATAAGAATTTACAGCAAGCTTAAATAGAGCTATTTGATGTTCACTAAAAGAATCAAATATCTTTTATTTCAGTTTTTTATATGCCTCTCTCTCTCTCTTTGTTGTGGCCTGTTAGGGGCCAGAAAGATAGACATGGAAAGAAGAAGGTAGGTTGAATAAGTGTATTGAAATATTTTTAAAAAATAATAACAAAAATACTAAAGAACTTTGGATTATTTACCTAACGAGTTCTTTCCTATTTTCTATTTTTTACACACACACACACACACACACACACACACATATATATATATATATATATATATATATATATATATATGTATGCATACATATATACATACATATATATAAGTACAAATGGAGCATAAATCCACTTTCTGTAGTATTTAGTTTTTAAAAAGGGCTGAGTACAGAGAAAGTTTAATATCATTTATTATAAGTGATTAAAACAAA
>OZ010607.1:42894356-42926856 GCA_963932145.1 Acanthosepion lycidas | reverse complement strand
ATGTACCAAACAGATACATTATTTTACTGGTCGGCTCTTTAATCTGCAGCTGGATTTGCAAGGAGATATTGATATGACTGAATCCGGGTATTGTTTACAATGTCACGTCTTTTTTTTTATAAAACCTATTTCCGACATTATAATTGGCTTTTGCTTTTTAATCTCCCGCTGATATTCGTGAAGGTGTATTTGTCAAGCTGGTTCCACAAATATATTTATATGTGATAAGGTTTTTGTATTAACAGCATTTTTTCTTTTAAGCATTTCGCTCTAGGGAGTGCCACTAGCACGCAAGGAGTTACGCAAGGGAGCAAGAGTAAAGAGGCGTGATAGATGAAGAAAATGACTGGCAATAGATCAAGACATTTGGAGATGTTGGTCGATATTTGAAGAGTTGGAGATTATAGCTATCAGGAAAGCAAGTAAGAGGAAGGGAGTTCCACAGTTGGGAAGTGTGAGACATGAACCTATTGAAGTAGAAGAGACGGCTACATTTAACCGTTTCGACAGTGAAACGGTGAGACTGAGATGCCAACCTACTAGCATGTTTTTAATTCCTGCTGTTTGGGAACCAGAGAAACTAACTCGTCGGAGCAGTTACCGTGAAAATATTTGTAAAATAGTATTCGTAGCAAAGACATTATAGACATTTCATCATTGTGAAATTGCCAGTCTTTTAATTCAATTCACACACGCACGCAAACACATATACACATATTCTAAAATATTATTGGCTTCATTTTATTCCGACATTTTTATTGTTTGAACATTGTTTATAGACACTTGTGCTTGAAAAAAACACACCTTTTTTATTTTTAAACAGTGCGTATTACGTCTATCGGCCATCGTACCCCAGAAATCTCTGCCCTTTGTCGGAGAAACACTCTTTAAACTAGTTATGCCAAACTCAGAAGACAGGGACTTTTGATAATAACTGAACGAGGAAATGTGTATTCTGCAAAAAGCCAAATGCAACCATGACGCGCAGAAATGTTCTTCGTGACCGAGCGGTCTAAAAAACGTTGGATCAACCTGCGTTTTCTCCGACAAAGGGGGTCTCAGTTTGAAACTCTGTCAAAATGCACATTTCATTATTTTTATTAATTTTTCTCCAATGCGCAGACTGATATATGTAATACACACTGTTTAAAACATGAAAACTAAAACGTCTATTTTAATCACGAGAAATTACTATAATAACTTTTTACGTAATATATATATATATATATATATATATATATATATATATATATATATATATATATATATATACTCCTGAAAAATTTATTTCGGTTGAGCTCTCTGGGGAGTAAGTGTGGGTTTGTAAACAGTGACTATTACGGCTAATAATGCAAGACGCTTCGTTAAATCGAATTGAGTTCTCTCAGTCACCGTGTATTTATCTAAAAATAAATACGCTTAAATTCAACTTCGATAGCTTAGCTGTAGAATCTCCGACTAACGCCAAGTCAGTCGAGTTTCGATCCTAAGTAGAGGCAACCGGACATCTAGTCACACTTATGAGCGAAACAATCTGTCTGTGGATGACAATATATATATATGTAGAGAGAGAGAGAAAGAACAGATAAATAATACACAGTTCTTTTGCATTTATAAAGTGCCCGATACAAAGTAGGACATAATATTATACTTTCATTATTTAAATATATTTTTTCATCGTGACACATAAGTTTCAATGTTTCGGAACTAAAATTATTGTTCTATTTTCAAGCGATATCCAATTACTTCAGAAAATATGATTTACTTTTGAAAGCGGAGTAGTATTATATTGAAGAGTTTAAGTAGGCAATGAAATAAGTTTTCAAAATTATTTTTATGGGTGTTGTCTTATTTGATGCATATCGCTTGAAAATGGAACAATAATTTTAGTTCCGAAAAATTGAATTTTCTGTGTCGCGATGAAAAATATTTTAAATAATAATAATAATAATAATACACACACACACACACACACACACACACACACACATATATATATATATATATATATATATATATATATATATAGAGAGAGAGAGAGAGAGAGATAGATAGATAGATAGATAGAGAGAGAGAGAGAGAGAGAGAGAGAAAATATTTTTTGTTACGTGGTTATGGTTTTATTTGGTTTTTATCAATAACTACTCTTCCGTTATTTTTCTTTTTAGCCAGTTTTACACTGAAGATCCGTTAATGTGAAACCTAGGTAGGTTTGCCTGTCTCTTTAGGATTATATATATATATATATATATATATATATATATATATATATATATGAAAAAATATATTTTTATGTTTTCATATATTAATGGGCAAAAGTTTACACTATCAGATATAGCGTGTTAATTTAAAATAGGACATTGATATCAACACGATGCGGTGACAGTCTGCTAAATGCTTGAATTCAGTCTCTGGGCTAATCAGTGTGTTCAAGCATGAAACAGACTGTCGGAGACTAGATGTTGACATCATTTGCCAGTTTTAAACGCTCACACCATCAGACACAAATACAAACACATGTATGTGTGTGCGTGTGTTCCGCGATTGTGTGTGTGTTTGTGCGTGTGTGTGCGTATGCATATAGTCTTCCGTATCCCTTCTCAAATATTTTACTTAGGGACCCAAATAAATCCTTTATGTCTGTATTCATGCTTAATGATGGGAGCTGCCCAGACCTCACTCTCCAGCCTTGATAGAGTTGATAAGCGTCTCCGAGCCATTGTGGGTAACGAAGTATTGTCCACTTTTCAAAATCTCTCCCACAAGCAGGGTGTGTCCAAGCCTCTTGATACTCTACCGCAACTTCCAGAGAAAGTCCTCGGACGAAGTACATTTCCTGGTTCCGTCAAATCAAATCTTTACGGCAAGGACACGCCATGCCACTTACATAGTAACAAACTACCCACATTCCTTTCCATCGGTGAGAAGTAAGTTAAACTCGCAGAGATTCTTCCCGTGAACCAGTACACTGTATCGCTACAATCTTAACCTGTTCAAGCCGATTGTTAACCGTCATCTTCCGCGCCGATACACACAAATGGCCTCCTAACGTAACCTTCTACCTCGAGTTGGACCCTTTGTAAAAGATGAACATTACAGTAAAACGCGAGAGGCCTGACATCTGCATTCGGTTTTCTGGCGTAGAAAACATTTTGTAATACATGTAACTAACTTTTAGAAACGACTAAGTTGATGAGGTGTTAAAATCATCTTAAGAGGATTTCCAATAGAAAGGAATGTATTTACCAACTCCACTTAACTTTAAATATTTTGATTCGTCTTCAAGTCACCTTCCCTCGATTTGCCTTTTACTTTCGAACAAAAAAAAAATTATCTTCCTTCCCTCAATTTACTTAATATTCAATCTTCTTTTATTCTTTCTTTCTTGTCAAAGTTGTCCCAAACGAATGTTTTTTGTAAATCAGTGATTCTCTTGGACATTTACACGTTGAATCATTCCTGCTACTTGGTGATGAATTGTACGTAAGTTTAAAAATTCTAGAAAATTTGGTTTATTTATTTTTTTAAAAAGTGATAAGTCAGAAGGACTAAGAGAAAGAATGTAAGAAAAAAAAAAGAAAGAAAAAAAATCAGTTCTGGTTTAATCTATCTGTCTCTCTTTTTTTGAAGCCGAAGGAAGGCAATTGTCGTGTATTTGAAACCTCAGGCTTGTCGACCAGCAACAACAAATGATAACTTAATCCTTTCGCCACGCTCTCGTTGTAACTTGCCTTTTTCTGCCTTTCACTTACCTCGTAAAAACTAAACTGCTAGTTTTTGCTTCTTTTTTTTTTTGGTTTTTGTCTTTCGTTTTAGAAAGAGTAATCACGTGGTACATCTCCTCATGCCACGTATCGTCTCTCCTCGTTCTCTCTCTTTACTCTAAGGAGACACGACTTTCAATGTTCTACAACGAAATAACAACAAAATCAAGAACTATGTTTAGTGTCGATCCACTGAAAAGCATCTCCAGATGCGGACGTTTACAAATCTGTCATGAAATCTTTGAAGCACATTCCAAAATCAGGAAATTACTTGTTTGCGTAGCTTATTAAACTCTGAAGAGGATCTCGTTACAAGTGACTCGCTTCCTGCCTCGACTGACCCACGCCTGTGTAACAACAGCAAGATTTATACCAGAATTATTTACACTTCCTTGCCGTAAAAAGTGGTTAGCAGGTTGCGTACGAAGTGAGACCATCGCTTGTACTTGGTCTTCAGTGACGCTCTCTTTTTTTTGCGGACGTTTGAAAATCTGTCATGACGAAATATTCTAATCAACAAAATATTAGTTACTGAGGATTCGGGTCTCGTCTTATCAATTTATCGGTAAACCTACTTCGTCTCAGTAGGTTCCTTAACTTTTCTGAGAATACATATTTAGATAAACATGTCTTCCATTGATATCTACCTTTTGTACACTTTGATACGAATAGCAGTCAACAGACATTCGTAAACACAAAAATAGGTTGCTACTTTTAACTCACACTGTACATATGAGGGGCGACACACAAGTTTGCGAGTATATTGAGAAAACGCCAGAAATGTTATGCTTGACAATTTTCTACCGTTAAGTTGAAAACTTTACTTAGCAATTCGTATCTGTGTTTGTTTTTGTGTTGGCCAATAAGAGATGATAGACGGACGAGAATATCGGGATGGCAGCGTAAAAGAGAAAAGTGACAATATTGTTGCAGAAATGTATACACAGACGTGTCATCATTTTAAAACGGAATAATTTGAGAAAACGATTTCAACATCAAGATAGGTGTGACGAAATAGCTAATAAAGATTCGTCACCATTTTCCTTAAGCAACAATTCCTTGACAAGGGATCAATGTCGTGTTCTACACTTTCTTTGCCTTATTTTTTTGTCTTTTTCTTTTATCCATTCCTTTGTTCTTCGATTTTTCATCTCTTCATTTTTCCTTTTTTTTTTTCATTATTTTTTTTCTGTATTTTTCTTTCAATCTTTAGGTAAAGTTTTTTTTTTCTTTCATTAACGCTCATCTCCATCTGCCTAAATTTCCTTCTTGATTTTTCCACTCTTACTATTTACGACTCCTTCGGCTGTTATTTGGCAGTTTTTAGTGGCAACTAATTCAAATGCAAATGGTTTCCTGAGAAAATGTTTATTTAATAGCTATTTTAAATACAAAAATGTCTATATTGGGAATTAGAAAGTCGCTCTTTAAAATGGCTCGGAGCCGTTTTATCGCACGAGATTGCGTAACGAGGTGTCTATTTATACCATAATTTTCTTCTCTTTCAATTTCATTTCCACTGAAAAATACGGGAGCGTTAAGGGCTTGTAAAAAAAAAAATCAACAAAGGCCAAAGGGGAAAACTAGTACAAAATGAAAGGATCCTCAAACAATGCGAAATGTGTAAAAACAACCTCAAGCTCAAATCGTTAACAATTGCAATTTTAATGATTATCCAGTTGACAAAAATTATATCCACCCCAAAACAACAAGATTAATAGCGATTATAATTAAGATGAAGCATTATGAAATAACTTAATCAGGCTATATATTTCTGGTGCGGTTTACGTAGCATCTATGACTTTAGGTGCTGAATTTTCTAGCTCCACAATCAAGTGATTTTGAATCAAGCTTTTCTTTTTCCTACATTGGTTGTCCACCAAAACTAGAGAGTGGTGGCTGCTCCAGTATTAACATCCAGCTGGGGGCAGAAGAGATGGATTTATAATATAATGGGAGAGAACAATGAAAGAAAGGTTTATTCTCCCATTTACATTTCCCCTATTATGGGCATTATTATAACAACAACGTACTTCACGTTCGGAACGGAATAGGTGAAACGAAAAAGAATGATAAAACATGTTATCATGTTATCAGAGATAAGTTTATACCACTCTGACATGCACAAAACTACATCTACATATATACACATGTACCATGTTGAAAATAATATACCATATATCTACACATCAAGCGAAATGAAAGGAGCGCGAAAAGAAAGGGTTTCACATAAAACAGGGAGATTCTTCTGTGTTTCTGGGGAAGTCATGCGTGCCGGGTTAATCTACGATGTCCCATTTTCCGCAAACGGGAAACGTCGAATTTTGGGTTTTGCCTAATTGATGTGTGCGGCCCGAAGATTCTTTCTATAACTGGGGAAGATGTATTCCCAAAGAGAAGCGATACCAGGGACTCGTATGTTACTGGGGGAGTCAAATTTATCCTTGACACGGGATTAAAGCTAAAGAAAGCAAACCTCTCTGTTTAGTTGCTGTAAACAATTTTAATGAATGGACACATTCGTCACTGTATGAAGCGGCCCTCATGTGACCCACGTGGCCTATCTCCATCAACGTAAGATAATCGCCATCTGTATTCTTGCAATAGATTCACAGGTTAACTGTGCGAAATTGAACGCAAAGAACCCAAACAGATTTTGAACCCGGCACGGCGATGTTACTTTTCTACTTTTTGGCGTAGAAAGTTAAACACAAACTATTCTTCTTTCGAAACTATCGTGAAAAATGCGGGCGGGTATAAAAGACGGATTTATGATTTTGGTCTTGTGACACATCTAAACTACACTTGGAATATCAATCACTATAACCTTGCGTATCTGTTCGAATGCTTCTTTCCTTAATTTCAATGCGTGCTCGGATATCTGTGTCGCATTTTTAATCCTCTGCTGAAAATAGGACAAATAAATAGGAAGGAGAATTTCATCAGCATTATTAAATGAAGAATTTCAATTTAATGAACAACTGTTTTAATAAAAAAAATGGTTTTACGAATTTCAAGAAACTGTAATACTAATTGTTCTCTCAATGAATACGGAAAGTTTCTTGCTTGAAAGGGTTATTTCTACCATTATCATGTAGTAGTGCAACAAAATAGTCGTGCATTTAATTCTGTCAAAGTAATGTTTATATCTTTAATAAAGTAAAAATAATGATCACCCCACAACACGTAAAACAATTCATAATTTTCCTATTTCAATTTCTACAAATTCTTAATGTGATAAAGTAATCGGAAGTAATCTCACTTGTTTAATGATTACCTCCCTTTGGATAACTCTTTCGTTTGTAGAGGACTATAAATAGTCACTACACTGGTATCAATTATTCTAAGCTTCCTTAAGCCTACACTTAATCTCTTTTGTTATTACACGTAATTTGATGATGGTATAAGCTCCGTGCAAGTTCCACGACAATAAAATATCTGTGAACATTCCTCTATGTTGCCATTAAATATTTCAGCTTTTTTTTCGTGAACCACATCGGTTTGATGCACTGGCACATATCATCAGTGATGATTTTAGCCGCCGAGGATCATTAGGGGTATCGGGTTTTTCAACATCGTAAGCCCTCTTTACTGTTCTCATAATGCGCGCAACAAGCTGACACTGCGGCACCTCGAACAATATTATAATCGAATAGGGAACAATTTCCGGCTCGCCAGCTTCTTCGCTCATTTATAAAAAAAAGGAAGCAAGCGCATTAAACATTTCTCTCACGCAGTAAATATGGCGAAACTCTCGATTTAAAGTGGTAAGTAAACATCTTTCGTTTCATACGCCGACACGCACACACACAAACACAAATAACTTACTAATAAATAAATATTTAGCTTAACAACTTTAAGAAATATTGTAATAGTAATCCTATATATACAATAAAGTGTATGTGTGTGTTTGTGTGTGTCCAGGCAACTACTCCGCTTCACACTGGCCCGGTTTCAAGGATTCGTAGCTCATTCAAAAGCTGTAGAAAAGTTAGGTGCAGGGAACGATTTTCGTTGAACTCAGGTTGATGGTTGCCAGATAATGCAAGGTTAATAAATATATATTAATATATTATACTAGCCATTATGACGATTCGAGGGGAGTAACTCTTATGGCTCTTTTCTATCCAAAATTGCAGTGCGCGTTTTATTATAACATTTTCTGCACTATATAAGACAATATTCATACGATAAAAAATTTTTGATATGAAAATCAAAATAATCCTCAAACAAAAGAACATAATCAAAGACAGTTAATCAATGAAATATACGTTTTAAAAACAATATGCAAATTAGTTAAACCTGAAAAAGGATATTGCCTAGAATTAGATAATATATAATACAAATATGGAGTTTTTAGTGTCTTAGGAGTACTTTCTAACACATCTCTCAGTTGCGTCTCTGTGTTTGGGTACAGTGCACTCAGGGGCGACTCCGTGAAAGGACATAGTTGCAACTGAGGAAAATTATAATGAGAGGTGCCCAGCCCTGGGGAAGAGCTGCCCGAGGCTACATCCTCTCATTTCCAAAGAAAGGGATCAATGCTCTCACTGAGGCAAGTCAAACCGACGGTTGCGGGGCTGCGGGTAATTTTTGTTGCTGGTCTGGGTTGTACGCTCAGGTGCTCACCTTAAAAGAGACCTTGTGTCACAACTCATCTTAGTGAGGAGATAGAGTAATTACCTAGTGTTTAAATTTCTCTCTCGAGTGGTATCCGCATTCTGATACTTGCCGATCACAGGGATCTGTCACTGCGCTCGTGGTATCACAGCTCTCGCTAGCTTAGACCAGCTGTGACCAGCTTGGACAAGCTTTGAGCAGCTAAGACCAGCGGCCCGAGTAAAGACACTTGGGTTCCCCCGTTAAAAACCGACCTTGTGTTACAACCTGACACAGTAGTGGGAATGGGGTCAATTAAATACAGTGTAAATACCGCTATCTAACACATTACTTATCATCTCTCAGTTGAGTCTCTATCTTCGAATAGCGTGTAATCAGTGGCGGCTCCATAAGAAGACAGAGTCGCAACTGGGGAAAATTATACTGAGAGGTACCGAGCCCTGTGGAACTGTTGCCCGAGGCACCGTCCTCTCATTGCACCAGCGCAACCGACGGTTGCGGACAATCTTTTTTCTTAGCTAGGGTGTACGCACTCGGGCTTCCCAAATTAAATCGACCTTGTGTCACAACGCGACTCCCTGGGGTTGTCGAGTAAATACCAAAATATCAGTTCTCCTATATGGCAGAGAATTCTGGACAATCTTCTCAAATATGAAGAAGATACTTGAAGCAACATGAATGTGTTTCTACAGTAGGATACTGAGAATATCACGGAGGGAACATTTGAGAACCGACGTAGTTTTAGAGAAAATGTACACACAAAATGACAATTAATATCAGGAAAAGACAGTTGAAATTTCTAGGGATCAGAATAAAAAAAAAGAAAACTTGGAAAATTAGGCATACACAGGATAGATTAAAGGGGACAGTGACAGAAAGAAAACAATGCATAAACTAACAAGCGAGCTTAAGCAAATTGGTGCTAGAAATGCGTTTAGGCGGCATAACAAAAAATTATTAAGAGCTATAAAAGACAGGAAATTGTGGAAAGCCATAATCACCAACGTCCTGATGGGACACGGCAAAAAGAAGAACTAACAGGGTCACGGTTTTCTTTCTTTTTATATGTGCTGTGTCTCTTAAGGACTTAGGCGATCATGGCTTTACACCCCCCCTATCCCTTGTAACTCTCAATAAATGTCGTCCCTCTGCCACCTCCCCCAGAACACGTTTTGTCCACCATTTGCTTAGGCCCGCCAAGTATGTCATACTTGGCTTTCCTTTGGCTCTCTCTTTCCCTCTATTTGACTTGTGTCTCTCAGACTCTCATTACGTTTTCCAGAAATTTCAGCTGCCTCATTCTGATATTAAGTATAAGCTTCCTCCTTGATTGCATCCTTTCTCAGACCTCATCGTTCCTCACACGCTCAGTACATCATGTCCTTAGCATCCATCTGTAGAACCGTACCTTCGTTGTCTCGAGTCTCTTCGTCATCTTTAAGGAGACCATCCAACATTCATTGCCGTAAAGGAGGACAGATGTCACGTGGTAGCTCAGTACTCTTCTCTTTGTTCCCAAAGAAATCCTCTTGTCTCACAATACTCTGCAGAATTCTAATATAATTAGCAGGAAGGTTCAGTGCCTATTCCCGTACCAACAGCATCAACAGCATCTGGAATTTGAGTCCTACATAATTAAACAGGAAGCATTAATTTCAGAGTAACCATATTATTTGAGAGAGTCACCTAGAAATGCGATCCAATGAGGAAATTCTGTTATGTCAGCTTTATTATGACTATAACACCAATCGGCCCAGCCTTCGTACGCCACTCACTCTTCTATCGCTTCTGGCTTGTATAATTTTTTCCAGCGTCGATTACGTTTGTGCTGACAAAGTTTGCAGGAAAGATATTCAGTTATGGAATCAAATCACAGCGTCATATTCGTCGGATGATAAAACGGAAATCCGGCGAACCTCAAAAAATGAGTTTCCGGTTTAAAAAAAGATTAGTATTCGGTGTGGAATTTTCAAACCGATGATCAAAGGCAGGCTTCTCCGATGTCAGCGTCCAGCTGAGGAAACAAACAGATAATATAATGACGCTATGGGCGGTAGAGAATTAACTTCATATCGTAAAAGATTACATTGAATGGAAATGAGACAGAACGCTTTCAATACGCCTGCTATCTAAGGTTTTCCGAGTAAGGAACCATATGAATGTTCTGAAAATCAAAATTAAAATACCTAATTTTAAACGTTAGGCAGATGCATTGTGGCGTATATAGGCTCGGGGAACTCGTTTCGAATCCCAGTCGGCTGTGTCAAATTCACTTAGGCGCAAATATTCTTGGGAAATGTTTGAATCCATCTATTCGTCCACCCACCCATTTACTGGGTGGATAGCAGGACGGACTGAGTTCTATAAACGTTGATTTTCAACCAGTCTACCGTCGAAAGAAAGAACAACTTAAAGCGGGAATATATTCTTCCTAGTGATATTAATTCATTTGTTTTTTTTACGGTTTATCAACCTTTTGAGGGTTAGGCTAAGCCAGAAAATATTTTTTTGACCGGAAGAATTACTTGGGATTAATAATTGTTCACTGGCACAAATGCTAGTAAATAACTCATGGGTGGATTCCTACCATTTCCAGATTTATTGGCGCGTAAGTGAATATAGCGAACGTAACTGGAACTGGAACCCGGCTCTCCGATTCCCAATTTTGAGACGTTAACCCTTACATCAGCTGTATTAACAAGTTTACAGAGACTGGTATTCCCAAATGGTCACCCATCTAGGTACTGACCATGCTCGAGGTTTCTAAACTTCGGTGATCATATCTTTAAAAACTTCCATGATGGTAAGCATTTATGACATTTCCTGGATAGTAAGTCTCTGTTAACATCGAAAGTCTCTATTAACACACATCCCAGATCGTAAGACTCTATTAACAAACTTTGTAGCTCCTAAGCTACTGTTAACAGATTTCGCAGATTGTAAGCCTTTATTAAAACCTTTCCCAGATCTTTAGCCCTCGTTAACACATTTTTTCGAATCGTTAGCATCACTTAACACACTTCCCAGATCGAAAACCTCAGTTAACATATTTTTCAGATCGTAAACTACTATTAACACACTGCACAGATCGAAAGCCTCTGTTAACACACCTCACAAATCGTAATCCTCTGTTAACACAGTCCCCAGATCCTTAGCCTCTATGGGCACTTCCGAGATCGTCAGCATCAGTTAACACACTTCCTGGATAGTAACACTCTTCCCGAATCGAAAGCCTCTATTAACAAACTTCCCGAATCGAAAGCCTTTATTAACACGCGTCCTGGATCCTAAGCCACTGTTAACACAATTCCCAGACAGTAGGCCTCTCAACACATCTCAAAGATTTAAGCCGCTGTTAAGCACACGTTTCAGATCGTAAGCCAATGTTAACACACCTCCCAGGTCGCAAGCCTCTGTTAACAGACTTCCCAGGTTATAGGCCTCTCTTAACACACCTCCAAGATCGTAAGCCTCCGTTAGCACTCCTCGTAGATCGCAAGCCTCTGTTAACAGACTTCCCAGATCGTAGGCCTCTCTTAACACACCTCCAAGATCGTAAGCCTCCGTTAGCACACCTCCCAGAATGAAAGCCTCTGTTAAGAGACTTCCCAGATCGTAGGCCTCTCTTAACACACCTCCAAGATCGTAATCCTCCGTTAGCATACCTCGAAAATCGCAAGCCTCTTCTAACAGACTTCCCAGATCGTAGGCCTTTCTTAACACACCTCCACGATCGTAAGCCTCCGATAGCATACCTCGCAGATTGCAAGCCTCTGTTAAGAGACTTACTGGATCCTAAGCTTCTGTTAATACACTTCCCAGATCGTAATCCTCTGTTAATACATTTACCAAATTGTAAACCTGTGTTAACGCATTTCGCAGATCGTTAACGTCTTTTAACAGATTTATCGGATCGTAAGCCTCTGTTAACACACTTCCCAGATCGTAAGCCTCTGTTAACACACTTCCCAGATATTTAATTTTCCTTGGATTTCGGTATATTCAATTCTGTTTTTAGCTGGTCCTATTTTTGACTATTATACATTCTTTTTTTTACAGTTTTATTTAGCGATTACTATTCTCATTTTTAAATATATTCTGTAGGAGTTCCGTTAGTTTTATTTCTTGTTTAAATTCGGTGATATCAACTACATCCAGCACAAGGCCTCTGATCGGGTGATTGGAGGATTTGAAGAGCGTGGAACGGCATCTTATTTGCGGTTGTTTCCATGTCTACCCTGAAACTGTTAGGGACCCAGCTATGGACAAATAGTGGAACACCACCAAACAAAAGAAAACACTATCAAAATATGAAAATACATATATATATATATATATATATGTGTGTGTGCTTATGTGTATAAAATGACAAACAATACTTATTTAAAGCAAAATAATTAACAATACATTTTATCTGTGGTTAAAGGCAAACAGATGAGTTCAAAACATATTTAGCCGAAGCTATAACATTGTTTACAAAATATTTAGATTTCGGCATTAAATAAACCATAGAGATTGAAGTGCCGCTGAACAAAATCAACCAACCAAACTAATCAAAATGTATAGATTTCGGCATTAAATAACCGATAGAGGTTGATATGCCGCTAAACAAAATCAACCAAACCAAACCAAACCTTTGAAAATATTTAGTTTTTCGCATTAAAAAAACGATAGAAGTTAATATGCCTATAAATAAAATCAACCAAATCAAAACAAACAAAATATTTCGGCATTAAGTAAGCCATTGAGGTTGATATGCCGCTAAACAAAATCAACCAAATCAAACCAATCAAAACATTTAGATTT
Source organism: Acanthosepion lycidas (assembly GCA_963932145.1). NCBI lineage: Eukaryota > Metazoa > Mollusca > Cephalopoda > Sepiida > Sepiidae > Acanthosepion > Acanthosepion lycidas. The sequence continues at coordinate 42,913,666 of OZ010607.1, read as the reverse complement.
CGGCATTAAATAACCGATATGTGTTGATATCCCGCTAAACAAAATAGATCAACCAAACCTTTGAAAATATTTAGATTTCGGCAATAAATAACCGATAGAGATTGATATGCCGCTAAAAAAAATCAACCAAAGCAAGCCAATCAAAATATTTAGTTTTTTGGCATTAAATAACCCATAGAGGTTGATATGCCGCTAAACAAAATCAACCAAACCAAACCAATCAAAATATTTAGATTTCGGCATTAAATAACCCATAGAGGTTGATATGCCGCTAAACAAAATCAACCAAACCAAACCAATCAAAATATTTAGATTTCGGCATTAAATAACCCATAGAAGATGATATGACACTGTGACGTCCACCTGGTGTCGCTGCGCCAAATGTGACATCTGCCTGGCTGCGTCCGTCGTGCTATCCTGTCCTGTGACGACCAACTGGCTTGGTATTGGTCGCGGCACCAAATGTGACGTTCTAACCTTTTGGTGATTCGGATGGTAATCTGGTTAGATTCGGTACGCGCCTTGTCGTTCCCAGCTGGCTTCCAACGTCTGGTAACTGTAACTGCTTTGATTTCCAATCTAACCTACCCACGTTTTTAATTGATCTTAGGCAGACGAAATCAATCAGTCGCTGGGCCGTAATGCAAGACGAGTTCAAATAAGGGTGATATCGCACAAGTATATGTAAAAGAAAATAAAATAATAACTCGAAAAGTTCAAATGTGTTAAAAAAGGATAATAATATATAGAGGTTGATATGCCGCTAAACAAAATCAATCAAACCAAACCAATCAAAATATTTAGATTTCGGCATTAAATAACCCATAGAGGTTGATATGCCGCTAAACAAAATCAACCAAACCAAACCAAACCTTTGAAAATATTTAGATTTCTGCATTAAAAAACCGATAGAGATTGATATGCCGCTGTGACACTATTTGGCTTGCCAAAAGGGAGAAAGAAGGAAAACGGAAAAGTGAAAGGCGAGAATTAAATTTAGGTGATAAGAGGCCATCACGAAAAGGAAATAATCGAGATGTGGTGGCCCAATCAGATAAGGAATTGGGTCAGACCCACACAGTAAAAGTGAAAATCGACACCGGCGATCACCCCCCCCCCTGTGAAATTGAAGACCTAGCGAACGCCTATTCATAAGAGATCCCTTGTAGAAGAGGTAGTATCAACAGATAACGACACTGGCTCATCCAAAAACCTACTGGCTGACATTGGTGGATGTGGATGGAGGGGATGGAGTCGCGAGCTGCACCTCACGAAGGACGGAAGAAGATTATTGGCATTGCTAACTGGCCATCAGTGGTGTCATGAAGTACTACCTTTAAAGTGGGAGCCCCACGCACCTGTCCGGACCATTCTGTCTGCTAGGAGCTAGTTAGAGGAGGGAAGAGCTGAAAGATTACAAACTTAGAAAGAAATTATGGAATAATTGGGTGAAGAATTTAACAAGACCGAATGGTTGTGAAGAATAAAAACAAGAGAATCTTGTTGCAGGGATGATCAAAATGAAAGGGTTGATGATGATGGTAGCTACACGAATGTTAGCAAGGTACAGAATGGAAATAGAATACATAGTTTTAAATTCGGGTAGAACAAATTTCATGTTGCTAACAGCTGAAGAAGCTAGAAAGTGTAGAAATGATGCTCTAGGGAATTGTACATCGTTAAGCCCTATCTATATAGCTGGTAACCACAAAATGTGCATACCAGAATTGTTTCAAGGGAAGAAAGGGGGAATTAAGAGAACTTGTCAAGTAGAGGTATTAGCGAACACGGCATTACCACAAGCTATCAGTATTTCAGACGGGGTGTGGGCAGTGGCCACACAGAAACCCATCAGCTTGTCTAGGGTATGTGGGGGAGAGTCCACAAGGACATTAAGAGTAAGACCACCATTATCCCTGTTAAAGTTACCCATGGGATGTTCGGCATTTGGGATATCTATTTTCTTTACCCCCTATTACCAGGAAGAAGAAAGATATGAAGAGAAAGATTCAATCATAGAAATGATTGGCAGAAGCTTAGTCAATTGTACAGAGTTGTGGGAGCCAATAGTGAAGGGATTCCCCAATGTTACCTTGAATAAAATGCCAGTACTAATGAAGCCGATAGAAAAGATCGATATGTATCAATTGAGAGACAAGTTAAGTGCTTTGGGAAATGAAGTTATGTCTTGGGAAGATAATGAGCAGATCGCGATAAGTTGGTCGGCAATGATGGGTACATTCATAATTATAGCCATAGGGTGTATAGCAATATGGAAGATTAGGAGTAAGAGGAAATTAACTAGCGATAATCAAATGAACATGCAGCAACTCGAGAGGGAGATGCCGAGCAGTGTTCCTTACTCATACAGAATCGGCGAAAATATTGCAGAAAGACCGGCGGAGGAGGCTGGCGTGAGACCGACACGTGCGGCGGAAAAAAAACCCACGGAGAGCAAAACATAAATCAAGAAAACCAAGCCATAATAACCACACAAATGCACCGACAGGCACACGCACGCATTACATTTGCATGAAAAGAACATTACAATTGCATGTAGAACAGAAGAAGATGAAAAGAACATTACAATTGCACGTAGAACAGAAGAAGACGAAAAGAACTTTACATTTGCATGTAGATCGGGAGAAGATGAAAAAGAACATTACATTGCATGTAGACCAGAAGAAGATGAAAAGAAAATTACATTTGAGTGTCGAACAGAAGTAGATGAAAAAAACATTACATTTGCATGTAGAACAAAAGAAGATGAAAAGAACATTACAAATGCATTTAGAGCAGAAGAAGATGAAAAGAAGAATACAATTGCATGGGACAGATCCATGATGCATGATGCATGCTAAATAGTGTATTTCGGTTTAGGTGTCATTTACGAGTAAAAGACAAATAGGTTAGGGGAGAATTGTGACACTATTTGGCTTGCCAAAAGGGAGAAAGAAGGAAAAAGGAAAAGGGAAAGGCGAGAATTAAATTTAGGTGATAAGAGGGCATCACAAAAAGAACACTGAGCGGTGTTATTTTTCTGACAAGGAAAAGTGGTAAGATTTTTTTTATTTCCATTGTCGAGAAGTCGAAAAAGGAAGATACTGGAATTAATCTGATTTATGTTACGGGTCGGGTGGAAATTCCAGGTTGGCCAAGTATCCTCAGCGACAGAATTTTAATAGGCCACCCGCTTGGTGATGGCGAAAAGCTAATTGACAAATTCCAGGTTGGCCAAATAACCTACAGGGCAGAATTCTAAATAGATAAAAATTATTTAGGTCGCAGAAAATGTCCGTTGGATCAACCGCAGGATTACAAAAAAAAACAACAAAAGACTAAAACATTAGTTATCTAGGGAATGGTCGTTTGGAAAAGGCATCTGTTTGTCGTCAGGCTGGCTATGGTGGCGAAACTATTTTATCGGATAGTAATTGGCACCAAAAATACGATCTCATCATATGACCACCCACTTGATGTTGGCGAAAAGTCTTGATTGATAAAGTCCAAGTGACATTGGGATAAGAAATGAGATTAAGTGATCACACTACGGGTCGTATTGGTTTGTTGTCGGTCAGAGGAAAAGAGAGAAAGAAAAGAAAGAAAAAAAGAAAAAAAAAGGAAGATCATTTTTTGAGCAAGATTTTTTTAAAACGAGGCTAGTCTGGCCACACCCACACATCTGGGCGCCCATTGGCTGAATGCTGGCATGAGCCTTAAGCGAAGGTAAACTATGAAGAAGGAAGGGAGGACTTTTAACGCCCCCTGAAGGGATAGGTGTGAGATGCCACTATGAGAGAGAGGGAAAATCGTTGACACCCTCTGAGGGTATGGTGAGACAACAATATGAGAACAGATGAAGGTGGGAGGACGAGAAGACTCCTAAAAATGGAAAATAATAAAACTTTCCTGACAAAAACCAAATAAGTGGATTGTGGGTTGAGAGTTATCAAGGAACCTCAAACCCCGATGAGTCCACACCGGTTTTTGTCGGCGTCCATATAAGCAAAGTCGCAGCGAGCGAAACTCATTGCGAGTTGAGTTCGAGTTCCAGTTCAGTTGAGTTAAGTTAAGTTCGAAGTTAGCAGTTGAAGATGCACCCGCCTCACAGAAGCTGACTAAGATTCACGCAATTCCGAACTCATCTTCTAATCAAGAACAATTTATTTTTGAAGAACGACTTAGACTCACACCACCAATACAAGTTTTACGAATATCGCCTGAAGACACAACAAGAACTAGGTTCTTAGAAGAACAAACAACTTAAAATGTTAAGACTCGCCTAGCAAGAACAAAGTGTCACGAATCCATATAGCGAGTTTGGGAAATAGACGCAGTCCTGTATCCAGCAACCAAATATAAAAGATTGTTATCCTTTTTTAACACATTTGAAATTTTCGAGTTATTATTTTATATTCTTTTGCATGTACATGTGCGATATCACCCTTATTCGAACTCGACTTGCATTACGGCCCCAGCGACTGATTGATTTCGTCTGCCTAAGATCAATTCACGACGTGTGTAGGCTACACTCGAAATCAAAGGAGTTACTTCGGTAACCAGACGTTAGAGGCAGACTGGGAACGACGAGGCTAATACAGAATCTAACCAGATTACCATCCGAATCACCAAAAGGTTAGAACGTCACAGTTGGTGCCGTGACCAATACCCAGCCAGTTGGTCGTCACAGGACAGGATAGCACGACGGACGCAACCAGGCAGACGTCACGTTTGGCGAAGCGACACAGGGGGGACGTCACACCGCTAAACAAAATCAATCAAACCAAACCAATCAAAATATTTAGATTTCGGCATTAAATAACCGATAGATGTTGATATGCCGCTAAACAAAATCAACCAAACCAAACCTTTGAAAATATTCAGATTTCGGCATTAAATAACCTATAGAATTTGAACAAACATATCAACCAACAATGAAAGAACTCTTTCACAACATTAATTCATATAACATCCTACAGTTTTTTTAAATGAAACTTTATTCCAAAATATAGCTACAACATAAAACACACCTACCATCGCTTGTAATAATTATGCCCACACAAAAATTCGCCAAACATGAGGATTTAACACGTATTCAACTGTGAACGCAGAATAACATATTGTATTTGTATTACTTCAAAGCTCAGGAAAAAATTAAATTTCCGCTACAAATGACCCATGAAGGTGTTGATATCCCGTTCAACAAACAAATTAATGAATCATAACTTCGGCGGTCGTACGAGTACCGGCTTTTCAACGTGATATGGCTGTAAGACACTGCCTAGTCAGTCATAAATCGAAAGAGAGATTGTCGACCAATCGGCTATCACGTACTTCCCTTAACTGACCGATTACTAACTTAGCTATAAATCAAAATTGGCGAAATACATGTACGTGTGGTTACGTCCGTTTTCTTTGTCAGTATGCTAACGTTTAAAATCTCCATTTGCAATTGTAGATATGGCATGGTTTTGAATATCGTATACTGCCATTGATAGAAATCATGCAACTCTCTTGTAAAAAAAACTAAGCATATTTCTGTTCTCAGACGGGGACACTAGTTTCTTCGGCTGAGATCCTTCAGTGTGACACCCTTGCAGATTTTATCTTTGTTATCACACTAGACGAAGAAGATGGAGAAGCTCATTCGAAAAAAAAAATATCATAACCTAGGTTTTACTTTCATACCAAGACTCTCGTGTCGATAGCCCGCAAAAAAAGTTGACCGATATTGACTATGCAGATGATCTAGCTATCAGTGAAGACATCATTACCAATGCCACAGTTCATTCTGAAAATACTGCTGTGACGTCGTCCCCTGGTCGCAGCGCCAACCGTGTCGTTCTATCCCAGTCTACCACGGCACCAACTGTGACGTCCTACTTTGATTCCCAGTCTGCCTACCCACGTTGTGAATTGACCTAGGCAGAGAAAATCAATCAGTCGTCGGGGCCGTACTGCAAACCGAGTTTAACGGGGGTGATACCACACAAATACCACACAAATATGCATAAAAGGCAATAAAATGAAAACTCAAAAGTTCAAAGTATCAAAGAAAAAGTTAACAAACTTTATGTCTAGTTGTTCGATACATAGGACTGCATCAATCTCCCGACCCGTTCTATGGATTGTGACACGTCGTTTTCCGCTAGGCAAGTTTTAACACTTCAAGTCGTCTGCTCTCTAAGAAATTGGTTTTTCGGTGGGTCTTTGGACGAAAGTCAAAAGAAAAACTTATTTCGGTGATCTGGAGTCGCTCTTCAAAATAATTGTTCTTGGTTTGAAGATGGGTCCGGAATGTGCGTGAATCCTGGTCAGCTATCTGCGAGGCTTGCCACAACCGGAGACTGACTCTGGGAACTGCTGGGACTCGACTCATTTCTGCTCATTTCTGCTCGTTGTGGCTTCGTTTATATGGGCGCCGACCAAAACCGGGGTGAGTTTGTCGGCGCCGGGGGGTTCCTCGATAATTCTAAATACATATCCACTTCCCTGGTTAGGAATTTCCATCTTTTTCCATTTTTGGGAACCTTTCCTCACTCCCACCTTCTCATCATACTTCAGAGGGGCGTGAACTGCCCTCCCCACATCTTCGTGGCAACCTCTCTTACTCATCCTCTAGATGGGCGGCAACAGCCTCCCTCGTGCATCACGTGATCACCACTCGACCAATGATGTCTTAGTCTGGCGTGGAAGAATCTGCGGCTTTGTTTCAGGAAGAAAAAAATATCTTGCTTAAAAAAAAAAAAATTATCTCTTCTCTTTCCCTTTTCTTCCCCTTAATGGTTTATCATTTCTCCAGCCGCGAACGGGACAATATGACAATGGCGGTCATAACTCTTGTTCTACACGTGGTTTACGTCAGGTATTTTATCGCTAATTATCAGAATGTGTGGTCTTCTTAACGCGGTCTCAAAAAGAAACATCTCCAAAGTTCCAGTCAGTCTGTCGCTTCGAAGAAAGAAAAAAAAAACACATTCATTTTCCTTCTGTACAAATTCCTGATAACAAAATTTTATTATCGCAGGCCAAGGATGTTCCGTCGGACGCTCGTGGGTGATTTTTAATTTTTCATATCTGTCCAAGTCCTTTTACTTGCCTGTTTTTCGTCACTTAACGAAACAACATTTTCATTTGAATTTTGTTTTTTTTCTTTGGCCAGCCGGTCTGTAGTTGATAATAAGATGTCTTCCCGTACCAATAGTTTGTTTTCATATCCTTAGATAACACAGCCGATGCCAAAACATATCTGATTCTTTCCTTCTTTCCCTTTCTTTTTACTCAGAATTTCCCTGTCATTCTAATGACACTCTTTCGCCATTTGTTACTTATCAAAATATCTTTTTATCCATTGTCTCTTAGCTGTGTGTATGTTCTTGCTTATCCCTCACGATTCGGTTCTTAGCCTCTCCTTTTCTTCTTTTCTTTCTTTTCCCTTTCTGTCTCGTTAAATGGTGCCACACTGCCAACGATGTTCAACTCGAGATGTATTGCTCGAAAACTGAACCCTATGTCAATGCGTCTAAAACTGAATTCATAATATTCAATTGACAAGACTCAATACAAACTGTCTCAGGTGAACCAATAAAATATATGGAATATTTTACATACCTAGGAACCGAATCAATTTTCACTGAAAAAGATGTGAAAATTCTCATAACTAAAAACTGGGCTGTTTTGAATCTTACGAAAGTAATCTATAAATCTCATCTACCAGTTGAGGCGGTTTCAATGTAAGGTCCCACAGCTTGAATATTACCTGACACCCTTCAGTTTAAGCTTCATAGCAACTACAATCGGATGGTGAGAGCTATACTTAACATCGCTTGGAGACAACATCCAATTAAATCAAAGCACTATAGATCCATCTCTTTCTACAACATTACGTGAACGCAGACTACGAATGTTATTCTCGTTACAAGAGGCCTGAATGATCTTTTCTTTTCTCCATTGCTCAGTTTGGAAGACAGTGGGACTGAAAAACAAAAAAGAAAAAAAAAGAAAAAAAAAGAAAAAACGATTTTCACCTATTCTTTTTCTAATTGAATAACTCAAATAATTTTTCAGCGATTCTTACTATAAATTGTGTCAAGATGGCTAAACGTCTTATTTGAAAACCTGGAAAAAATAAACATATTTTAATGTTATTTTTATTTTTTTTTTTTTTTAGATATTAAACATTTCTTGGGATTTACAAGTATCCAATGCTGTTACACGATCTGGACAATTTTGCTGTTACATCCGGTATATAAGCCCTGACAATATTTTCCGTCATACTTAAGTTGATCTTGTGTCACAATAGTGTGATGCGGCACGGCGTTTGTCAGTCACTGATCTAGTGGATCAAAGCGTAGGTTCGTGTATTTAGTTACATCCTCGATAAATGAAACCAATAAGTCTTAATAAGCAGCAGAATCTACCAATCCATTCCAACTAGATTGCCGTCACCAACATCTATGATTTGTCGTTGATGTCACACACCATTTATTCAATTCGAAACACAGAAAAGTAAATGTATAAAAGCTGAGTATCATCTACCATATATTTAATTGTGAAAGCAGAATAACATATACAGGGTGCAATGAATAAATTGTCGTCTAAATTACGCAAAAATGAAAATAACACTGACATCACATTTTAATATATTTACCAAAATCTATCTTCGGATACTAAAGATTAAATTTATTTATTAAAATCGCCATTTGAAATCAACTAAATAACCCAAAGAGGTTGATATGCCGCTAAAAAAAAAAAAAAAAAAAATACCAACAATATATATTTATAATTAAATTATAAACAATACATATTTAAAACAAAATGAACAACGATCCATTTTTTCTGTAGTTGAAGCCATAAATTTTGTTCAAAATATCTATATTTCGGCATTAATTAATCTATAGATGTTCATATGCCACTAAAAAAGATTAACCAACCAACAATACATATTTATAATGAAATTACTAATAATACATTTTATGGCTTCAACCACAGATGAAATGTATCGTTGTTCATTTTGCTACATTCTAGCAAAATGAACAACGATACATTTCATCTGTGGTTGAAGCCATAAAATTTCTTTCAAAATATCTAGATCTCGGCATTAAATAACCCATAGAAGTTGATATGGCGCTTATCAAAAACACGTAAAAATCGATATTAAAGGAAGCAACAATATATTGCATCTTCTACCCACGCATTCAATGTGCCGTCAGCACAAATGTCTACGCATTTATATCACATTTATTGTTATAAGACTTCAGACAAACAAATACTCTTCCGAAATGTTATTTCAGTCGTTCCAAGAAAAGTGATCTTTTCAATACCTTCAATACATTGTCTTGAATCATTATCCGATTTAATTTTAGTGTAAGAAAATGTTCTATCTTCAGCAGCTACACGACGAAGATATTTGACAGGATGTAGCTCTGAAAGTATTTAAATCTCTTTATTTGTCTATCCAAAGCCGTCTCTCTTAACTCATCAACGACTCCAATGAAGAATATTTTACAAAATTTACTTACGTTTTTAAGATTAATTGATTTGTTTGTCTAGTGGCATATCGAATCATTTCTGGACCATTTAATGCCGAAATTTAATTTTCTTGGAAGATTTGAAGTAATAAAATTAAGATATATGTTATTCTGCTTTCACAATTGAATACATGGTAGATGATACTCAGCTTTTCTTCATATACATGTTTGTGTGGACATGATTACTAGAGGTGGCGATATGTGTATTTTATGTTGTAGTTTTATTGAAGTTATATTTTGGAATACAGTTTGATTTCTTTAAGAAATTGTAGGATATTATATGGATTAATGTCATGAGTGAGTTCTTTCATATTGGTTAGTTGGTTGATTTTTAAAGGGATATCAACCTCTATTGGTTATTTAAATCCAGAAATCTAAGTATTTTTAATACTATTTTAGAGTTTTAACTAAATATATTTTGAACGAGGTTGTAAACCTTCAAATACAGATAAAAACGTATTGACAGTTTGTTATTTTTTCTTTACAAAATATATTATTGGTAATTTTACTATAAATATGTATTGTTGGTAATTTTTATATGTAAATGAATTGACTATAAAATTATAAAAATATATTTTTTTAGTAAAAACTAAAAAAATATATTTTTATAATTTTATAGTGTCTTTTTTCGGGGGGTTCACTATTTACTGATGTCTGTGAGCCTAACAGGTACTACCAACTCGGTCAGGGTGGAGCTGGGAACAACAGTAATTATGAGGACTGTCGGGTTTTAAAAATGTATTTTATTGGTTTTAGTTTATGACCAAGAAATAACTATCAAGTAGAGAGTATCAGATCTCAGTTAAATTTTTAATATAAAGTATAGAAAATATTTTTAAATTTACATATATTTCATGTCATGTTCATTCAGTTAGGAAGCGTTAATACTGTCCCACAAGTATATTTTTTATCTATATATACTTGAGAAATATTCTGGTATGTCTTCCCGTTGTCTTCTCTATGGTTCTGAATTCAGGGCATTCCTTCTCCCAGACAGCTGTCAATCAAGATAGAAATCCAAGTATACGGTGAGAATAGATGGACCCAATGCCTTTCTCAACGGTATTCGTGAGAAAATGAACGCTACAAACGAGACACTAATTTGAACACGGCTCGTCGGTTTGCTTTGTCGCGTCGAAAACCGTTACTCATAGTAAGTCTACCTTATTGCTTAAAGCTTAAATACCAATTGGGAGTTTTCTATCAAGCAAAGTCACTTCTATGATTAATTTTAACCCATTTTTTTTTTTTTAATAAATTATTGGTTTTTGCCGAAAAACAAATTTTCTTATAATTGCTTCGAATATTTTTTCTTTATTTGTGATTGAATGGGCGCCGCCATTTTTTATAAAGCGTCTATAATTAACATGTTGTCCGTCGGCTACAATCTGACATAGTCTTATCATTCCTTGAACTAAAGAAGCGAAAAGAAAACTCCCACCGTCCTTCACGAAAACTAAGCCACAAAGATCTCTACTTAAAAACATAATTGAACTCTTAAGCACATTAAAATATTTTTTTTTTATTCAAATGCCTCGGGTTATGTTTACCGAAGAAATTACACTGTGCAATATGGTGAAATCGGCCATAATTAATCTACAAATTTTTTCTAACTTTTTTTTTTTTTTTACTTATGTTTATACTTTATTAACTTCAGAAGTAAAAAGGCTAAAAGTTAAGAGAAATGTGAATACTTATGGTAAAAGTAATATTAACCGTATCCCTATAAGGGGACATTTGGTATTCATTGACCGAGCAGCCATTACTACATTTAGTTGAAATTTACAAAATCTCTGTTTAAAAACAATTTTCCAGAAAGATACGCTTTGCAAGCCCATTAGCTGTAATTACTCTTTCCAGTATTGATAACATTTTAGTTGATATTGTGCGGATGTTAACATCTTGATTAAGTCATTATTTTCTCTTCTCGTTACATGTGTTATCCATTTTAGTTGCTGTCGCTGTTGATAATCAGCGAGTTATGTGATTTCTGTTATTTTGTACATCTCTTGTTTCGTGAATCTCTAGCAGCAGTCCACAATTTTTAAAGAAAAATGATCTTTGGCAAGACCCTCAGGCCTCACTCTCTCAAAGCATTTTTAGCCATTGGTCTTTTATAAAAAAATAGTTATATACTGACAGTTTAGATATTAACGTGTTTGGTGCCATCCATGACACCTATATGAAAATCTCGGTCTTTACGAGAATCATTCGTGTTTTCATGTTGACGTTTTGATTTTGTCTCGATTTGCGGTGTTGGGTGAAGATATACCTGGCGCAGCGTATTCTATGTTCAATTTCCTTTTCTACTTTACTAAATTTGCCATAACTGATTGATATGACGAGGTATTTAAAGGGTTTACTATTTACTTATAGCACATATATAATGGTAGCATATATCTTTCAGAATTAGTGTAACGCTCTACTTTTAGATATACCATAAATCATTTAAAAATTATATAACATATCAGATTTTTTATAATTTTTATCTTATTTTTTCAGAAATTATATTAAAACCGGGAAATTACCGCTGAAAAATATTCATAACAGAGCAAAGAACCGAAATCATGGAAATTCATTTTAGATTTAACTAATCCATCTAATTTCCTGAAATTAAAAACTTTCATGGGCACGACTTTCTCATGATATTTCATGGTTAATTTTGGGGGTACCTTAAGGAATGCGTGCATATTATAGTCTATTCAGTAATTCAAGGATAATACCTCTATCGAAATTTCAAGACTGGAGCCAGTGTTATAAATCAGTGTTAGAGAAAATGATACTGAAAAAGCGCGTTGCCTATTTTGTCATGTTTTAAAATGGAAATATATTTCCAATGCGTGAATATCTATTCTGTATAAAAATGTTTTTCGAATAATAAAAAAAATGTACAAGGCATCGCTAGAGACTTATCGGGAACATTTTATAAATGTAAATTATTTTATTCAATTTCGTTACAAAAAAATCCTGCTTTCTTTCTCTAGATTTTTCAATGACATTCCATGATAAAATACTCTTTTATTTTTAAAGCAATTCACCCCACGAAAGGCGGGAGTGCCACTATCGCGCACGGGGTTACAGAGAATTGAGAACAAGAGTAAAGAGGCGTGCCTGAGGAACGGATACAGATAAAAACGGGGAACAATCTCAGTGACGATTGATATTACACTTGAATATTTGAAGATTTTAATCACCATTTGGAAGCAAGTAAGGGGAAGGGCGTTCCACAGACGGGAAATGCGTGAGAAGCTGTTTGAGAAGAAGAGACGTTTACATTTAACCATTTTGATAGTGAAAGGGTGGGACCGAGATGCCAGCCTGGTAGCTCGCTTAAATGCATGCAGTCTGGGAATCGGCGAAAGTAGCTCGTCGGAACAGTTCACGTGAAAACATTTGTAGAAGAGACAGAGGGACGCCACGGTTTGTCCGTGGTTTAGCGATTGTAGACTAGATGTCAGGTCAGGACCTATCATCTTTCATATTCGTTTCTGGATTTTATCGAGGACCTTGAGACATAAAGCAGGAGCACCAGACAATATATGACAGCAACCCTATTTGCCGTCATCCAAAGACATTAATTCTTTTATAAATCAAATTCTTTAATGACGAGAATAAAGACTAATCATATCTTTTTTTATGAGGGATTTAAGTTATGGTTGGTGCATTTTAAGACATATCAATATTTGTCTATATTTATGAGATGAGGTATTGTAACTACTTACACTATTTAGAGCTGTCATTGTCTTTGATGCCATATTCGCGAGGTTTTGGTCGTTGTAAGCTCCGGCCTTCTTCAGGTGATATACATTGGAATTTCGAACATAATCTTTTAGCATAGTGAATAAACGCATTGGTTGAGTGATCCAAAAAGGTGGCTTGACCCAAAGAGATGTGAGTTCAATACCTGGCCACAGCAGAAGGAACAAAAACTTGGAGAGTTGAATTACTAAAGGGAATTAACTCAGATATTCCAAAAAGTTATGGCCATTGTAAATATCTACCCCGTGGACTAAATAAATAGATCAACGTAAGTCACCCAAAGAAGGCCGGAGAGTAAAACGGTCGAAAACCGTGAATACGGCAATAAAGATAAGATCAACACTCTGAACGATGTTAATAACGTAATTAATATCAATGTTCCATATGCAATTTAATGTCGAAATCTGTTATTATTATTCTTGGGTCTGCAGGTAAATATTTGTTAGGTTTAAATTTGAGACCAAAGAAGATTATGTGGGATTTACACACACACACACACACACACACACACACACACACACACACACACACACACACACATATATATATATATATATATATATAAATATATATATATATATATATAAATAACGACTGACAAGGAACAGTGTTTTTTTTTTTTTTATTTACTTTTTCATTTTTTTTATAATTTTACATCCTTTGTTGTCTGCCGGCAATGGAATTTAATAATTGTATATTTGGCAGGAATCCCTCTTTTATACAAATTTAATTAAAATAACTTTCATTGAACTATGGTTATTTTTTATTTAATTTTTCTTGTGTTCTTATAATTTAATTTTCCTTCTTGGCTGCCGGGTCATGTAATTTAATAATTGTACATTTCGGCAGCAATCCCTATTTTATACAAGTTTAATTAAAAATGGCTTACAAGTAACTACGTTTAAATTAAAAAAAAAAATTGTGTACTTATAATTTAACTTTCCTTGTTGGCTTATGCGTGTTTGACTCTATGTCTGTATATATATATATATATATATATATATATATATATATATATATATATATATATATATATATATCAGACGGAGTTTTACTTATGTAGATAGTAAACTTTGGTCGTATTTATACTTGAGTCTATCAGTAAACATTCGTCACGTTAGTATTTAAGATTTCAGTTACAATATTACAAATATTCTTTGTGTTTATACTTCAATCCGTAGATAAACTCTGGGCGAACTTACATTTTATTTGATAGGTTAGCATTGTCTGGCTTTATACTTAAGACAGTAGGTAAACATTTTTAGGGTTTACACTTGTGTCTATATGTAAATATCATTCATATTTGTACTAGAGACTAAAGTTAAATATATCTTTTGGTCGCCGAGAGTGATGATGCTCGTCGTTTGCTTGACGATATCTTGTCGTCCACGTTGTAGTAAATGAACAAGTTTTCATTGCATGTTAGAATTAATCTCAGAAAAGAATATTTAAATAAATCATTGTTTTTCGTTTATATCAGAATCACGCATCAAGGTAAGTGGTATCAGCGAGAAGGGACAAAAGGATTTTGAAAAGAGAGAGTGTTTTTTGCTGTTTTTTTTATTTAGGCACTTTCGTTTTTTCGTGGACAAATAGCATAGCGTGATGAAAAAGGCCACAAACTTAACTAAAATAAAGTTTTATCGTCAAAATGTTTATGTTATTATTAAGATGAAAGACCAAAGTATTTTTAATTATTTTTTGAATTTTTTTAATCCTTTCTAACACGTTCGATATTTTGGTTAAAGTCTTCTTTTGTTTACGTCATCGCGGGGGCATGAAAATAACATTGTTTTTTTTTGCGCTTTTTTCCGTTGAAAACACATTGATTTTGAAATTCTTGTAAAAATAAAGTAATTGTCCGATTTTAATGAAATTTTCAAGACTTATTCACAAATGAATGAAACTATTTTCAAATTCTTTTTTTAGAAGATTATATTAAAAAAAATTTTTTTTCAATATGTTACCCCCCACTTACTTAATTTCATGAAATTTCGCACAAAACTTTTCTATTTCCTGATATTTATTTTTTGGGTTAAAAGTAGAGTCATTGGAGATTGTAAATCCCCTACATTTTTTTTCAAATTTGACCTAACTGAAAATTTGCCCTGAATTGAAAAATAATGAATCCAATAAAACTATGACATTAGTTAATTAGAAAAGCTTTTAATTGCTTTTGTAAATAACTAATATTAAAAACATAATTGTCTGAAGAAATAAAATTTTTCTGATGAATAATGAATTTTTACAAGATTTTTTTCATTTTTTTAAAAGTTTTAATTATAATAATTTATAATAGTTTAAAATCGTGTAACATTCTGTATTCGGCTATTTCCTAGATGTGATATAGTAATTTAGTGGAAACGAAATTTACGAATTCAAAATTTCAAAGGTTAATGAACGCTATTCTACTTTTTAAATAATTTTTTATTTTGTATTTTTCTAACTTAATACGTTTTTTATTTCCATGTATAGTAGACTGAAATTGCCATTATTATGAAAAGGTCACGTGATCTAAGAGTTTTGTCCCTTTATTCTAATAAATAAGCATAACAGTAAAACTAAAATAAAGCGTTCACTCAGAATTCAAAAAAATTGTCATTTAGGTCATCCGTAGTAGCTGTCATTGCTTCGTCAATCAAAAATCCATCAAACGTTTGATCAGATGAACAGGACCAATCGTTAATAATTGGTTGTATATTGCTTTTTTATGCCATAAGTAAGTAATATTTCTTTCAAATCAGATTAATTTAACTTTAAATTTTCTCATTTTACGAAAATAACGTGTCAGAAATTTTTTTTAATATTTTTAAAATCGATAAATTTTTGTTTGCTTACAAATTTCTTAAAATTAAGAATATGCCCGTTTTTAAGAAAATTTAAGAAATCAAAATTAAATTTGACATTCCAATGTATATATTTTCTATCTGAAATACATCAGAATTGTTTACTTAAGGGAAATAATAAATTTAGTTATTGAACTTTCAATTAAAGCTAAAATGAAATCTTCAAGAATGTTTTTTTCATTTAAAAAAAATCATTTTAAACTTAGGTATCAAAAATTTATGCCGAAAAAGTGGAGGTCATTATTTTTATTTAATAGACTGGTTTCAAACGTTGTCGTTCGATATTGCTAATTCTTAAGTAACTAATATAACCGTTCCCTCAGAAATAAATGGAACTATTAGCAATGTTTAGTGATAATCAATGAAACGAAGGACCTGAAATAGCGTATTGTGATTCATTAAAGCGGTGATAAAGACCTCACAGCTAAAATAGACGCCAATCAACCGCTTAATTAATCCGTTCTCTTCATATATTTTTAGACGTCCAATGTTATCTATGATTCATTAATTACTCTTGCTATTATGTAAATAGATTTCGGCTTAATATCTTTTCATATTAAATATTTTGTGTGTTTAATATAACAGGGAAATGGAAATATCTCTCGGAAAAAAGAGATGATGACAGAATGAGGACAAAGCCTATTTAAAGACCAATTTGAAGCAAGACGTAATAGGCAAAAGTTTCTTAGATTCCAGTCTTATTTGTTCAAGCCTTTCATGTGAGGTACTCAGATACTGTTAGAATTAAAAGATTTTATTTAATTCCTTACGAGAATTGTGATTAATGCTTCCCTTTTTAAAATTTTGCCTTTCTCCACAGTCGGAATGCTTTGGACGATTTCTATAGCTAGCATCAAAAATACAAAACGTTCTGGCAAACCAAATGTATTTATGTTTGCTTATTTTTCTTAGTTCGTAAAACGAATGATAAACCCTGCATTCCTGATGTACGTTTTACCATTGTAAAAACCAGCTGTGAAAATAATCGTTATGTCGAGGGATACGAGGAAATATAAAATAAATAATACCATCAGATCCAAAGAAAATGTCTTTTGGCGAAGGGAAATAATCTCCCCGTCAAAAAAAAAAAAAAAAAAAAAAAATCCTTCACCATTTTGAGAACTTAAGAATGCGCGAAATAAATGTACGGAACAATTTCAGTTCATCTTGGCAGTTTGATTACTGTGTATTCTGGAGTTATCTTTACACGGACGCCATATCTTTTGGTTCTTAATATGAAACAGAGTTTCGTAATGTATCGATCCTGAGCAAAGAAATTGTGAAGGTATATTTTCGTCCCTTCTAATACATTGTGAGTTAAGAATCTGCAGGCAAGGACCTAGCATCACTGTTAATAACACAATTTCGACTATTGTAAATCCCCCATGTAGCATATATATATATATATATATATATATATATATATATATATATATATATATATATTAAGAATCTGCAGGCAAGGTCCTATCATCACTGTTAATAACACAATTTCGACTATCGTAAATCCCCCATGTAGCATATATATATATATATATATATATATATATATATATATATATATATTAAGAATCTGCAGGCAAGGTCCTAGCATCACTGTTAATAACACAATTTCGACTATCGTAAATCCCCCATGTAGCATATATATATATATATATATATATATATATATATATATATATATATACATATATATATATATATATATATATATTAAGAATCTGCAGGCAAGGTCCTAGCATCACTGTTATTAACACAATTTCGACTATCGTAAATCCCCCATGTAGCATGTATATATATATATATATATATATATATATATATATATATTAAGAATCTGCAGGCAAGGTCCTAGCATCACTGTTAATAACACAATTTCGACTATCGTAAATCCCCCATGTAGCATATATATATATATATATATATATATATATATATATATATATATATATATATATTAAGAACCTGCAGGCAAGGACCTAGCATCACTGTTAATAACACAATTTCGACTATCGTAAATCCCCCCGTGTAGCATATATATATATATATATATATATATATATGTGTGTGTGTGTGTGAGGATAACACGTGAAGTGGTAGTTCGTTGGAAATGATATTAGCATATATGTGTGTACAATCATTTGTGGGTATGTAGATTTGGACACGTGTGTCTATGTGAGTATGTGCGTACGTGGTATTGAATATTACACGAGCTGGTTACTTTTTGAGAGCTTCTACACACATGGTGGGGCCTAAGACAGTTTTGCCGATATAAAACGTACCCATGTTTCCAAATTAACAGATCTTATATCTTTTCCATGCTCCATAACTTGTTTCCTTTATTTTTGGTATTTGTTTTGAATTTCTAGTCGCCTCTTAATTCTCTAAATTGTATCTGACAATATCATTGTGGATTTCTAATTATTATTTATACTAGGGAAGACATCATGGTAGCTACCACCAGTCAACCCAATGCATAAACGAATTTACATAGTTCCAAAAGTTAAGAAATATTTAGGCCGGTCAGACTGCTAAAGCAAGCACTACCTCGTCTTTTCCTTGTTACTCTCTTCTTTCACACCCCGTGCATCCCACCGGTCACACAGCCTTCCACTCGTTCTATATGTCACCGTTGCGTTCTCTTCAACTTAATGTCTCCACTGGCTATTCGACCTTCGACTTAAAGAAACAAAAGATTAAGTATTACTATATTAATACCGACCTTTATTTGGATTAGGATATCTTTCATTAAATTAATTTTGATCGACCTGATCGGTATTGCCTGAAAGCAGCAAACGGTATCGGTCAATGTAAAATAAAACACTATAGTAAAATCTCAAAAGTATAGAGTAAATTCTTGTCTGGGTGAACCGACTATTACTAACCACTAATCCCTTAGCACTCTCTTTACCCATCCTTTCTCCTGCCACTCCCCTCGCCACTACAAATCTAATGTGTCTGTCCAGTTTACTTTCTCCCTCTGCAGCGGAGATTTCATTCTAATGGGATGAATATCTCGATGTTCACAAATTAAAATTATAAACGAAATAGATAATTTTGGCCCCCGTCTTATTACCATTATACTGGTCTGTAGTCTACATTGAGCTCTCCATTCCAGTCACAAACTGGTACAACGTGTATATATATATATATATATATATATATATATATATAT
>OZ010607.1:42886856-42891856 GCA_963932145.1 Acanthosepion lycidas | reverse complement strand
TATATATATACACACATATATATATATATATAAAAAGATATTTTTGTAGGTACAAAATTTCATGATCGAAATGAAAGTATAAAACTTAATATTACGAGAGATATTAAAAACGGGCGAAGCAATCGGTTTCGCTCCCGCTCTTCAGTCTTCAAAGGGAGATTTAATTTAAAATTAACACAGAAAAAAGTGTACAATAACAGGAAGTTGAGAGAAAAAAAAAAAATGAAAAATGAACTGGAGACAAATGACAGCGAGTCCCAACAAACACTCACGGTGTTTACACAAAGAAGTCTTACGGGACCCGATGTAAAGTATCTCCAGAACCTTTAGATGAAATAAGGAGCGAGACCGGGACAACACGGTGAACCAGTCAACACTAGTATTTAGTCACCCCCCCCCCACGGAGGCATCATGTGGCACAAGGCTGGTTTAACGTGGGATCTCCGAGCCCGTGGTGTCGGCCAAATATATGCCCTTTCAACCCGTATAAACGGGTTCAGGGTCGGTTTACCTCCCCGAAAGAGACGTGAGTGTTTGTTGGCACTCGCTGTCATTTATCTCCAGTTCCTTTTTTATTTTTATTTTCTCAACTTCCTGTTATTGTACACTTTTTTCTGTGTTTTAAATTAAATCTCCCGTTGAGGCCTGAAGAGCGGGAGCGAAACCGGTTGCTTCGCCCGTTTTTAATATGTCTCGTAATATTAAGTTTTATGTTATTTCGATCATATATATATATATATATATATATATATATATATATATATATATATATATATATATATATATACCTTACAAAACAGTGAGCACTGTATTTATAACACCCTAGAAAGAAATATATTCGTACGTACAAGTATATGTATATTTTTTATCGTACCCATTTCTCTCTAACATTATATATATATATATATATATATATATATATATATATGGTTCTGGAAGCATAGATTTCTAAACTGTTACGTGTTAACTGTTCTACTGTATTGCAGCGAAAGCTGGAGAAAGTCCTGAAAGATGAAGAGACTCGAAACAAAAATAAATGTTTTTCTACAGAAGGATGTTGATGATGACATTAAAAGAATTGAAACAAAAAGATACTTGACATCAGAAAGAGGCAGTTGACATTTTGGTGGCCCGTAATGATAAAGGAGGCCTTGGAAAATCTGATATATCCAGGATGGATAGAGGAAAAGAGAGATAGATGAACGCGTGAGATAATTGATGAGATTGAGCAAATGGATTGCAGAACAGGGACTGGAAGAACTAGCAAAACTTATTAAGAGCTACAAGGCACATGAAAATGTGGATGGCCATGATTACCTACGTCTTTCATGGGTAACGGGATATAAAAAAAAAGGTGACTTTATTTAAGCAAACGGTGGCAATTCATTCTTAAAGGAAAGTTCCCGCCGCTCACTCTATATGTAAAACCGTTTCATTTTTATATTTTCACCTTCGTATAGATTTGCGGTTAACGATGTGGCGTAGTCTTATATTTTCTCGTATTTCATTTTAACTATGTATTATCTGGAGAGAAAATCTAGGAAAAACGTTCCTGCTGATAAAGATATGATGTCCAATTTTACCGCTGGAATTACATACCTGGCCAAAAAGCATATTCCATCTTTCTGCTATGCCGATATCAGGTTTTCTATAGCCTTCAAATGGAGCTTGAAATGCTATACAGTAGTCCGTATATTTTTTGCTGCATATTTTCACATTTTAAACATGAAGAGAAAATAGAATCTACTGAGCGTTTTAAATTTTTTTCTCAGAATTAAAAAAAATGTCCTAAAAATTCTTGCTAATTCAAAATACGTTTTAAGAATGCAATTCAAATGTCTGAATAAGACAGCGAGAAATAATTCCGCTATTAACCACAAGACGCCATTCACAGATAATAATAAAAATGAACGTGTGGAGATCCATTATCGCTTACATATCGAAATTTTACAAAATTTGACATTAAGAATTTTTATATGGATATTTATTATTTACACGGTTTACATTGTTTGGTACTGTTGTCCTCATCTTCGTTGCCATATTCCCGACGATTCGGCCATTGTACACTCCAGCCGACTTCAGATGAATGTGGTGTTTTAACCGAACCGTATATTTCCTCCAATGGGTTACATTGATCTAGTTCAACGTACCGTGCCTCTTCCGGATGTCTCGAACAATCTACTCAGAGGTAAGAAACAAGTGATACAGTTCGAAATTCCAATCACACGAAGAAAAGTGGAGTTTATAACGGCCTAAACGTTGTGAATATGGCAACGAAGATGATGACAACAGTCCGAACAATGTAAATGGTGTAAATAATTACAATACCTCATCTCAGAAATAAAGACAGATGGAGATTATTTCTAACGTAGAGCTCTTCCAATTTTCTCTATCTGTATATATATATATATATAGAGAGAGAGAGAGAGAGGAGAAAGAGGAAGAGAGATATTTGTGTGTGTACGAGATCTGATCAAAAGTGTCGCGAATGTTGCTGTGGTGACGAGTTAAAATACGCAGAGTGAAGCCGCTTCTGTCGCGCATGCACACTAACTTATAACGTTCCCCTCTCACTTCCTTGTTTATAGTAGTGCTTGGAAGGGAAATGTGTAGAGTGTGTTCCTCTCAGTCCGCCACAGAGGTTTCATGAGTGGTCATGGCTTGTATAACAGTCTTGCGCCAAGCAAAATATTCCCCATATCCGAGTACCACGATATTCCCCATATACAATTATATCAGTTTATTTTTTAAACCTGCGTTAGTTACATCAGATTTTCGAAAATGGATATTTCACTGGGGTTTTTACACCCAAATACAAAAAGGCTTATTATGCTACAAGTACTTAAAATGTCGTACTGGTGGGTAAAATAGCATGACAGAGAATGTCCGTTACATTAAATAAAAAACTTAAAATGAAGATATGTTCATTGAAATGAAAATTACAGTAAAGTTTTCGGCATAAACATATCTTGCAGATTGTAACAACATTACAATGGTAGAGAAAAGTTTTATTCATTAAAAATAGCCATTATATATTTCCATTAATCGAAATATATTACATTAGCTAAACTCACAATTACATGACTGAAAGATTAATAATATATGTATGTATGTATGTATTTAGGTATATATATATATATATATATATATATATATATATATATATACGTATGTATGTATATAATCATTCTGTTTATATATATATATATGTAAAAACTGAAAGATTATATTATATATATGTATATTATATTTATATAATACATATTCTATACATGTATTATATGAATATAATATATATATATATATATATATATATATATATATATATATATACTATATAAATATAAAATATATATTATATTTATAATATATATTTCTCTCTCTCCTCATATATATATATATATATATATATATATATATATATATATATATATATATATATATATATATACAGTTTGTTTTCCCCTTTCTTCCTTTATCATTTAATTAAAAAAAACAAAAAAAAAACATTACCATTCATTTTTTTATCAAGCGTTTTGGTAGTCTTTACTCAGGTGGATTAACAATTCATACCGTAGAAGACAAAGAGACATCTGTCTCCCAAAACAAATTACCTACAACTGCACCACACACCCTGACTGATTCAGGAGAGTAGTTGGATGGACCAAAAGAAGCAAGTTGCTAACTTAGGAATTACTTGTACTTTAAACATTTGGGGTTAAAAAAATAACCCATATAATTAAAGCAGGTTTAAATATCACGGTTCGCGTGTTGACTCTATCGCTCGTAATATTTCGATTTCCGCTTAGGATATGAAATTTTCCATGTCTTCAAAATCCTTTTGGCTCTTTTTTTCTATCCATTTTCAAAGACAATTTTTCTATTGTAATATCAACAGTTTTATTTTTTAACATCTCGTTTCACGTGTTGGCTCTCAATGCGTTGATTTTTTTTCTTATTTCCGTTTGATCACCACAGATAGCAAATTTACAGATGTGAACAAGAATTAACACTGCAGCATGACTTATAATGATTTATGACATGGTAGCCGCTGATCACATGTTGCCTGATGTTCGCGATCGATATGGTCGCCTGTGGTCCCATGGTGATTTGAGATTTCTTAAGCCGTCAAACTGAAAGACATCGTGCGGTGTTGATTCCTCTGTATAAAGTCTCTCCGTAACGTAAATAGAATTTTGCTTGACGCTCTTCTTCAACCTACTGGTTTAAAGTATGACGGATAAAATTGTGTTTCCTGCTACGAAGGGCAACGGACGTTTGAATCAGGTCGGCTTGCACATATTCTTTAGTAATAAATTTTCTAGGAAGTGCAGTCCGGTGGACAATATTAACACTATTTGAAAAAACGTGACGCTATATTCAAATACGGGTAACTACTAAATTTAATGTTTGAAGTTATATATATATATATATATATATATATATATATATATATATATATATATAGATAGATAGATAGATAGATAGATAGATAGGATTAGTAGTAGATTGCTTGAGGCAATCTGATATCTAGCCAAACTAATGACAGGCGAAACAGTCACTCTGTGGATGACAATATATATATATATATATATATATATATATATATATATATATATAAATAAATTTAAAAGAAAAACAGACCACTTTAATGTACAATTATAATAATTTATTTCACCAGAGCCCTTTTAAAGGACGCCGGATCATCAGATAGCACTCCCAAAAATGAAATGAATAATTTATTTCACCAGGGCCGTTTTAAAGGACGCCGGATCATCAGATAGCACTTTCCAAAAATGAAATGAAACGAAAAACGTTTCATTTCATTTTTGGAAGTGCTATCTGATGATCCGGCGTCCTTTAAAAGGGCTCTGGTGAAATAAATTATCATAATGGTTCCTTAAAGTGGTCTGTTTTCCTTTTAAATATTAGCTATGGATTTACATTGATCTCTCAGGATTTCATCCTCCTTGGGATTACGCTTACGGATTAGTTCTTCA
>OZ010607.1:42866856-42881856 GCA_963932145.1 Acanthosepion lycidas | reverse complement strand
TATATATATATATATATATATATATATATATATATATATATTTTTATATATATATATATATATATATATATATTTATATATATATATATATATATATATTTATATATATATATATTTATATATATATATATATATTTATATATATATATATATATATATTTATATATATATATATATATATTTATATATATATATATATATTTATATATATATATATATATATTTATATATATATATATATATATTTATATATATATATATATTTATATATATATATATATATATTTATATATATATATATATTTATATATATATATATATATATATTTATATATATATATTTATTTATATATATATATATATTTATATATATATATATATATTTATATATATATATATATATATTTATATATATATATATTTATGTATATATATATATATATTTATGTATATATATATATATATTTATGTATATATATATATATATATTTATGTATATATATATATATATATTTATGTATATATATATATATATTTATGTATATATATATATATATATATTTATGTATATATATATATATATATATTTATGTATATATATATATTTATGTATATATATATATATATATATTTATGTATATATATATATATTTATATATATATATATATATATATATATATATGAATATATATATATATATATATATATATATTTATATATATATATATATATATTTATATATATATATATATATATTTATATATATATATATATTTATATATATATATATATATTTATATATATATATATATTTATATATATATATATATATATATTTATATATATATATATATATATTTATATATATATATATATATTTATATATATATATATTTATATATATATATATATTTATATATATATATATATTTATATATATATATTTATATATATATATATATATTTATATATATATATATATATATATATTTATATATATTTATATATATATATATATATTTATGTATATATATATATATATATATTTATGTATATATATATATATATTTATATATATATATATATATATATATATATATATATATGAATATAATATATCGAACATATAGTGATAGTGTTAATAAAAGAGTTCTCGATGTAATATAGCAGAACTATTAAGTATATTGATATATATAAATAAATAAATATAGTTTTAAGTTTTGCTATATTTATGGGATAGAGTGCTCAATATCAGAGATAGAGCGTATGTAAATATATTTATAAAAGTGAACATTGAAGTTTACACTGAGAGGCGACAGGCTGCTTCATGCTAGACTTTATGTAAACTTCAGGTGGCCTGATGACTGTGTCTAGCATGAAGATAGATAGATAGATAGATAGATAGATAGATAGATATTATCCCTCACCGGTAGCACGACTCAGAGTTTCATGTACAACGGAATGTCAGATGCTGCCTACAGACTGACCGTTATCGAATTTCAATTTTGATAAAAAAATACCTGGTCACCGCAATGCTGGTGCAGTCATATATATATATATATATATATATAGTGCAACCTCGGATCTCGAATGTCACACATGACGAACAAAATCGGTTTTCGAACAGAAAATTCTAGATGATAATGCCTCGGTTATCCAACAAAATTTCGAACAACATTGCCAACGGAATAATTTCTGAGTCGACCATCCTGTTGCTTATATTCGTGCGTTGTGGCGTGCTTTTCTTTTTCCATTTTATTGTGCTGTGATACATTTTTTTCTACACTGATTTCTGTTGGAAAAATAGTTTCGGTTTACGAACATTTCGAGTTACGAACGTCCTTGAGGAACGAATTAGATTCGTGAACCGAGGTTTCACTATATATATATATATATATATATATATATATATATATATATATATATATATATAACATATCGAACATTGGTTGCTGGTGTAAATACATTACTGCTCGTAAAAAATGGCGGAGGTATAAATTATATATTAATAATAAATTGTTTGATAAAATGAGTTTCCTGCAAAACGCAGACATCAGAATCTTAACTGAACACCTGAAAATTGCGTTTGAGTGTTTATGGAAAAGTCTTTAGGGCATGCAGGTTTTTGGCATAAATTGCTCGATATCAAAATTTAGGACAGAAAGATAATCGAATTAATTTTCAGAAGTTTATCACTAAGTTGAAAGTTGTTGGTTCAGTCAGGACTACTACGTAGTTTCGGGAGGACGTTAAGAAAACATGTTCACTCTTCAGGATTGTTGAAAAGACAAGTCTTGAAGATTCAGCATGTAAAGGAAAAATACAAAAACTAAAAAGCAGATTTGGACAATGGTAAAAATAATTTCAAAGGTGCTGGAGAGTATTACGTATGACAAGCGGGTTTAGTGCGATCTGATCTCTGTGAAATAAAGAAGCTCAGAGTTTGATGCACAATGAAATCTTCAAGTGCTTACAGACGATCAGTTTTCAATCAGCACCTGAACATTGCGCTGTGGATGAAACTCAGAGTTGTGCTACCGTTGAGGAAAAATTGTATAACTATTATTTATTTATATTTTATAGTTGTTTTTCATCGAGTACTGTTTTAATAACGCCGTTATTCAACGTCTGTTATCATATATATATATATATATATATATATATATATATATATATATATGTAATGGTTAGCAAGCATGTTTAACTAGAATAATTAAGACTGAGTAGTGAGTTCGATCCTTAGTAAGTGCCTCCTACTTTCAGCATTGTGCCACATCTAAGCTACTCTTGAAAAAGCTTTAATTGAAAAGCACTTTCCCACTAATAGCAAACTTAGCAACATCTTTAACAAAAACACATTGAAACTAAGTTACAGCTGCACTGAAAATATAGAAAGAATCATAAAAAGACACAATAAGAAAATCCTAGAAAAACACGCATACCAAAACAGTAATAAAACACATAAACTAAAACTAGATAAAAATAACGAAAAATTATGCGATTGTAGAAACCCTAAAAAACTGCCCGTTGGAAAATAAATGCCTCACAAAATCCGTGGTATACCAATGCACTATCTCATCCATTGAGAGCCCTAACACTGATAGGATATACATAGGATCAACAAAGAATAATTTTAAAATTAGATGGAGACAACACAAGAGCTCTTTCAACAATATTCAAAATAGAAATCAGACATCTCTATCCCAATATTTCTGGCATCTAAAGGAAACGAATAAAACACCAAAAGTAAAATGGAAAATAGTAAATAGAGCAAGAACCTGTAGAACCTGGGATGACCCATGCCTCTTATGCTTACAGGAAAAACTACACATCATTAAATTCCTAAATAATGAAAAATTATTAAACCATAGGCAGGAGTTAACGGTTTTTTGCCGACATCAACAGACTTTCGCATTAGATAATTAGCATAAAAAAAAAAAAAAAAAAAAAAAACATAGCTAAGTAAAATTCTAAAAAGCTCAGCCAAACCCTTAAATAGGAAAAACCCCTTTTTGTCGTCGTAAAAAAAAAAAAAAAAAAAAAAAAAAAAACGAAATTCAATGCAAAGCGATCTGTATATTAAACACCCACTTAAATAAACAAATAAATAAATAGATAATCAGATAGACAAGAATAAGAGACAATTCTCCAGACACAGAACGACTATAGGCGCGCCATAAAAATATCCTTCACTGGGAACCAACTAAAGGATGACCGTAAACATTAGCCTTGAAATGGACACCCTACCCAACCTTAGCAAAACCTCTCAGAGGATGATGAATCTACTGATAAGAATTAACTCCCTGACCACTTAAAGAATGAAAATAGTATAGCCACTCCCACAATAACAAATTCTGTAAAAATACACGTAAACCGAGAGATAGCTTATTCCTAAAATTTCGCTTGAAGATGAAACGTGACTAAACACCTCAATCCAACTTAATTTTATTAATTATTTGGATGATTTCGGCTCACGTTTTTGAAACATGAGAACTCTTATGTAGCGAAGGAATCATATTTTTAAACAAAAAATATTATTATAATATATTATATATATATATAAATTTATATATATATATATAATATAATTATATATTTAATATATATATATATAATTAAATAATTATATATATAAGAAAATTATATATAATAATAATATATATTATAATTATATAATTATATATGATAATATACAAAATAATTATATATATATGTGTGTGTGTGCATTTAAGATCATATTTGTGGGTTTTGCATTTGAGATCTGTGTTGTTTGTTTCTCATTGGTCAGAATTTATCACATGAGTTAATGGATTGTGGTGTAAGCGTGTTTGTGAGCATGCGTGTGCGTCTGGGTTCTAGAAGACATTTTTGTGTCTGCCATGTATTGCCCGTGGTTTTAATTCATGGAGTTTATAACGAGAGTAAAATGGGAAAATTCTGCGTGGATGGGAGTGCATCAATCTGTAGTTGGTCGTTCGGGTCATTATCTCAATATTTGTCTGTAAAGCGATTGTCCAACATTCACTGGCGTATAGTAGAACTGATATTACATATTATTTGTTTCTAAAGAAATTTTGCACTTTCTTGATTACCATATTTTCACACACGCGCACGCACAACACGCGCGAGCGCACACACACACACACACATATATATATATATATATATATATATATATATATATGAAAATTTCTCAGAGTTAACCTGTATAAAAAGACAATATTTATAAATGTAAAAAACAATAGGAAAACTGTAATTCATTTCGGTTTTACTTTGAAAAAGTCCACATTGGACGAAACGCGTCGGCAACTGTTACAGTTAGCCTATTGTCTTTTACACACACACACACACACACATATATATATATATATATATATATATATATATATATATATATATATATATATATATAAACAGATTTAAAATATTTTTTTCGCTACACAGTAATAACCATGTTTCAAAAATGGAAGCTAAAAGCTTCAAATTTAATTTTGTAATAAAATTAAAAACATTAGTTCCATTTCTCCCTCAAGCGAATTTTGGAGTAACTTATTTTTAAAATTTACTGAGTTTTAAAGGTGCAGAAAAATTCATAATTCACTGTTCCCAAGGATACAGAGAGATCCAGTCATTCAGACAAGGGGTGGTAGCGTGTTCATTTTTATTAACTTTTGTTGTAATTACATTGAGCACCATTTTGTAAGAAAAAAAAATATCAATAAAAACACCGGATTATATATCTTACAGAGCGTGTCAACACTAAAAAGTTAGATAAAAATCAATACATATGAGGCTTACTATTTAAAAAAAAAATTAAATAAGGGACAGAAAAAAGAGGGTGAAAAAGATTACAAATATGGGAAAGGGATTTAAAATGGAGGAAAGAGAAAGACAGAGATAAAAAATGAAAAAAAGTACAAAACAGGGTTGGGTAGAGAAGGAATAAGAGGAATAAAGATTCATCTAGAATTTAGAATCTAGACGCAAGTTTAAAGAAGTTGGAAATTTGACATCAGAAAAATTAACCTTGACAAGTATTTCAAATATTAACACTTGATCAAATAGGAAAAAACACATAAGGAATTACAATCATTGAAATAAAGAAAAGGCTTTAAGATTGTGTCAAATGTTGCAAAATGTTAATATTGTAAAATAAGCTAAATAATAAATTATTAGTATATAGGAAAAATTAATTTTAATTAAATAACAGATTAAATGGATAAAAATCAAAGCTAATACAATATAAGTAAAATAGAATTAAATCATATAAATTAATTATAGATTGAATTAAAAAAAAATCCCCTTGAATAGCGAAATATCAATTACAATTAAACCCGCACAGAATTTAATAAGACAAAAACATGACTATGACAAATGCAAAAATAAGAAAATTAATATAATATTAAATATAGAAAAATATCTTTTGAAGTTAACTTTCAAAAAGCCCTTTGAAGAGGAAAATATCAATTACAATTAACCCCATACATAAAAAATATTTAAACAAAATAGAGCTACTAGTTAAAAAGTAATTAAAAGTAAATCTGAGTATTAAATATACCTAAAGGAAAATATAACATATGATAAATGTAAAGATAAAAAAAATTAATAGAATATTAAATACAGGAAAAATATCTTTTAAGGTAACCTTTTTTAAGTTCATCTTTGGTGTTACAAAGAGAGTTGTTGGTCGCTCGTTCAAATGCGCCCCACACATGATAATCAAGGGTGTTGCAGTCTGAGAAATTAGTGCGAATGCAGTTTCCAAATTTCTGGCGGACTGAATTGTATCAGGGTGCTCTTCCTCTCACAGATGGGGCCAAACTGACACTACTATACTCTACAAAAGACGAAATGAAAAGCAGACAACACGCTTGCACGAAACTATATATATATATATATATATATATATATATATATATATATATATATATATATCGCACTGTTCCTCGGACTTTAAACATAGTATATCTTATGTTTTTGTCCGGAATTAGGTTTCTGATGATTTTCTAAATTCTTTATCACTTCCAGTAGCCTCTTGCATCTTAATGGCGTTATTGGCTTGATTGGAGTTAATCAATATATATATATATATATATATATATATATATATATATATATATATATGTATGTATCATTATTCTTATTAAACATAACACATAACGTTTATTATGTTTTATCATGAGCATTTCGAAGCGTCGTGTAATAATAGCTTTAGTTTAAAGAGAAAATAAAAACAAAAACTGTCCAATATTTGGATAGGTTTTTATTACATTTGTCGTCGTTTTAAGGTTTGGGCTCCCATGAAGCGTCATCAGAGTGGTTATATGGACATTACAATAAAGATGTTTACTGTCAAAGATGACATCCGCATTTTGATTACATAGAAGTTATATGCAGAATATATATATATATATATATATATATATATATATATATAAATGTGAACATAGAAGTCAACACTTAGAGGCGATAGTCTGTTTCATGCTATATGCAATCGTCTGACGATTGCATATAACAATTAATAAATAAATGGCCTGACGATTGCATATAGCATGAAACAGACTGTCGCCTCTAAGTGTTGACTTCTATGTTCACTTTTATATTTATACATCTCCGATATTGAGCACTTTATCCTATAAATATAGCACACCTTAAACTATATTTCTTCATATATATATATATATATATATATATATATATATATATATATATATATATATATATATATATATATATATATTATTAATAGAAATCTGATAAGTATAAGAAACTATACTCGTTCGGAAAACCTTCGGTGTCTTGATTTGCAAATAATCAAACCAATACCAAAGGGAAAAACGGTATAAAAAAGAAAGAACCAAGAACATGTACGTTAGCCGAAAATAATCGTTTAGTATGCAAGTCCAAAACCAAAAGAGAAAACCTCCGATACGAGTACACAAAATAACTAAATAAAATGAAGAAATTACTACTTTCTCAGGCCAAGATACATAACTACAGAAATGTTAAAAAATGAAAGAAAACTGTTTAATTATGACCCTCGTGTTATTCTATATATATGACATATAAATTAATCCCAGAATAAAATAATTTAAATACTAATTTGCATAAAAGATAAAATTAATTCCATTCCTTTATTAGACATTGAATTAGATCACGCGTATCCTCCATATCTTGCCTGACTAAACTCATGAATATTTATGAGCATTCCTAAACATTTGAAAAAAAAAATAACAATTGTTCTTGTATATAAAATAATCATTATCGCACCAAACTCGCTTGTCATACGTAATACTCTACAGCACCTTTGAAATTATTTTTACCATTGTCCAAATCTGCTTTTTAGTTTTTGTATTTTTCCTTTACATGCTGAATCTTCAAGACTTGTCTTTTCAACAATCCTGAAGAGTGAACATGTTTTCTTAACGTGCTCCCAAAACTACGTAGTAGTCATGACTGAACCAACAACTTTCAACTTAGTGATAAACTTCTCAAAATTAATTCTATTATCTTTCTGTCCTAAATTTTGATATCGAGCAATTTATGCCAAAAACCTGCCTTCCCAAAGGACTTTTACTCCCGGAGAAAGAACCAGCAATCCTGGTACATAACACTATACTATACACTCACTCATTCTCTCTCTCTCTCTCTCTCTCTCTCTCTATATATATATATATATATATATATATATATATATATATAAATATATATATATATATATATATATATATATATATATATATATATATGTCACCAGAAAATTCCTTGCTCTTTTATAACTTATAAATACTCAAACGCAATTTTCAGGTGTTCAATTAAAACTCTGAAGATTTCGTTTTGCAGGAAACTCATTATAACAAACAATTTATTATTAATATATAATTTAAAGTTCCGTTATTTTACGAGCAGTAATTCTATTTACACCAGCAACCAATTTTCGATATTATATATACAGTGTAACCCAGATATAAGTGACCCGGATATAAGATAGATTTTATCTGGTCCCCAATTAGAGCCTGTGTTAATATATATATAATAGACCAAACCCGGGTATATGAGAAACCCAGATATAAGGCACTTCTTCTCTGGTCCAGACAACTCTCTTATATCCGGGTTACACTATATATATATATATATATATATATATATATATATATATAACACTTGGAATATATCCTAAGCTAGCCCAATGCCTGTTCGGATCTCACTGTCGCATTTTCCATCCTGCGGTAAAACGCTTCCCGGATATTTGAAATCCTGCATGCAATTGCTTGATGTTTATGTCCCCAATTCGTTACTCGCATCTTGGGATTTTTCTCTTGCTGTGATAACCACAGACGTTTTATTTTTCTGTCGAAATGCAGAAGCCATTTTTCATACCGCGTAACAATGTGATGAAAAATATGCGAGGTCATTATTCATTTTTAAACGGCTGTTGAGAAATGGCAGGATGATGTATTCGGTCTTCGAGCGAAAGATCATAATGGACCCAAATTCCCTCTTAGCAATTTTTTTTTTAACTAATTAAACTCAGAACGGCACTATAAAGGACATGCTGTCCGAACGAATAGACGATAAAACTTATTCTCGCAGAAGACGCTTTCCATTTACCTTGTTTTCTTTGCTCATAATTTACAGCAGTAAAATACGCCAACAAATGTCTATACGACTTAATATGCCTACACGCAAGCCGCTAGTGGCTCGCTGCCGATGCCAAATCTAGCTGGGCCTCTAATGGTAACATTGCCGAGACGAACACGCCGGCGGTCCGTCAGCGGCAAACACAATTGGCCTGGCACCCAGTGGCAGATTGGTGGCTAGCGTGTAGGGATAATAATGACTGAAAACTGTCACTGTCAATGATAGCTTATCAAGGACGCTGTATCTTTTCACTTATATTTTCCCCCATCTGTGCATCTGACGCTTTGTTCGTTTGATCTGTAACGAAGATATACACGGCTTTTTGTATTTTGACATTCGTTAAAATTTCATTAGATTCTTTCTGTGTGTGTGTGTGTTTCACAGAGACCGGAAAGTAACAGATATTTACCAGATTTTCTTCAGCCATATATTGAAAAATTCACGATACAGTCTTTTGAAAATACATGTTCAAAATTATATATATATATATATATATATATATATATATATATATATATATATATATATATATATATTTATATATATATATTGAACAGCAGGTTTGAACAACCAACGGATTTCGAAAAATCACATAACAATTGAAGTACCGTCTCATTTTTTTATTAGGTTGGTGCAAAAATAATGACGTAATAATGTCGTTTTTGACGTTAAGAAATACGTCATTATTTTTGCACCAACCTAATAATATTTATTTGTTTACTTATCTTCTAGAGGTTTTTTTATATGTTCAATAATCATAATAATAATGGTAACAAAATTAACCTTGTATAATATAAAGTTTCCTAAAATATTAGTAAATATTTTCTAAGTCGACAAAGCGAAATCGAACTTTAACACTGCGTATGGATTTGAAAAGTCCCTAGGCTCACCATGAAGGAGTGATGGTTGGTTGGTTGGGTTTTATGGCATATCAACCAATGTAGGTCATTTAATGCCAAATTCAGTTATATGCACACACACACACACACACACACACACACACACACACACACACACACACACACACATATATATATATATATATATATATATATATATATATATATATATATATTAAATATATAGTACTATTAAACGTATAGCTGGCAACATTATTTTTTCCAAAACGTATAGCTGGAAATATTATTTTTTCCAAAACGTATAGCTGGCAACATTATTTTTTTCAAAAACGTATCGCTAGCAACATTATTTTTTCAAAAACGTTTCGCTAGCAACATTATTTTTTCAAAAACGTATAGCTGGCAACATTATTTTTTCAAAAACATTATCAGAGGCCTTGCTGTTGGACGTAGTTTATCGCCATACCCAGGACGCGGATGTAGTTTATCGCCATACCCAGGACGCGGATGTAGTTTATAGTCAAACCCAGGACGTGGGTAAGGTCTGGGAAAAATTATGAGTTCACTATTTACCCATAGCTGTGACCCCAACAGGTGCCACAGGGTGGACCTGGGAACACCAGCAATTAAGACGTGGTTCCACGCTCCTCAAGACCTCCTGATCAGAGGCCTTGCTATTTCATGCAGTTTAACGTCATACCCAGGACTGTGTGATTGTAGGGCAGCGAAAGTGCGTTTCTTTGATCTCTTCTTCTGAGTAACAACTTTGATTATTTCCAGGTAAACTGAAATCTGACTGTTCAAAGAAGACTTTAAATGTAACTGGTAGAGACTTCTCTTAAAATCGACAAATCTGACATCGCCGTGTTATATCTTACCGACATCAAAAGGGTTTAATCCCTAAGGACATTCATGCCGCCATGGTTGCCAAATTAATGTATAGCACTCCAGCTTTATCTATAGTGCAAATGTGGGCAGCTGGGAGGCGAAGGGAGAGTTTGAAGATGACCCAATGTCTGGACATCCTGCAACTTTCACCAGCGAAGAAAAATTCCATGATGGTGGATGTTAGGCCATTGACTAAAAATTTTGTAGAAAAAAAAGTAAATGAGGCGGGTAAAAAATCAAGTACAGCGTTCTTAGGCAGACTGACTCTTCTTCTTCTTCTTCTTCTTCTTCTTCTTCTTCTTCTTCACTCACCTAAAGGAAATAGATTCCGGGGCTCTATTTCTTCGCCACCCCACAGGACACTTCTCAGTTAACAAAGTCAGTCGCGTCCCTTCCCCCTTCCTTTTTCCTGTCAATCCACTCTTCAGACTAGCAAATGTAATGCGCCAAAAAGAGAAACATTTTTCCGTCGCTCTTAGCATATCGCTTTTTGCGTTTCCTCAAGCAGGCCAGAATTTGCATATGTGCAAATCGCGTCTCGTAGAGACAAGCCAAGCACTCATAAACTGCACCCCCCCCCCCACAGCAGCCATATTTTCTTTTCAGCAATTTGAACGCAAGACACGTCCGTGCTAGTTTCGATCCGCAGTGTAAGTCATTTCTTTCGTCACAACACCTATTACAAGTACAAATTCAAATAGCCAATGCTAGTGGCATATCTTGTGAGAGATTTAAGAATATTCTGCACAACGAACGTGGCATGACAAAGATTTCTACTCATCGGATGCCACATCGTCTGACAGTTGATCAAAAGTACGTTAGGCTGGTCATATTACGGGAAAATCAGACATTATTTGAGTCAGATCCATCTGGTTCTCCTTGGATATTTCCTAACCCAAAATAGATGTTCGATTCATGACTTTCACAGAGACAATTCATGTAGAAACGCCCCTCCTCATCTGCTCCAAGTGCGTCTCATCCGCAGGGAAGATGATTGCCTCAGTTTTTAAGATGCAAAAGTTATTGTGTTTATTGACTATTTTTAAAAGGGCTACATCATCAATAGAGAGTACTATGCCAACTTGCTGAGGCAGTTGCAAAAGCTTATTATGATTAAACGCTTGGAAAAAGCGACGAAAGGGGTCTTGTTTCATTAGACAAGTACTTAGTTTCAATGGTGGCTGTACCTCCATATTCTCCTCATGTGGCGCCATCAGATATCATTTGTTACCCAGGACTTCTAATTACCGGAGCATCGAAACTTGGATCCATTGCGTGGGATATTTAGGAGATGGTTGAGGACCAGGGATGCCGTACAACCCGAAGCTGCAGCGTGTCAGACATCAACGGTACTACTTCTATCCAGCGTCCCCTTTGTCCTTTATTGTTACTGGTCATCATTAGGTATACAAAGCAGAAAAGAATTTAGCTAATCTAAATAAAAAGCATTGTGGCAATATCTCGTATACCTGAATAAATCATTTTATTTTACATGTTCATATGGTCGGCTTCATTCTCCAACTTCAAGTCTTTTATTCATTTATTTTGTTAATTGTTATTATTATTATTATATATGCCGTGTCCCTTCAGGACGTTGGCGATCGGTAGAACTATATTTCTGTTGCTTTAAGTCTATTCTTAATCTGTGATGAGATTGTCTAGTATCCATTGCCATATAGGAGGACAGATGCATTCTTCTTCTTCTCCTTTTATGTGCCGTCTCCCTTAGTGGGCGATCGTGACTCTCCACAATTTCCTTTAGTTTGTATCTCTTAATAAATGTTGTCTTTTTCTCATATCTCCAAATTAAGTTCTACTGTCCTATTTACAAAAGTTCCCTATGTAGGTTATGTATGTTGGTTTCCTCGTTCCATCTTGCCGTCTATATATCCTTTAATTTTTAATTTTCCAAACCAGCTTTCCTCGTTTTGAGGTCTAGAAATTTCTACTGTCCCTTGCTGATGTTATATATAAGTGTCCTGTTTTTATTTCCATTTTTGTCTAAAACCCATGTTCGGTTCATGGTATTCTCACCATCGCAAGGAAAGTTGGCTCCATGAGCCGCGCCAGGAAGTTTTTCTCTACGGAGTCGATCCTACAGATCTACAAATCAACAATTCGCCCTTGCATGGAGTATTGCTGCCATATATGGTCTGGTGCCCCTTCTGTTTGCCTCGGGGTTCTTGATAGACTCCAGAGGCGGATATGCAATGTAGTTGGCCCTGCTCTGGTGTCACGTCTACAGTCACTTTCTCACAGACGCGCCGTCGCCTCCCTCTGTTCTACAAATACTTTCATGGAAATTGCTCTGAGGAGCTGCATTCGCTGGTTCCCAGACGTTATGAGTTCAAGCGCCATACGAGGCTGGCATCCCGCTCTCACCCCTTCACTGTCGAAACTCCTAAATGTAGCCGTCTCTTCTACTCCAATAGCTTCATGTCTCGCACCTCTCGCCTGCGGAACTCCCTTCCCTATTCCTGTTTCCCTGTGAGCTATAATCTCCAGCTATTCAACCGTAATGTCAATCGACATCTCCAGTTGCCTTGATCTATCCACTACCCTCATCCTTTCTTCTATCACTCCTATCTCATCTTGCTTTCAATTTTCTGTAACTCTTTGCGTCCTATTGGCTTCCCGCCTTGCTTGGGGTGAAATGCTTAAAAGAAAAATCTTTATGTAGAACCAAATTTCTATCGCTTCAAGTCTCGTCTTCATCTGTGAGGAGATTGTTCAGCATTCACAGCTTAATAGGAGGACTGGTACCATAATAAATACTTTTATTTTCTTACATGTTCATATGATCCCTTCATTCTCTAACTACAACTTTCCTTCATTTATTCATTTTTGGTTACCACTAATACTACTACTATTAGTAGTACTACTATTACAACTACTTCAAAATGCAGTGTTCCTTCAGGGAATGAGCGATCATGGTCCTCCACAGAGGACACAGCATTAGAAAAAGAGAGGGGAATTTTCTAGCATACATAACGAGAAAAGAAGGCTTACAACATTTGAAACTCAAAGAATATATTGAAGGCAAGAGGTACATAGGAAAACAGTTGATAAGCTGCCTAATGATTGGCACGTCAGGGATTAGGAAGGATAAAAAAATAAAAATATTAAGACGGATTATATATAAGGGTGTTTCATTAAAGTCAGCAGAAAATAAATCAGTGTTATTGATGAAAATTTATTTATTTCTCTATTGGATCATATTATTTAAGTCATGGCAATTACGTGTAAAAAATAATATCGCCTAGATGTCCGCCAAGGCTTCACTAGTACATCGCCACCCGATGGTCAAAAGATTTCCAGGATGGAGAGGTGCGCGAGAAGAAACTATTAGCATAGAACTTACGGTTATATCTTGTCATTTCAACTATAAAACGATGAGACATTGCCACAAATCTAGTAATGCGCTTCACTTAATAGATTCTAGTTAGGTCTTGGTCATGACATTATTTATAGAAAAGGAAAGGTACGTTATGGCGTGTTTGAAGCCGAAATACTTGGCCACGACCAATAAAATTGCAGATTCTTCTTTGCAATTACATCAGAATCTCTAAATAGATAGCAGAAGCAACAGAGCATGTATCACTGCAATATTCAATGTATGGACGAATGGTGAACTTATGTTATTAACAGTGGACCAACCAATATTAAATTCTTGTAAAACTTGTAGTTCTCTTGGAATTACCAAGCTGTGCAGGTTGAATAAATCTAGTGAGTGACATAGTTTTTTCTTACACCCTTTTGTTTCTTTCTCTGCTTAGTAAATATAAAGGGTGTTTCATTAAGCCGGATTATATATAAGGGTGTTTCATTAAGACGGATCAATGTCAGCCGTAAATAAATCAGTGTTATTGGTGAAAATTTATTTATTTCTCTATTGGATAATGTTATTTAAGTCATGTCAATTATGTGTGAAAAATAATATCACACAAATGTCCGGCAACTCTGAAAAAAAATTAAAGGCTTAAACTTAATTCACATTTAAAATCTGTCCAAGTTATTGGAACGCTCTTTTGATGCTTAAAGCTACAAAAGACAGGAAACTGTAGCGAACGTTCTGAATGCACACGACACACAGAAGAAGAAAATGCTTCA
>OZ010607.1:42826856-42861856 GCA_963932145.1 Acanthosepion lycidas | reverse complement strand
TAAGGTAAGAATTGAAATTTCTCAATAAATCAAGCCACACTTACTACCTGCTTCATGTAGAAGTCAGCTTGCAAAGAAACTATCCAGCATTTATTGCCATATAGATTTATATTAGACAGCAGTTCAACATTCTTTGTTTCTGACAAACTTCTCATTCACTCTTTTACTGACCAACAGAATAATTTTTTAACTATTTCTATATTTATTTACAGAGACTATCATATGAGCATTCCTTGAATTTACATTTTCGTCTGGGAACAACCCTTGTAAATTATATACTCAATAAAGTTCTTGATAGAATAAATATTTTTTTTATCTCATTATATTCAGTTCTCTTGCCTACATATTTTTTTTCAATCAGTGCAATACTTGTATATTTTGAGGTTTGTCAACACGTAACAATTTCAAGCGACCTAAAACCTAATATAACGCCAGCATTTATGGTTTGAGGAAATTATTTAACAAACTTTCTTTTTTTAGTTTTATTTTATTTTATATTTTTTATTTTATTTTTATTTTATTTTATATTTTTAGCTATAACTTTAACTTTCGTATCGGCTTTTCTATAAATACTTTCATGTTAGGTGTTCTGATGAACTTTCCTCTATGGTAACTAGATTTTATGAACTTAAGTTGAGTACTAGATTATCAGCTAGGCCTCTTCAATTTATAGTTGCAATGTTGTGATGTTACCGCAAGTTCTATGTTAACAGTTTCTTCTATCCCACTTCTCGCTTATGAAACTCTGTTTCGGTCCCTCACTTACCAGTCTACATTGGTCTTCAAAAATTTTAACACAATTTCAATTGTTATGGTTTGTTTTATTAATTCATGCTCTTATTTTCGTGTCTCATAAATAATAGCTTTTCTCATATTCTCTAACATTCAGTAACTCCTCCCCCAGATATGGGAAAATAGCAGGGCAGACCGAGTTCTATAGCCTTGGATGACAACTGGTCTACTGCAGAAAGAAATGGCAAGGTACTGCGGTAAAAAATCTGCTTCGTCAGTCATGTATCGAAAAGATACATGATCGCCTAAGTGTATATGACACTTGACACATAATTGATAGAACTAGTGGCTATATTACCTTGCTTGAAGTGTAATGAGAAGAAAAAAAACATTGCAGGCGTAGAATGTTTCGACAAAAAGCAATAAAACATTACTGTAAATATTTTGTGGGTTAATTCAAATAACACTAGCAAAACCAAACGAAGGCATCTGACAACCACATTTAGTTTGTATATATATATATATATATATATATATATATATATATATATATATATATATATATATATATATATATATGAATTTCCAAGAAGAAACATCAGTAATATTATTCGTCCTGACCTGATTCGAAGAATAATGGTCAATATTATTAGTCCTGGAGTCTCGTTTTCAAACTTTATGAATTTAAGCGGAGTCCCAGATTGGCGACATGTTCTCATCATTTTACAGTTGAAATGGCGAGATGTAACCGGAAGTTCTATGCTAAAATCTTCTTTTATCCCACTTCACGCTTCTGGAACTCTCATCCGACTTCTTGCTTCTAAAATCTTCAAAAATGTAAATGTAATGTCAATCGCTATCTTCTGTCTTCTTAATACTTGTTCTTTTATTGTCCTTTCACCGTAATAGTATATT
The DNA here is from genome assembly GCA_963932145.1 of Acanthosepion lycidas. Classification (NCBI taxonomy): domain Eukaryota; kingdom Metazoa; phylum Mollusca; class Cephalopoda; order Sepiida; family Sepiidae; genus Acanthosepion; species Acanthosepion lycidas. The sequence goes on along the minus strand of OZ010607.1, from coordinate 42,860,209 downwards.
TTTCTCATATTTTCTAACACTTAGTAACCACAATTTACATTATTCGGATAATGAGATAGACATGGCGACAAAGATGAGGACAATAGTCCGAATAATGCAAATAGTGTACATAATACTTCAGAAATATAGACATATATTTATTAACCATTTGTGTCTTAGCGGCTTTTTTGCCTTGTTTGGAGTGAAATGATTAAAAAAGAAAAATAATAATAATAATAAAAAAGAAAATTCCCTGTAAGCTTTTAAGAAGATAGCGCAAATACCTACAGAAGTATTTCTCCATTTTTTATATGCATAATCCACAGGATATTGCCGATTGATATATTTTCTCCCTCATTCCTCTTTTTAATTCATCAATGAAGTTACCGAATGGATTGAAATCAAAAATTTATATTCATATCCTAAAAAAATCTATCCGGGCCAAATTGTTTTCGATCATTGTCATATTGGATAATCCAACAGCACTATATTTTCACGTTGCCATACAATATTTAAAAACGTTACTCACGTTGAACTGCCACATAAAATTCTGCGTATATTATTTTTCCTTTCGCAGAGAAATATGCCAAAATAATAATATTCCTTCCTGCAAATTTTCTTTATAGATATTTTAAAAAGAAATATTTTATATAGAAACCGTTACCTTCCCATCGGCAGACATATATAATTATAACCTCACTTGTTATTACCCGCATGTAATTTCTAAATGAGTCTTTAAATTTTAGAAAATTTGCATGCCTACCCACTCGCAAAATCCAGACACCACATAATAGTATTTCTTGTGATTTTCAACCCCAGTGGCTTCCAAATTACTCCAGAGATTCAAATATACGGATTTCAGAAACTCGAACGAATAGTTTCATCTTTCTAGCGCGATATTTTGCAACAGTATTTTGTGTTTTGAACTTAAGGATTATTGGTACTGGCAAAATAATTATGGAATTATTACACTTACAGAAGGGTTACCTAGGTATATAATTTCTATAGCTGTAAATAAACTAATAAGTGATCCATTGCAAAATACTTTTTATTTAAGAGTTTAATATTAACAAATATATAGTATATGCAAATAATTTATATTTTACAATGAGATCTCCTGACGAGGGAATATAATGTCCGCAAAGCTCAAAATAGAGAATAGGTAAATCAACATTTTATTTATAACAATGAAAACTATCTATCTTGAATTCTAGCACTAAATTCCAAAGTCTGCTTCCCTGAAAACAGATTCCAGAAATGAACATTTTTTGCTATCTCTCTCTCTCTCTCTCTCTCTCTCTCTCTCTATATATATATATATATATATATATATATATATATATATATATATATATATATATATATATATGCAGATATGTAGAAAAATAGCAAAGAACACGTTAGGTAAATAATCCGGAGTTCTTTAGTATTTTTGTTTTTATTTTTAAAAAACAATGCTCCATACAGAAGTAGAGCTTAAATTATAATTATTTTAAAAAAAAATGATTCCTTCGCTACATAAGAGTTCTCATGTTTCAAAAACGAGATCCAAAAACCTCAATATAATTATTAAAATTAAATTGAATTAAAGTATCGAGCCCTGTTTCATCCTCAAGCGAACATTTAGGAATAACCAATCTTGAAATTTACGCATCTTTATAATCATGTTCATTAGCAAAATAAATTACTATGGAAACGGCTGGGGCGAACATTTTGGTAAGGGGTCTAAGAGATAATTTTTAGCCACATATCAGTTACTTTCGGAAAGAGGTCAAGCTGAGGTAGGGTGGGGTCATCCATTTCAAAGCGAATGATGGCATTCATATGTGCACATAAAACAGGGCTTGATACTTTAACTCAATTTAATTTTAATAATTATATTGAGGTTTTCGGCTTACGCTTTTGAAACATGAGAACTCTTATGTAGCGAAGGAATCATATTTATTGTTAAATAATTATATATATTATTATAATATAAGTCTTGCTTCAACATCATCACTTTACAAGTCACCTGTGTTGTCGAAACAATATTGAGACATTTTTAGTGATATTATAACATGCATATGTTATAAAGGTGAATAAATATTATTAGCACTACTCGGTATTGGGCACTCTTTTAAGAATAGTGTTTTTGGTTATTAGAATTTTATTTACCGTGTAACAACCCTGTACTTGTGTGTATATATATATATATATATATATATATATATATATATATATATATATATATATATAATGGGCACCGGTCCGAGTGGTTTGAACGTTTGCATTCTGATCTTGCCATGGTCGATTTGTCAGGAAGGGGACTTCCTCATGTTATCGGACTGGTGGTGTCGATACCAGCGTAGGGAATCTTTGGAAAGTGCATGAAAGCCATACCATGGGCTCACCCAAGCCATGTGAATGCAATTGTGTAGACGGAACACTTGGGTTCCATCGAGAGTTGTTCTAGCACGAACTCACAAGTCATCGTAGTCGAGGGCTTCAGTGTGCTGGCTTTGTTCAAGTTGTTGATTACGCTACGTAACATGCTTTTCCCAGAAACTGTAACTAAGGTCTGCTCAGTAGAGTTGAAGTTGGGCTCTGGGGATGTTGAATAAACACAAATCGGCCTGAGCAAGCGTATGCAATATGGATTGGCTAGCCGCCCTAGTAGATAGGTTTCATCAATTACGAGTGGCCAGCTACACACACACACACACACACACACACACACACACACACACATATATATATATATATATATATATATATATATATATATATATATATTTCTGTTCATGCCCAATTCAATTTCTATCTATCTATCTATCTATCTGTCTGTCTTTATATTGATTCAGTGATTGATCTTTATATGAATTATCAATGTTTTGCGGGTTATTTAAAGCAAAAAATATTTTAGATTCTAAAAATCGGAGGCGGGAGCATAATAATGATTTACTGATATATGTCTTAATGATTAACCAATAGATGTGGTGAGGAGAGTTGGATTCTTTCTCAAATATATTTACATATAAGACAGTATAATGAACTCGACTGGAACTAGAACTTATCCCTCTGCCTTCCAATTCCCTGACATATCAATGTCGTGTCCGTAAGCATATATATATATATATATATATAAATTATCTGGTTTAAAATCTGTTTTTTCGCTACACAGTTCTAACCATGTTTAAAAAATGGAAGCTAAAAGCTTCGAACTTAATTTTGTAATTAAATTAAAGACATTAGTTTCATTTCATCCTCAAGCGAATTTTGGAGTAATTTATTTTTAAATTTACTGGATTTTAAAGGCACGGCAAAAATCATAATTTACAGTTTCCAAGGATACAGAGAAATCCATTCATCCAGACAAGGTGTGGTTGCATGTTCATTTTATTAACTTCTGTTGTATCAGTTATTAGTTACGTTTGAAAAAGGGGTTATGGTTACGTAGGGGTAGGGATGTATTTTTCAACGAATTCTGACATCCGTTAAATGCATGTCGTCTGGATGTTTTTTTTTTAAATTAAAAATTTTATTGTTAGGGGCAAAAATTCTTACGTCATTCTTTCTATTTGTATACTTAAAGATTTTTTGGGATGTTAAGGTTAGAATACGTTTTATTTAAAATATTTTCAATTTTAATTTTTAATAGACTATATATCGTTTTAAAACAAGTAATTGTATTAGAATTACTTACAGTATGTAAAATATTTTTTCATATGAAGTATAAGTTTATATATTACCAGGTGGGATTTTAAATATTATTTAAGTAAAATTTATAATAATTATCGCAAAAAATTTCTAATTCATTTCTCTGATTTAGTACACATTTATTTTTTATAAACTTAGTAATATATTTATACATACACACACACACACACACACACACACACACACACACACACACATATATATATATATATATATAAAATAGATAGATAGATAGACAGATAAATAGATATACTGTTCAAACATCTTTCATTGAATAATATCGACAAGTTATGCCTATTTATTTTTATAATATTCCTTTCCATTTCTCCAATTAGCATCTTGATGTTAAGTTGAAAATTCAGCAAGGACGGTGCTCTAGTTTTTGTTAACCCAAATACTTTCGATCTTCTCGCAGATCATCCTCAAGGGTCAATTGTGATGACAAACTTAATGTAACTGTGATGGTTATGATGGTGACTTTTGTAAAGACGCGTGTGCAGGCTCTTTTAAAATTCTTCAATAAATAACGTGATACACATTTGAAATCTTGTCAGGGGCCCAACTATTATTATATATGTGTAGAAATGTCATAATGAGCTAGTAGGTTGGTGCAAAAATAATGTCGTTTTCTCACATAGTAACATATGTGAGAAAACGACATTATTTTTGCACCAACCAAATAGAATTCTCTTCCTAACGCACACACATATTTGCAGGTACGCGCGCAAAAAGGAAAGAATATTGTTCACTTGCTACAAAACCTACAATATATATATATATATATATATATATATATATATATATATATAATTTTATCATATAGACATAACCATGGTTTTGTTTATATGATAAAATTCTAATAAATAAATAATTATCGCTCTACCATCGGTATCGAGCCCTCTTTTACATTAATCCTGTGAACGTTGGAATTTATATATTACTTTCGTTCTCATCGCATCGGATATATATATATATATATATATATATATATATATATATATATATATATATATATATATATTAAAATAACTAATATGATCACTTCTAAACTTATTTAAAAATCCAGCAAACCGAAGTTGACTATGTATTTGCTTGACCACATTGAAAGTGTCGTTCTAATAATAATTAAAATAACACGTAACTTGATTATACATTCGCTACATTAGCACACCGATTAACTTGGCATTTATAGATAATAGTGCTATTTTTTAATTGAATTTATACGAAGCAAGACTTTACTGCCTTACTGATAAGACTGCCTTGCCAATAAGACAGAAAGGGTTACTGAGTGTGAAAGAATTAGAAAACAGAAACATTATTAAAGAGCGGGAACATTAGGAGAGTAATCATTAAGGCAGTAGATAATTGATATTGCTTTTTTGAAGATCAAAATTGGCAGCAAAGCATGGAGCTGGATTAGAGTTCCACAAGGGAGAGAAGAAACTGGTACCATAAAACGTACGGTTACGAGTAGCCAATTCAACTGTAAATTGATGACATATTGTTGCTAATCTAGCACTGCACTTACATTCATAAATTCTGGGTACTATAGCGTGACAACGTGACCGAAACCGAACCGCCAGATCAGGACCAATACTATTGCTGAGTCTTGTTTGGATTTTATCTAGAATCTCTACAATATACATATATCAGGAGCGCAGTACAATAGGCTCGCAATAATCTAAGCATGGGCAAATGGTAGACTTATAGATGTGTTAGATTCTGGACAGAAAACTTGTCTATCACGACACAGTGAACCATCGTCCTGGGTATGATGATAAGCTACATCCGCCTCCTGGGTAAGACGAAAAGATACATCCGCCTCCTGGATAAGACGATAAGCTACATCCGCCTGCTGGATAAGACGATAAGCTTCATCCGCCTCCCGGATAAGACGAATAGCTACATCTGCCTCCTAGATAAGACGATAAGCTACACCCACCTCCCGGCGATGATGATAAGCTACATCCGCCTCCTGGATAAGACGATAAGCTATATCCGCCTCCTGGTAAGACGATAAGCTACATTCGCCTCCTGGGTAAGACGATAAGCTTCATCCGCCTCCTGGATAAGACGAATAGCTACATCTGCCTCCTAGATAAGAAGATGAGCTACATCCACCTCCTGCGTATGATGATAAGCTACATCCGCCTCCTGGATAAGACGATAAGCTACATCCACCTCCTGGGTAAGACGATAAGCTACATCCACCTCCTCGGTGTGATGATAAGCTACATCCGCCTCCTGGATAAGACGATAAGCTACGTCCACCTTCTGGATAAGACGATAAGCTACGTCCACCTCCTGGGTAAGACGATAAGCTTCATCCGCCTCCTGGATAAGACGATAAGCTACATCCGCCTCCTGGGTAAGACGATAAGCTTCATCCGCCTCCTATATAAGACGATAAGCTACATCCACCTCCTGGGTATGATGATAAGCTACATCCGCCTCCTGGGTAAGACGATAAGCTACATCCGCCTTCTAGATAAGACGATAAGCTACATCCGCCTCCTGGGTAAGACGATAAGCTTCATCCGCCTCCTGGATAAGACGATAAGCTACATCCGCCTCCTGGGTAAGACGATAAGCTTCATCCACCTCCTGGATAAGACGATAAGCTACATCCACCTCCTGGATAAGACGATAAGCTACATCCACCTCCTGGGTATGATGATAAGCTACATCCACCGCCTGGATAAGACGATAAGATACATCCACCTCCTGGGTAAGACGATAAGCTACATCCGCCTCCTGGATAAGACGATAAGCTACATCCGCCTCCTGGGTAAAACGATAAGCTTCATCCGCCTCCTGGATAACACGAATAGCTACATCTGCCTCCTAGATAAGACGAATAGCTACATCCACCTCCTGCGTATGATGATAAGCTATATCCGCCTCCTGGATAAGACGATAAGCTACATCCACCTCCTGGGTAAGACGATAAGCTACATCCACCTCCTCGGTATGATGATAAGCTACATCCGCCTCCTGGATAAGACGATAAGCTACGTCCACCTCCTGGATAAGACGATAAGCTACATTCACCTCCTGGGTAAGACGATAAGCTTCATCCGCCTCCTGGATAAGACGATGAGCTACATCCACCTCCTGGGTATGATGATAAGCTACATCCGCCTCCTGGGTAAGACGATAAGCTACATCCGCCTTCTAGATAAGACGATAAGCTACATCCGCCTCCTGGATAAGACGATAAGCTACATCCACCGCCTGGATAAGACGATAAGATACATCCGCCTCCTGGGTAAGACGATAAGCTACATCAAAAAGCAAGGCCTCTGTTCAGGAGGTTTTGACGAGTGTGACCACCTCTTAATTGCTGTTGTTCCCTGCTATACTCTGACCTGGGGTGGTAGCACCTCTTAGGGTCCCAGCTATGGGCAAACAGTTTAACCCCAAACTGAGCTCAATACACCATGGAAGTGAAAAAATAGGTTTTAATACCAGAAATGTTTTGTAATAAAGTCTTACCCGCAATACATTTTTGAAAATAAAATATATTTCCAGCAATACATTTTTGAAAAAAAGGTATTACCAGAAGTACATTTTTGAAAAAAATTATTACCATCAATAAAAACTGCCGGCATTAAATCACCCATTGTAGTAGATATGCCGTAAAACAAACCAAACCAAACCAAACCACAGTGAATCAACCTTTTTGGAGATGACCTAGCAATGGATTCAATGTAGTCTTTCCACTTCACGTCAGCTGCAGTTGGAGATTCATCTCCAGATGTGCTGGTTAAACTCTCTGCCTCTGCGCAGAAAGTATCTGTATACAAGGCTATGTAGAAGGGCAGAGTTTTGTCTTGGGAAACAGCTAATCGACCACATTTTATACGGGGTCTGCTGGGAATGTTTGCCTGAGCCTACGGGTTCGGATACCCCACATTAAATTCGGCCTTGCGCCACATCTGACCGCGTGGGGCGGATGGTAGATATCCATCAGAGAATATTAATTTGAGAAGGCGCAACGAGTCATTCTTCTGTAGGTTATGATGATGAAGGCAGAAAGAGGTTTCTTAGCACCGATGAACAAAAGAAAAATCGGGTAAATACTTTTCAGTAATAAAAAAAACATGTAGAGTTTTCCAGGCGAGTTGCGTAGATTGTTCTCAGTGGAAATTCTTGGCATGAGTTATGAAGCCTTGTGCCAGACTCACCCAAGTTTTATGCCCGTTCTGACGGAACACAACGCACATATCGGTAACTGAATTTGAATGAAGCGTTAAAAACAAAAATAAAACAAGCGACTAATAATCAAACAAAAAAAATACATAAAATCGAATGCCAGCAACGGAGACTGTTCCTCAAGAGAATCATGTAGTATTTTTATATTTATTTTAACGTCCCTTAAATATTTTTTTAACACGACACAAATCACTTTAGGCTCTCTAAAAAAATGAGCGGCACACTACTTCGTTTTGTCAGACGAAGAATGCATAAATGAATTAACATTTCCCATACGAAAACTAGTTAGAAATTGCGAAGAAATTCTATTGGCTGATTCTCCCGTGACTCTCAGCACTTATCGATATCAGGGGTACTTCCATGTCATATATATCAATAGTTTTAAATACACCACATTTTTATGAGTAAATTAAAATATAAATACATTTGTGGAATTTCTAGAAGTATTTAATCTTTCGTTTTTCAGCGACTTATATCTTCTACTTTCATTAGGCTCTGTTAACAGAATTTGTGACAACACATGTAAGATTTATGGCACAGGCCTTCAGCGGGTCTTAGAAAAATTGCTTCGACAGTATGTCTGATTTCTTGGTTGACAATTCAAAGCAGACGACGATATTTTTATAACTTATACTAATATTTGTAACTATATTTGTTTCACCTTATACTAAATCACCTTATACTATATCACCTTATACTAATATTTTTTAGCTATATTTGCTTCCACTTATACTATATAGCTTTATACTATATCACCTTATACTAATATTTGTAGCTATATTTATTTTACCTTATGCTTGAGTAATTTGAACCGATTTAAAATGTGAATTAAGTTTAACCGTCGAATGAATTTTTTTCTTTCAGATTTAACAACTTAAGTCTCTGGTAATTTCAACCAAGAAAAGATTAACAATCAAACAAAATGTTAAAATTTTCAACAGTGCAAATAGAAAAAATGTTCGTAAATTCAAACAAACTGAGTCTGTGGCAGATGTGAAAACACCATTGCTTGTTCGTTTTACGCCGTTCAGCTAAAAACATTGTTGCAGTGCACGAGAATGTGGTCGAAAATCCAGACACCTCTATTCGTTATCGCGTGCAGGAATTGAACCTCTCCACAAAAAACGTTACATCGTTTGCATTCTTGGTTGGTCGATTATGTTGACTATAAAAATCGCCAAGTGCGCGAAATGCATTTCTGTTTGAACCTCAATTTTTGTAATAGGCTTCGATAACTTTAAAACGTTGTTTGATTGTTAATCTTTCCAAGATTGAAATTGTCAGACTTAAGTTGTTAAATCTGAAGGAAAAAGGAAAAAATATCATTCGACGTTGAAATATAATTCACATTTAAAATCGGTCCAAGTTATTGGAACACCCTTTGTATCACCTTATACTATATCACCTTATACTAATATTTTTAGCTATATTTATTTCACCTTATACTATATCACTTTATACTATATCACCTTATACTAATATTTTAGCTATATTTATTTCACCTTATACTATATCACTTTATACTATATCACCTTATACTAATATTTTTAGCTATATTCATTTCACCTTATACTATATCACTTTATACTATATCACCTTATACTAATATTTTTAGCTATATTTATATCACCTTATACTATATCAGTTTATACTATATCACCTTATACTAATATTTTTAGCTATATTCATTTAACCTTATACTATATCACTTTATACTATATCACCTTATATTAATATTTTTAGCTATATTCATTTAACCTTATACTATATCACTTTATACTATATCACCTTATACTAATATTTTTAGCTATATTCATTTAACCTTATACTATATCACTTTATACTATATCACCTTATACTAATATTTTTAGCTATATTCATTTCACCTTATACTATATCACTTTATACTATATCACCTTATACTAATATTTTTAGCTATATTCATTTCACCTTATACTATATCACTTTATACTATATCACCTTATACTAATATTTTTAGCTATATTTATATCACCTTATACTATATCACTTTATACTATATCACCTTATACTAATATTTTTAGCTATATTCATTTAACCTTATACTATATCACTTTATACTATATCACCTTATACTAATATTTTTAGCTATATTTATATCACCTTATACTATATCACTTTATACTATATCACCTTATACTAATATTTTTAGCTATATTCATTTAACCTTATACTATATCACTTTATACTATATCACCTTATATTAATATTTTTAGCTATATTCATTTAACCTTATACTATATCACTTTATACTATATCACCTTATACTAATATTTTTAGCTATATTCATTTAACCTTATACTATATCACTTTATACTATATCACCTTATACTAATATTTTTAGCTATATTTATATCACCTTATACTATATCACTTTATACTATATCACCTTATACTAATATTTTTAGCTATATTCATTTAACCTTATACTATATCACTTTATACTATATCACCTTATATTAATATTTTTAGCTATATTCATTTAACCTTATACTATATCACTTTATACTATATCACCTTATACTAATATTTTTAGCTATATTCATTTAACCTTATACTATATCACTTTATACTATATCACCTTATACTAATATTTTTAGCTATATTCATTTAACCTTATACTATATCACTTTATACTATATCACCTTATACTAATATTTTTAGCTATATTTATATCACCTTATACTATATCACTTTATACTATATCACCTTATACTAATATTTTTAGCTATATTTATATCACCTTATACTATATCACTTTATACTATATCACCTTATACTAATATTTTTAGCTATATTCATTTAACCTTATACTATATCACTTTATACTATATCACCTTATATTAATATTTTTAGCTATATTCATTTAACCTTATACTATATCACTTTATACTATATCACCTTATACTAATATTTTTAACTATATTTATTTCACCTTATACTATATCACTTTATACTATATCACCTTATACTAATATTTTTAACTATATTTATTTCACCTTATACTATATCACTTTATACTATATCACCTTATACTAATATTTTTAGCTATATTTATATCACCTTATACTATATCACTTTATACTATATCACCTTATACTAATATTTTTAGCTATATTTATATCACCTTATACTATATCACTTTATACTATATCACCTTATACTAATATTTTTAGCTATATTTATATCACCTTATACTATATCACTTTATACTATATCACCTTATACTAATATTTTTAGCTATATTTATATCACCTTATACTATATCACTTTATACTATATCACCTTATACTAATATTTTTAGCTATATTTATTTCACCTTATACTATATCACTTTATACTATATCACCTTATACTAATATTTTTAGCTATATTCATTTAACCTTATACTATATCACTTTATACTATATCACCTTATACTAATATTTTTAGCTATATTTATTTCACCTTATACTATATCACTTTATACTATATCACCTTATACTAATATTTTTAGCTATATTCATTTAACCTTATACTATATCACTTTATACTATATCACCTTATACTAATATTTTTAGCTATATTCATTTAACCTTATACTATATCACTTTATACTATATCAACTTATACTAATATTTTTAACTATATTTATTTCACCTTATACTATATCACTTTATACTATATCACCTTATACTAATATTTTTAACTATATTTATTTCACCTTATACTATATCACTTTATACTATATCACCTTATACTAATATTTTTAGCTATATTCATTTAACCTTATACTATATCACTTTATACTATATCACCTTATACTAATATTTTTAGCTATATTCATTTAACCTTATACTATATCACTTTATACTATATCACCTTATACTAATATTTTTAGCTATATTCATTTAACCTTATACTATATCACTTTATACTATATCACCTTATACTAATATTTTTAGCTATATTCATTTAACCTTATACTATATCACTTTATACTATATCACCTCATACTAATATTTTTAGCTATATTCATTTAACCTTATACTATATCACTTTATACTATATCACCTTATACTAATATTTTTAGCTATATTTATTTAACCTTATACTATATCACTTTATACTATATCACCTTATACTAATATTTTTAGCTATATTTATATCACCTTATACTATATCACTTTATACTATATCACCTTATACTAATATTTTTAGCTATATTTATTTCACCTTATACTATATCACTTTATACTATATCACCTTATACTAATATTTTTAGCTATATTTATTTCACCTTATACTATATCACTTTATACTATATCACCTTATACTAATATTTTTAGCTATATTTATTTAACCTTATACTATATCACTTTATACTATATCACCTTATACTAATATTTTTAGCTATATTTATATCACCTTATACTATATCACTTTATACTATATCACCTTATACTAATATTTTTAGCTATATTTATTTCACCTTATACTATATCACTTTATACTATATCACCTTATACTAATATTTTTAGCTATATTCATTTAACCTTATACTATATCACTTTATACTATATCACCTTATACTAATATTTTTAACTATATTTATTTCACCTTATACTATATCACTTTATACTATATCACCTTATACTAATATTTTTAGCTATATTTATATCACCTTATACTATATCACTTTATACTATATCACCTTATACTAATATTTTTAGCTATATTCATTTAACCTTATACTATATCACTTTATACTATATCACCTTATACTAATATTTTTAGCTATATTCATTTAACCTTATACTATATCACTTTATACTATATCACCTTATACTAATATTTTTAGCTATATTTATTTCACCTTATACTATATCACTTTATACTATATCACCTTATACTAATATTTTTAACTATATTCATTTAACCTTATACTATATCACTTTATACTATATCACCTTATACTAATATTTTTAGCTATATTCATTTAACCTAATACTATATCACTTTATACTATATCACCTTATACTAATATTTTTAGCTATATTCATTTAACCTTATACTATATCACTTTATACTATATCACCTTATACTAATATTTTTAACTATATTTATTTCACCTTATACTATATCACTTTATACTATATCACCTTATACTAATATTTTTAGCTATATTTATATCACCTTATACTATATCACTTTATACTATATCACCTTATACTAATATTTTTAGCTATATTCATTTAACCTTATACTATATCACTTTATACTATATCACCTTATACTAATATTTTTAGCTATATTCATTTAACCTTATACTATATCACTTTATACTATATCACCTTATACTAATATTTTTAACTATATTTATTTCACCTTATACTATATCACTTTATACTATATCACCTTATACTAATATTTTTAGCTATATTTATATCACCTTATACTATATCACTTTATACTATATCACCTTATACTAATATTTTTAGCTATATTCATTTAACCTTATACTATATCACTTTATACTATATCACCTTATACTAATATTTTTAGCTATATTCATTTAACCTTATACTATATCACTTTATACTATATCACCTTATACTAATATTTTTAACTATATTTATTTCACCTTATACTATATCACTTTATACTATATCACCTTATACTAATATTTTTAACTATATTCATTTAACCTTATACTATATCACTTTATACTATATCACCTTATACTAATATTTTTAACTATATTTATTTCACCTTATACTATATCACTTTATACTATATCACCTTATACTAATATTTTTAGCTATATTCATTTAACCTTATACTATATCACTTTATACTATATCACCTTATACTAATATTTTTAGCTATATTCATTTAACCTTATACTATATCACTTTATACTATATCACCTTATACTAATATTTTTAGCTATATTCATTTAACCTTATACTATATCACTTTATACTATATCACCTTATACTAATATTTTTAGCTATATTCATTTAACCTTATACTATATCACTTTATACTATATCACCTTATACTAATATTTTTAGCTATATTCATTTAACCTTATACTATATCACTTTATACTATATCACCTTATACTAATATTTTTAGCTATATTCATATAACCTTATACTATATCACTTTATACTATATCACCTTATACTAATATTTTTAGCTATATTTATATCACCTTATACTATATCACTTTATACTATATCACCTTATACTAATATTTTTAGCTATATTTATTTCACCTTATACTATATCACTTTATACTATATCACCTTATACTAATATTTTTAGCTATATTTATTTCACCTTATACTATATCACTTTATACTATATCACCTTATACTAATATTTTTAACTATATTTATTTCACCTTATACTATATCACTTTATACTATATCACCTTATACTAATATCTTTAACTATATTTATTTCACCTTATACTATATCACTTTATACTATATCACCTTATACTAATATTTTTAGCTATATTCATTTAACCTTATACTATATCACTTTATACTATATCACCTTATACTAATATTTTTAACTATATTTATTTCACCTTATACTATATCACTTTATACTATATCACCTTATACTAATATTTTTAGCTATATTCATTTAACCTTATACTATATCACTTTATACTATATCACCTTATACTAATATTTTTAACTTTATTTATTTCACCTTATACTATATCACTTTATACTATATCACCTTATACTAATATTTTTAGCTATATTCATTTAACCTCATACTATATCACTTTATACTATATCACCTTATACTAATATTTTTAACTGTATTTATTTCACCTTATACTATATCACTTTATACTATATCACCTTATACTAATATTTTTAGCTATATTCATTTAACCTCATACTATATCACTTTATACTATATCACCTTATACTAATATTTTTAGCTATATTCATTTAACCTTATACTATATCACTTTATACTATATCACCTTATACTAATATTTTTAACTGTATTTATTTCACCTTATACTATATCACTTTATACTATATCACCTTATACTAATATTTTTAGCTATATTCATTTAACCTTATACTATATCAGTTTATACTATATCACCTTATACTAATATTTTAGCTATATTCATTTAACCTTATACTATATCACTTTATACTATATCACCTTATACTAATATTTTTAGCTATATTCATTTAACCTTATACTATATCAGTTTATACTATATCACCTTATACTAATATTTTAGCTATATTCATTTAACCTTATACTATATCACTTTATACTATATCACCTTATACTAATATTTTTAGCTATATTCATTTAACCTTATACTATATCACTTTATACTATATCACCTTATACTAATATTTTTAACTGTATTTATTTCACCTTATACTATATCACTTTATACTATATCACCTTATACTAATATTTTTAGCTATATTTATTTCACCTTATACTATATCACTTTATACTATATCACCTCATACTAATATTTTTAGCTATATTTATTTAACCTTATACTATATCACTTTATACTATATCACCTTATACTAATATTTTTAGCTATATTTATTTCACCTTATACTATATCACTTTATACTATATCACCTTATACTAATATTTTTAGCTATATTCATTTAACCTTATACTATATCACTTTATACTATATCACCTTATACTAATATTTTTAACTATATTTATTTCACCTTGTACTATATCACTTTATACTATATCACCTTATACTAATATTTTTAGCTATATTCATTTAACCTTATACTATATCAGTTTATACTATATCACCTTATACTAATATTTTTAGCTATATTCATTTAACCTTATACTATATCACTTTATACTATATCACCTTATACTAATATTTTTAGCTATATTTATTTCACCTTATACTATATCACTTTATACTATATCACCTTATACTAATATTTTTAGCTATATTCATTTAACCTTATACTATATCACTTTATACTATATCACCTTATACTAATATTTTTAACTATATTTATTTCACCTTATACTATATCACTTTATACTATATCACCTTATACTAATATTTTTAGCTATATTCATTTAACCTTATACTATATCAGTTTATACTATATCACCTTATACTAATATTTTTAGCTATATTCATTTAACCTTATACTATATCACTTTATACTATATCACCTTATACTAATATTTTTAGCTATATTTATTTCACCTTATACTATATCACTTTATACTATATCACCTTATACTAATATTTTTAGCTATATTCATTTAACCTTATACTATATCACTTTATACTATATCACCTTATACTAATATTTTTAACTATATTTATTTCACCTTATACTATATCACTTTATACTATATCACCTTATACTAATATTTTAGCTATATTCATTTAACCTTATACTATATCACTTTATACTATATCACCTTATACTAATATTTTTAGCTATATTCATTTAACCTTATACTATATCACTTTATACTATATCACCTTATACTAATATTTTTAACTATATTTATTTCACCTTATACTATATCACTTTATACTATATCACCTTATACTAATATTTTTAGCTATATTCATTTAACCTTATACTATATCAGTTTATACTATATCACCTTATACTAATATTTTTAGCTATATTCATTTAACCTTATACTATATCACTTTATACTATATCACCTCATACTAATATTTTTAGCTATATTTATTTCACCTTATACTATATCACTTTATACTATATCACCTTATACTAATATTTTTAGCTATATTTATTTCACCTTATACTATATCACTTTATACTATATCACCTTATACTAATATTTTTAGCTATATTCATTTAACCTTATACTATATCACTTTATACTATATCACCTTATACTAATATTTTTAGCTATATTCATTTAACCTTATACTATATCACTTTATACTATATCACCTTCTACTAATATTTTTAACTATATTTATTTCACCTTATACTATATCACTTTATACTATATCACCTTATACTAATATTTTTAACTATATTTATTTCACCTTATACTATATCACTTTATACTATATCACCTTATACTAATATTTTTAGCTATATTCATTTAACCATATACTATATCACTTTATACTATATCACCTTATACTAATATTTTTAGCTATATTCATTTAACCTTATACTATATCACTTTATACTATATCACCTCATACTAATATTTTTAGCTATATTTATTTAACCTTATACTATATCACTTTATACTATATCACCTTATACTAATATTTTTAGCTATATTTATTTCACCTTATACTATATCACTTTATACTATATCACCTTATACTAATATTTTTAACTATATTTATTTCACCTTATACTATATCACTTTATACTATATCACCTTATACTAATATTTTTAGCTATATTCATTTAACCTTATACTATATCACTTTATACTATATCACCTTATACTAATATTTTTAGCTATATTCATTTAACCTTATACTATATCACTTTATACTATATCACCTTATACTAATATTTTTAACTATATTTATTTCACCTTATACTATATCACTTTATACTATATCACCTTATACTAATATTTTTAACTATATTTATTTCACCTTATACTATATCACTTTATACTATATCACCTTATACTAATATTTTTAGCTATATTCATTTAACCTTATACTATATCACTTTATACTATATCACCTTATACTAATATTTTTAGCTATATTTATTTCACCTTATACTATATCACTTTATACTATATCACCTTATACTAATATTTTTAGCTATATTCATTTAACCTTATACTATATCACTTTATACTATATCACCTTATACTAATATTTTTAACTATATTTATTTCACCTTATACTATATCACTTTATACTATATCACCTTATACTAATATTTTTAGCTATATTCATTTAACCTTATACTATATCACTTTATACTATATCACCTTATACTAATATTTTTAGCTATATTTATATCACCTTATACTATATCACTTTATACTATATCACCTTATACTAATATTTTTAGCTATATTTATTTCACCTTATACTATATCACTTTATACTATATCACCTTATACTATATCAAGCCATGTTATATCACCTGATACTAATATTTGTAGCTATATTGCTATTTATTGATTAATTTAAAATAAAAATAAATGCATTTGTTAAATTTTCAAGCACATAAATATTTTGCATAAATTTGATTTCTATCTTCAAGTATTGTAACATCCAAAGTGACACTTTGGAACAAGCATTGGTCGAATGTTTGGCTGGCCTATTTAAATTGTCGGTCATAGCACAGATAACAGATCATTGAAGGTATTTTCATATTTGTAAATATACTATCATCAGTTTCACATTCTCCGGGCTTTTGAGCAGAAATAAGGGTTTCTTGTTCTCTTGTTTTCTCTTTAGGATTGTGTTTCCGCTTCTTTCTAAAGTCCTCTCGTTCGCTTTCACTCCTAGTAATTCCTTGCGTCTTAGTGGCATAAACGCCTTGGTGTGAAAAGATTTTAAAATATACTACATTTTTATGAATATAGGCAAATTTCTTGAATTTGTACAAGTGCTTCGCCATTCGTTTTTACCCCCACAAAAGAATTTCAGCCACATAATATTTTACATAAATTTTGGTTCCGTCTTTCAGATTTCTCGCATCCAATGTGCGGCTATCAAACAGGCATTCTACACATCTTTCAAGAATTTCTGTGACAATTTAGCTGACAAGATGATTAATGAAGGTTGATAAAGATGAGGAAACACGCCGTTTTTTTTTTTTTAAGAAAAAAAAATTATTTATGGATTTACATGTTTGAAGTTATATCAGTAGATCGTTTTCAGGAAAAAAAATCAGGAAATTTTAAAGCCCGTAGTTTTAACTAATTGTCATGAAAAAGAATCAGATTAAATGATCTGACACAAAATAATAATTTAAAATGTTTAAAACAAAGATAAGAGAGTTCGTTGCAACATGATTAGTTAATTTCAAAATAAAATTTAAAAAAAAACGCATTTATGAGCACAAAAGAGACCTCACAAAAAACAAATTAGCACTAGTCATACATAGAAATCAATTCAACCATAATTTTAATTTTAAACATGCTACACTCATAAAAAAAATAAAATAACTAACTCAGAAGGAAAATCCTCGAGAGTGCCGCCATAGAATATTACCCAAATATTAATCTACGCACACGCTTTTTCCCTATTTCACCTTTCTTAACAGAATCACTACTCTCCCAAACAAACGTACAGAACAATATCAAGGAATCAAAAGAAAATGGTTGAATCCGTCAACAGAGCAACATATCTTCACACGTGAAAGAAATTGACATAATTTTCTGTTAATAGTATAAAAATAGCGTTCTCTAAATTCTTCCAGTTGCTAAGGACATTTTGTTTTTCTTCTTATTAGTTACATTGTTTAATAAATTCATTTGGTTTTTTGCCTTGAAAAAAAGTCTACATCGGACGAAACGCGTCGGCAACTATGACATTTTTCCTATTGTCTTTTACATTTATGAATACTTCCAAAGTAGATGATAGTTTGAATTATTTTGCTTTCTTAGATTGTTGAGAGGAAATTCATTGAAGTTTTACGTGACTGGTTAAAAGCCGATTATTGGCGAATAATTTTACACAGGCAAGAACTTCAATGTTGCTTTCTGGGAGCGATGAACAGAAAGAGAACGTTTACATGACTTCAGACACTCTTTTGTGATTAAGTTAATTTCTCTTTTCATTTTATATCAAACTGAGTTTCGAATAGGCTCGCTAATTTCTTTTCTTTCTTCTTAACTATACGGATAATTTTTGTGAAGACTAGGTTTTATTTGTCCAGAAGCAATTTAACATAGGCATGAGAATTTATTTCTACCTTCTATTCAGCACACCGGTCAATTTTTGTGAAGGCAGGATTTTCACTGGTCCGAAGACAAATTTCACATGGGCGCACGAATTCCTTTCCTTTTTCTCCCCTCAGTCTTCAGAATATGAAAGGAGTAGGTAAAGGGAGTTATTATTATTTCAAACTCACTACAGGCTGACATGGCACAAGAAACAAATGTCAGATAAATAATTCAGATATCATGTGACATAGTTTCACATAGTCGCATCCCCACCCTTAAAAGAGGCATGAATCCACATCCCAACGCAATTTCTCCTTCAACCCTTTAACTTTATATAGTTGGCGGCTTGCCAAAATTTACGCCAAATTGAATACGGGAATTTGCGCTTGAGTAAACCAATCTCTCATAACTGGCTTAGCATACAGGCAAATGTGCCAGTCGGCTTAACAGGCATGAAATCCTAAATCGATTAACCGTGTTTGAAATTTGTCCAAGTAAGTTCTTGGTCATCTCTTAATAATACCCAAATGAGTGAAATGAGACGATGGCACTGCCCTCTGTATACCTATTCCAGCGTCAAGAGAATTGAAACAGTAGAGACAAAATTTCGTGAGACTTACTGCTAGCCTTGTCTGGGACCAGTTGCTAAGTATAAACCTTTAGATGTCGCGAAATCTTCACACTCGCCATCTTCCCTTTTATTGTAGTGAGATAATCTTAATAAAATTTATCTATACACAGACATCATCATCACCCCCTTTTGTAATCGTAAAGTCTAAGCCTCCTCCTTGTTTACATGGTCTCTAAAACCTCATGGTTGCTCACACGGCTGGTCCATGACATCCTCTACAGAAGGATGCTAAGTATATGATGGACTGAGCATGTGAGTAATGATGAGGTCTTAGAGAGGATGCAAACAAGGGTTGGGGCTTGTATTTAATACTAGGATGAGGTAGCTGAAGTTTTTGGGACATAATGTTGCGGCCTTGTTAGGGGCCAGAAATAAAGACACAAAGAGAGGAATTGAGTTAAACATATATATTAACAGAATCATTAATACAAACATATACAAACGAGAGTGTTACAACAAGAATGTTCGGTCCGACTGTCAGATCTGACTGCTGGAAAATTCCCTCTCTAAAAGGCAGTACCTGCTCCTATTTATAGCTGGGAGAGTCCCTCCGTGCGTAAACTACCATAACATAATGAGGAAAGAGGGCCTGGAGAAACTGATACTCACGGGCCGAATAGAGGGAAATAGAAGAAAAACAACGCATGGCATACCTAGCGGGATTAAGCAAGTGGATGACAGAACGTGGTTTAGGGGAATTAGCAGTGGGAAGGAACTTGTTAAGATTTGCAGGGGATAAGGTGACGTGGAGAGCCATGATCGCCTACGTCCTGAAAGTACACAGCACATAGAAAAAAATATACCTTCTGTATTTTTCATTTTTATATTTCATGAAGAATACTGAACTGTTACGTGACATCTGTCCTTCTTTACGGCAGCGAATATTGGACGATTTCCTCACAGATTTGAGGCGACAGAGATGTGGTTCTACAGAAGGATGCTATGCATATCATGGATCGAGGGTGTGAGCAACGATGACATCTTAGAAAGTTTTCAAAGAACGAGAAGGCTTAGACTTAACATCAGGAAGAGGCAGCTGAAGTTCTTGGGATATATAATGGGGAAGGAGGGCTTGGAGAATCTGATACTCACGGGTCGAATAGAGGGAAAGACAGACAAGGTAAAACAACGCATGACATTCCTGGCGGCCACAAGCATGTGGATGAGAGAACGTGGTCTGGGGAAGATGACAGAGGGAAGGAACCTGTTTCGAGCTGCACGGGATAGAGGGAGATGGAGAGCTGTGATAGCATATATTCCGAAAGAACATGGCACATAAAAATAAAGTGGGGTCCAAATGGGTTATATTAATGTATTTTGGTGCTTGTATGTATCTCCTGGGTACTGTTGTCTCGGTTGTCTTTGAACAGAGGCCGCTAATATGCCATGTATGAATCCTTTTTCACAACCAATGTGGTTGAAATTGTGGTTCTCAGTTAAAGATTGTGTCATCTCCATTTTAAAACCGGTGGCGAATATTGAGCCCAAAATTAAAGCTTGCATTTCTGTAGTAGAAAGTGTAAATTTAGATTTGGATTACAAATCATCTTCCATTTACTGTTGGTGCATCGGTTATAGAGTTTGAATTTTAATCGATTTTTTTTCTTTTTTGTTTGTTAATAAACACATCCGACAAAGAAAGCAGTACAGTTATCATGGATACCAACATCTACATTGAAAAATTAGAATCACTCTTAAATAATGCCATCACCTAATTTAAAACCAATGAACATTCAATAAACACTGAAACACATAGGTTCAACAGAACTATCAAGAAACGATTAAAAAATAAAAACAAATCTTGGTCTAGATTGTCAGAGAACCACCCCACGAAAACCAAACTATATTGCTTATCGAAGACACATAAACCCAAAGTACCCCTCAGACCCATTGAATTCGGAAATAATAGTGTACGTCACAAGTTAACTAGAGCCGTCACAAAAAATCGGTAAAAATATGTGACAGTGTAAAAGTGTGTAGGCAAAGAAACGCTTATGTGTCTAGGTGTATGTTGGGCCGTAGAGTAAATGTCTGTAGATGCCAAACAACACGCAAATAACAAACTCCACAAAATATGTACAAACAGTAGATGGAAGATGATTGGTAATCCGAGTTTTACCAAAAACATCTCCACATTCAAATTCTCTGCCACTGAAACGTAAGCTTTAATTTTATTCGTCACTGGTCTAAAGAAAGTCGACTCGATCCCTACCTTAACCAAAAACCATAATTTCATGCACACTGAATATGAAAAAGGTTTCGTACATGGCCTTTTAGAATACACCTTTACTAATACCATTGAAACTACACTAACCAGAAGATATATACAAGCACTAAAACATTATCCAGGAACAAAAACATTATCATAATCCCTTAGGTAAGAAGAGATTCTAGGTTCCTATGTTTAAATAATGGTGAATTCTAAAAATTCAAGAAACAGGCAAGAGAGAAAAAAACACTGATATGAGACCTCATGACTAAACCGAATTTTTGTTTGTAGAATATGTTATTGAAAGAAACAAAACAGTGATTATTAATTAATTGATATATCATTATGATTCTGTAGGCGGTTAGATAAAGCTTATCCTTGGATTTATTGAGGTGATTTCTTAATATATTGAGACATTTGTTGATGGGTAAATTAGTGTATAATGTTTTGATGTCTAAACAAGCCATATACATACTTGTCCTATGTATATGCTGTATTCTTTGAAGTATGTCACCCGATTGTTCCATGTGTGTTGTACTGATGGTGCATAGGAATGGTGTTAGGATTTTAGTGATGGCTCTAGCTAAACAGTGAAATGTACTGTTAATGTACTGTTAATTCTAGATTCAATAGACAAAAAGGTTATGTTGGGTTTGTGTGTTTTGGGTAAACGATATAATGTGGGTATAACGGAGTGGTGATCTATTAACATCTATGTGTATATATGGATATATGGATAGATAGATAATATTAGAGGTCAATATATATATATATATATATATATATATATATATATATATATATATTATGAAATGGACAAAGTCCGACAATTATTTTAAGACATTTTATGTTCATAAATTCTTTTTATACATGCAAATATTTAAGTAAATGCTCTGTTTATACAGTATTAAACAACATTCAGGCCGGTAAATTTTGTTTAATACTGTTTATTATAAACAGAGCATTTACTTAAACATTTTTATCTATAAAAAGAATGTATAAAAATATATATGTATAACTTAATATATCTATCTATCTATCTATCTATCTATCTATATATATATATATATATATGGTATAAAATGACAATTGGAAAAAAGATCTTAGACTTTGCCGACGCGTTTCGTCTTCCGACTTTTTCAAGCCAAAAATGAAATCGAAATGTTCTTGTTGTTATAGTTACATTAAAAAATTCAAATTTAATATGATAGACGCTTCTGCCTAAGCCTTTTTTTCTTGTTTATGTAAATTACCTTTATAGTAAGAGATTTTTTTACCATGTCAACAATATAGTTAAATTCCCAGATCAATTCTTTAAAATTTTTGGCTTGAAAAAGTCGGAAGACGAAACGCGTCGGCAAAGTCTAAGATCTTTTTTTCCAATTGTCATTTTATACCAATCTGTCTTGTCCACAGAATTGATCTGGGAATTTAACTCTCTCTCTCTCTCTCTCTCTCTCTATATATATATATATATATATATATATATATATATATATATATATATATATATCTTGGAGTTTCATGGGAATTTGGAATTCGCAAGGGGCCCCCAAACCCGCATGTATAGACTTTGAGGCTCGGTTTTAAGGCGCCGAATATTCCCCTTTCACACCTCCCATGTAGTTTGGGATAGAAGTTTGACTGGCAGAGGTGATCTTGTTGCACACGCTTATTGGACTATTTTTTAGACCAGCAGCATATATATATATATATATATATATATATATATATATATATATATATATATATCCAAGAGGATATAATCCAGGTAGTGTTTTTACTGGATTATTTTTTTATGTTCATGTTAAATTTGCAATCTGTAAGGGAAAATTATATGCTTTTTCAAAATGTCCTTGATTACACATTATTTTTCTTTTAAATGACCTTGTTTTCTTTTGGTCTTTTCTCTGTCTTTCTTTTTTTTTTCTTTCTAACCTTTTTTCCTTGTCTCTTTTCCTTTCTCCCTCATCTTCTCCTTTCATGTATATATAAGTTTTGTAAATGCAAACCAGACGACAAAATTTCATGCATACATCGACATCGTAAATTAGCTAAACGTTAAATCTAAACGTTGAATGATTTCCCTTTTCTCACTTCTTTGTATCTAATTCCACCACAAATGTATTCATACTTTTCCGTTGTCTGTGTTTTTAATTTAGGTCAACGAAACGGAAGTTACTTTATGCAACTCTCAATAACTCGCATTTATCTAACTCTCACTCCTTAAAAGCATTCATAAACTTTTCTCTTAAATTTTATTCCTCACCCTCACATTAGCATCTTTCCTGTTTTTCGTCTTTCTTTACACATCTCTCTAAATCTTTCATACATTTCTTTCACACCCTTGTGTCTCACTCCCACGTATACGCTGTCACAGAAATTTTGTTATTTAAACCCGAAGATATATTTTCTGTTTCTTTTTGAATTTGTTGGTCTGAGGAATTGGGTCGTTATTAAGATTCCAATGAAATAAATTATACCTCTGAAATATGTTTAGACAGCAAACCTTCTTTCATGCAAGCTTCCTTAAATATGACAGACATGGTGCTTTGATTAAGTTTTTTCTTTACATAATCTCTCATTTAAACATATATGTTTTAAGAACACCACTGAAACTCTAAAGTAATACGTTAACAAACTCATAAAATCCAACAATACTGTTGGAGGATCCCTAAAAATAAAAAAAAGAATTAAGGCAGATTATAAACCTTGATATTTATATGGTCACGTTAAAATACACAAACCGGGGTACTTATTTGGACCTATCTTTTCTCAGGTTCCAACATGCATTTACCACTTTGACATAATTAAAATTACAAAAGTAAAATCAAACCATGGCATTCTTGTGTCGCTTGATGTAGAGAATTTATTCACTGACGTTCTTGTCCCAGAAACTATTGATATTATCCTTAATTCTGTGTATAAAAATTATTTAATTCCACCTTCATATATCCAACCGAATATTTAAAAAACAAACAAACAAAAAAAAAAACAACTATTGTTCGCTTGCACAGCTAGAGTTCCTTTTTATAGCTAGAGTGGTACTATTTATACACAAACTGATGGCGTAAGTATGGGAATCTCTCGCCGTGCTTCTCCAATAATTATATGTCCTACGTTGAAAACAAGGTTTTCGCTAAAGGTATTAAAACCAAAATATATGTTCATTATGTAGACGATATATTTATTTTAGCTGATAATGAAAAAGAAATCGACAAGCTGAAAACTACATTTAAAAAAAAAAAACTCGGTTCTCAATTTTACATATGAACTTAGTGAAGAAAATAAACTCCCATTTATAGATGTTATTGGTGAATTTAGTACAAATATATTTACAACTTCAGTTTATAAAAAAAAACACTAGTAAAGACTCTTTCCATCTTAATTTCTCTAGTGAATGCCATCTTAGGTACAAAATAGGTATTATTAGAAATTCCCTTAAGAGAGCGCACGCGAATTCATCCTCCCGAATTAAATTACGTTAAACAAACGCTTATCAATAACGGATTTCCAAATCAGTTGTTGGATTTCCATATTAGGCCTTTTCTATCTAAGGTATGATAAGAATACAAACATAAACAATAGCATTAATGGTTTTTATAAAATGAGATAAATGGTAATGCAAACAATATGAAACTAGACTTAAGAACATTATGAAAAATGTACAACACTAGTAGAAAAAAGCAAAAAAAAAAGACTAAATATTTATTAAAAAACTATTAAAACCACCAATCTAATAGTTCAAAATAATAATTCTCCTCTTAGATAAAATTAAATAGAACAAATATTATTTACGAATTTCAATTTCAATTAAGGAATTATGTTCCTTGTCAATCTAAATACGTAAACAATTATTTTGGCCTCGCCACAACATGTTTAACAAGAAGAATCACGCTACTTTTTCTGACCATAGCTCTATTAGGTATCATTTAAATACTAATTACTCAGGGAGACCTACTGGATTGTTTTAATATAATAGCATTGTCTATATCTAAAAAAAGGTTAAAATAATGGAAGCCTTAATAAAAACAAAATACCAACACTCAGTAATATCAACTATCAACATGGACACAATATGTTGACTGTATTTTAAAAATAAAAAAAGATATGATATTAAATACATACATAAAACAATCATTTTTCAGTTAATAGTAAATATAATTCACCTTTGATAATGTCTAAATGCATAACCAAAAGCGATTGGAAAAATAAAACATTTCGACAAATTTTGTATAATTCACATATGGTAATGAAAAATATAAGATCATATGAAAAAATTATATAAAAAACTTAATCAAAGCACGTTCACGGTCATATTTATATATAGTATGATATTATATTATATATATAGCAAGAAATATAGTTTTAAAGTCTGCTATATTTACGGGATAAAGTGCTCAATATCAGAGATGGGTCGTATGTAAATATAAATATAAACGTGAACATTGAAGTCAACCCACAGATACTGTTTCATGTTAGACGCAATCGTCAGGTCGAGAGAGTTGGATTTTTCCGAGACGATTTATATATATGGGCCAGTGGTGCATTGCGGGTAATCCATTCTGGCGGTTATTTTGGCGGGAGTGGCTTGTCTATTTATTTATTTATTTATTCGGGTTAATTTGTTTTACTTGATTTTATTTTCGTTCATTATTTATTTATTCTTTTCGGTTTTCTATATTTTATTAACGTGGTAAAAAATTTTACGTATTTATTTTCTGTTTTTTTAAATATAAGTAAAAATAATAGATCCGAATAAATAAATAAAGTAACTAATTAACAACTCAACGAACCAATCCCGCCAAAATAACCGTTAGAATAGATTTCAACAATCAATCCAAAAATTGGACAAACAAAACTGTTATAACTGCTATATAACGCTAAAAAATGACTACGTTACTCAAAAATAGAAAACCGAATAGAGTATATAAAAATATACAAAATGAAAAAAGAAATAACAAGAAAAAATAAGTAAATAAACAAGAAAAAACAAGTAAAAATTAATCCAAAATAAATGAACGAATTACAAATCGATCCCGCTAAAATAACCGTTAGAACTAAAAAACATAAATAAGTATAATAGGCAACCTAAGCAAAATCCCCCCCAATTTTTTGTTACGTTAATAAAATATAGAAATCTATCCCTAAGCATAAAATTAAACTTGACCATAACTAAATTATATACATAGTTTTCAATGATGAAGTTTGCTTTTGTTTCTTCTTTAATACTGGAGTAGTAGCAGCAACCACACCATAATTCAGCGTTATTTGTTACGTCACTTGGATAATTTGTCTACATCATAAATTCAGTTTACGAACTAATAACAAACTTTCACTAAAATTTTGGCATGTTTTGAATATTTACTATACAGGTGGGTGATTGCAAATGTGTTCATGTGAATGTGGGTGACGACGCCGAAAGTTTCGAAGGCCTCGCTGTAAATGAGGAATTTATTTCTGTTTTGTGTGTCTGTATGATGCAAGCGTTTGGGGACTAATGCATGAGAAAACCTCTTGCCATCTTATATTGAGTTTGCGCAAAAATGGGTTGTATGTTTTGTGAGCCACCAGAAATATCTCGCCATTGTCAAACAGATGAAAATGGTGTGGTTTGGAACCGTTACAAGACACAGCAGCCTGTGAAAAACCAGCAGAAAAGGCAACGTTGAAAATGAGCGTAGGAGAGAACACCAACGCAGAAACTAAATGGAAAATGTCGAACAATGATGATATCAGAATTGCTGATGGCTGCCGTTGATAGACCGTGGTAGAGTAGATTAACTATGTCATCTGCATTCAATGGGATGATGATGATGATGACAGTGTATAGATAAATTTTATTAAGATTATCTCACTACGATATAAGGTCAGATGGTGAGTGTGAAGATTTCACGTCATCTAAAGATTAATACTAACAAAATGGTCCCAGACAGAACTAGCAGTTGGTCTCACGATATTTTGTCTCTACTGTTTCATTTCTCTTGACTTTTGAATCGGAATACAGAGGGCACTGCCATCATCTCATTTCGCTCATTTGGGTATTATTAGGAGATGACCAAGAACTTACTTGGAAGAATTTCAAACACGATTAATCGATTCGGATTTCATCCCTGTTAAGCCGACGTGTACATCTGCCTCTATGCTAAACCTGTTATGAGAGATTGGTTTAATCAAGCGCAAATTCCCGTATTCAATTTGGCGTAAATTCTGGCATGCAGTCTACCATATAAAGTTAACGGGGTTGAAGAATAAAGGTTAAAATTGTTTTGTGTCACCCCCTTGTCATCTCAATTGAGCAATGGTGAGAGGGAACATATGATCCAGGCCTTCAATAATGGTACCAACATTCATACTCTGGCTTCCATCTTCAAAGTCTATTCAAGCACCATCAAAAGAAAGGTGAACAAGTTTAAAAAAGAGAGAACAGTAGAGACGAAAACTGTAGCAGGAGGTCGTAAGAAGAGGGATCATAATTTTAAATTAGAGATAAATATATCAACTAGAAAAAATTCAACTTAATTCATAAATCGTTTGGCACGTGAGACAAGAGTTTCAGCTGTGACAGTCCAAAGAGCAGTGAAATGAAATCGTACGTGAAACCTGTGTGTCAACTTGTTACTGAAGGAAGGAAATTTAGAAGATTAGAGAGGGCGAAATCATCGTTAATAAGTTGGAAAAGCATCCTGGAAATATATATATATATATATATATATATATATATATATATATATATATATATATATAAAGAAATATAGTCTTAAGGTGTGCTATATTTATGGAATAAAGTGTTCAATATCAGAGATAGAGCGTGTGTAAATATAAAAGTGAACATAGAAGTCAACACAGGCGACAGTCTGTTTCATGCTATATGCAATCGTCAGGCCACATATGCTGTTATTTTTCTCGGCTATTTATATATATATAGGTTAGTGGTGCATTGTGGGTATTCTGTTATGGCGGTTATTTCACCGGAATTCGTTTGTTTATCTATTTGGGTCAAATTATATTGCTTGTTTTTGTTTTGTTTCTTATTTTATTTATTTATTTATTAACGTAGTAAAAAATTGTTTATATCACTTATTCAACAGTTTTGTTTTGGTTTGAGAATTTAATTAAAGCTATTTGTTCAGTTTTGGGGTTGATTGTTGTAGTTCTTTCTAAGTATTATTTTGACGGGAACAGTTTTTGATTGATTATATATATATATATATATATATATATATATATATATATATATATATATATATATATATATTTGCACTTTATTGCAATGCTTCATGAGCTTCCCATCCTTAATGATAAACATGTCATTTTCATTTATGATCGATTTCATCATGATTCTTCTGTTAGGCTTGGAGAGGAATTATACATTCTTATTGCTCTAATAGTGCTATAAAAACCTCAGAGAATTACAGAAACATATTTTAATCATTTCTAAGATACAATTGTTCAGAGATTAATCTAACAATTGGACAACTTTGTTAATATATATATATATATATATATATATATATATATATATATATATATATATATACACGACACACAGGACATACACACACACACACATACACACACACATATATATATATATATATATATATATATATATATATATATATATATATACAGGTTCTTTTCATACATCTTTAGAATATTTTAGTGGGTATCATTTTTGTTCTTAATATGCAAAATCCAATATCGATCAAAATATTTCCAGTCCCCCACTATCTCACCATTAGCTCATTGCTCACCTAACTGAAATTTCCCGGGCTTGGCATTACCGCCCGTGTTGGAAAATCTTGACTTAAAACAACAACAAATAAAACTCTGTTATGGTTGATACTTTGAAACTGACTCACCATTTTTTATTTATCATACCATGTGTATTATGTATAATGGCCTGTGCATTCGAGAAATATTAATAAATATGTGTCCCCCTTTTTAGGGGAAACTAAATGTTGTGGCGAGGCTAAAATAAGAACAACATCGCAATAATAAAGGTTCTATTTTACTTTTTTTTAAAATTTTTTCTGTTGCTGGGGTTAAAGGCTAAGCTAAACTAATTGTAACGCACACCTGATCAAATGATGGTTGCTCTGCAAAGAGCGACTGAAGTTTTTCCCTGCCTGGGTGCGCTTTTTTTTAAAAAGATTTTTTCGAATGCATAGGCCATTAAGCCTAATACACGCTTTTTCATAATCAAAATAGGGCGTCTGTTTCAAATACGAAATATCCACTATTATTGTGATACTATTTGCCGTTGTCATATTAAAACAGAAGAAAGTTTTGTTAAATTGTTATGTACTTAGAGACATTGAAACAAGAACGATTAATACCAAAAAAGCCGTAGGATGAATTGAAGATTTAATTCACACATAAACGACTTGAACTGTGTGCCGAGCATTTTAAACAATAGAAAATTGACTCAGACTTAAGGGGAAATGTTGATTAACACACCTGCAAATGCAAGCTGTAAAACGAAAATTTCATTTTTCCTAAACAACGAATTTGGTCGAAAGTTGTATTGGAATAAGAGGAGGGGGTGGATAAGCCACCCACGCTCACTGAGGAGCTTTAGTGAGAGGTAATATGATAGAGTGAAAGAAGGGAATTCTCCAGAATTATCGAATTCTCTTACTTCGCCAGTTTAGGTGAATGTCAATAAATACGAATGAGCGAAGCGAATTCAGCAGACGAGACCAGAGACAGGAGAGATGCCCACGTGATTAACTGCCGAGGAAAGTCACCGATTTCAGCTTTCTGCCAAACTCTACCAATAACAAGAAACCAAATTTTTGCCAGGTCGACGATAGTATCACTTCCGATTTTGATGTGGGTTGGGCTGATAATTAATTGCATGCTAACTCTTTATTATTGTAACCAATTATATATATATTATCTATATTATTGAAACCAATTATTGTACGGAGGACTTATATAAAAAAAACGTATTTACTTTTGTTCAATTTATTCGGGTGTTATTTTTTTCTCTGTAGGTCTTCACCCTGCTTGGATAAGCTCAACAGGAAGATACCTGCGACGAATCGATCTTAGCTGCCTTATGATCAAACTTAAATCATAACGTGGGATAGGGTCAACTCGGGGTGGAAGTGATCTTTTGACGCGACCCACCATGGTGTTGGAAGTCTTGGACGACCGGCTAGGGTGTTGCACGATTACATTATAGATTGTTGGATCGAAAATAATTCGGCAAACATGAATAAGGGTGTCCACAATAAGATATAGTGTGAAAGGGATGTTTCCAATAACATTGCTTTTTTTTTTCTAAACTACCTTCACGATTTGGTTCTGTTTTATTTTTTTGCTTGAAAAAGCGATGATTAGAAATATAATAAAACCTAAACGTATTAAAATTTAATTTATACCTTTTGTTTGTTAAAACAATAAATATAGCCGAGGGTTGAAGGTAGTTATTATTGCGGGCACGTTTATTTATTTACATTGTTTAGATTTTTCGGAATATGGTCCACGTTAAATGTTATTCATGAAGTTTCGGCCATTGTACGCTCCGACCTTCTTCAGGATCTATCTATTTTTCTGAGATGAGTTATTGTAACAGTTTACACTAATTACATTATTCGGGCTGTTTTCCTCGTCTTTATTTAGGACATTTCGGACGCTGTACGCTGCGGTCTTCTTCAGGTGATTGTAATTTTGAACTGAATCCTTTATTTCGTCCAACGGGGTAGATTGTTCTAATCTCCGTATTTTCGGTATATCTGGTCCGTGTCGATCCTTCAATATCTGTCCAATATATCTGTGATGAAGCATTGTAATTATTTACTTTATTTATAATGTTCGGACTGTTGTCTGTATTTTTATTGCAATATTCACGCCGATTTAGTCGGTGTACATTCCGGCCTTCTTCAATTGATTGTAATTTCGAACTGAACACTTTATTTAGTTCACCGGCTACAATAGTGGTGAAAAAAATAACTTGGAGAGTTGTGTTAAAGGGAGATAGACGTCAGGTAGAGGTATGGAACGTGGAACTTTAACAGTCTACCTCGTCGGACGAAATAAATGGTTCAGTTTGAAATGCCAATCACCTGGATAAGACCTGAGCGTACAATGGCTGAAACATCGTGAATATGGGAATAAAGAGGAGGACAACAGTCCGAACAATGTAAATAGTGTAAACAGTTACAATAACTCATCTCAGACAGATCATGAACAAGATAAGTAATACAAATAATTACAATACCTCATCTTAGAAATATAGAGATGTTTATCAACGCTTTGTAATATTTAGAAACAACACCACCAATATATATATATATATATATATATATATATATATATATAAAGAAAAATATACGGAAAAAACAAACAAAAATCCTTATATCCAATTATGCTGTTTTAATGTTAATATAATGTCATTAACATTAAAACAGCATAATTGCATATAAGGATTTTTGTTTGTTTTTTCCGTATATATTTCTTCATACTGTCGGATCTATATCCATATATTTGCTTACATACATATATATATATATATATATATATATATATATATATATATATATATATATATATATATATATAACATTTAAAAGGATTCTCACCAGTGTTGTTTATGAATTCTGTGAAGAATATCTCTAATAATAAATCAGATAACACAAAAATGTAACGATTAAAAAGCATATT
>OZ010607.1:42744356-42824356 GCA_963932145.1 Acanthosepion lycidas | reverse complement strand
ACAATAAAATATTATTGCAACAAGAAATGCTTACTATCCAGTAAATAAATCCTGAAAATTCGTAATGCTGACGTCGCAAGAATTCGTGAAGGTGCGACGTGAACAACGCCTTTGTGTTCCAAATTTTTTGACGCAGTTTACGTTTGGCTTTTCTGGGACAGTTGCGCATTAGACATTTGCGTCCCGGACAATTTGTACCAGACAATTGCATCCTTTGACATCAGCGTCCCTGGATAATTGCGTATCTCTGATAATTTTTTGAAACTTTTAAAGTCAATTGCCATAAAGTTTGAAAAAGCATAGGTAAAAATCGAATAATATTTTTTTCATCGGCATTTTTCTTATGATAGTGGTAGCTGTAATTTTCCTTGTCTACAAATACATTTTCACCAGTGTTTGATTTTAGAAACTTAGCCATGGGTACCAAATAAAAATATAATCTATAAAATCCAGAATCTATTTGTATGTTTGTGGTACGCACTGCCGGAGTGAACTGAAACTGCTAGCTTAAAAAAAAAAAAAAAAAAAAATTCTCCCTTTTTTTTTTTATTTATGGTAACTGACTTTTTGCTTTTTTTAGAGTAATTAAAGGTATTGGTGTGCAAATTTCTATATTATATTAGGTTGGTGCGAATATAACGACGTAATAATGTCGTTTTTTGACGAATTTTTTACGTCAAAAAACGACATTATTACGTCATTATTTTTGCACCAACCTAATCCAACTTTAAAAAAATGTTTTGTTTTTTTTTCAAAATTTATGTTAACTAGCTTTTTGCTTGTTTAGAATAATTAAAAGTTTATTTGCAATTAGCAACTCTTAATAAAAGAAAGTATGGAAACTTTAAAAAAATTATTAGGAATACGCAAATATCCAGGGACGCAAATGTCCCCGTACGCATTTCTCAGGTACGCAATTATCCGGGCGGCAAATGTTCCGGACTCAAATGTCAGTTCACCGGGTTTTGACGCGTATCGAAATAGCTTCCACGTTTTTGAGTAAGGATGGCGTCATTCTCAGGGTTCACAAAATGCCGATGATGAAGAACGACATCATTTGATCAAGTCCCATGAGTGATTACCTCGATTCCAGCATAAGAAGCCCAGCCATCAGAAACAATATGGCTTCCTGGTTTAATGTACCGTACAATCGACTCTTTCAGTGTCTCTGCTCGCCGATCCAGGACGTCAGTTAAGAAACGCTTTCTCGAAACCCACTCGATACTAACGAA
This sequence comes from Acanthosepion lycidas, assembly GCA_963932145.1. Taxonomy (NCBI): domain Eukaryota; kingdom Metazoa; phylum Mollusca; class Cephalopoda; order Sepiida; family Sepiidae; genus Acanthosepion; species Acanthosepion lycidas. The sequence continues at coordinate 42,823,124 of OZ010607.1, read as the reverse complement.
TACCCAATGACAAGGGCGACATTAGCCACGGTGATTATCTTAAGCAAAGATTATTTATAAAATTAAAGCATTTAAATATACAGAATGAGAGCGAAGAACTCTTACAGATTATTTTACGCCGCTTATGTGAAGGATTACCGATAGATTCATGTTGTTTTAATTTATGTACGTTTCTGTTTTTGTTGATCTTTCCTTTTGACATTGAGGTATTCGGTTATGTTTGTATGAATATTTGCGTGTATATATGTGGGTGTGCGTATCATAGGCATATTCTTGGCGACACCTATTTAGTTTAACCCCACAGCATCTCTGCTGTGTATTCTATTTCTCCAGTATATCTATAAAAAAAAATCCCTCCTCTGCCGAAGTTTACTAAGACCAGGTGGGTCTATATACAAGTTATATCTTGGAAATAAGACACGAACTGCAGTCATATGTCTGAGCAGTTTGAAGAAAAAAAGAAAAAAAAAAACAATACAGAAATTTAGTAAAGGAAAATAAAAAGGAGGTTCAGTAGAAAAACAAGAAAAATTACTGACAGAAAAAAAGAAAAAAAAAAAGAAAAAAAACATTGCTAAAGTAAAAAGAGAACGAAAAAAAATTAAACTGAAAAAATATGGAAGTCCATAGGCATAACATTTTACGGAAAGCAAAATCGAACTTAAAAAAAAAAAAAAAGAACGAACAGAATAGAAAAATGGTTAGAAAATGAATGATGTAAACAGAAGTTATCTTGTGTTTTATGCCAAAATATACCCGAGGGAAATGCAGCGGATAAGTAATAAGCATAAAAACTAAGAAGTACAACAAATGTTTTATATGCACAAAAAAGCATCCATAGAAATGTTCACAATCAATATTGTAGTCTATTACATATATATGCAGATACACATTCATATGCATGATAGGCGTACTGAATATGAAGAATGCTACACACACACACACATATATATATATATATATATATATATATATACACTATATAATATACACATTACAAACACACACACACGCATATATATTATATATATATATATATATATATATATATATATATTACATTTATATACTATATTACACACACACACACACACACATATATATATATATGTATCAGATAAAATATGAATAAGCATATTAGGAACGTCAGCGCGATGTAAGGGGAAGCAAGGTTGTCTTGCTAGAACAATTCGATTGCGTTGTGAGTTCGATCATCACTAAGTTCTACTTAGTTTCGGCCTTGTGACACACCTAAACTCTACTGAATGTATCACGATATATTTATATTTTAGTGTTAAAATGTCAACATAAAACCAAATTCAAATTTCCATAATATAGGTTTAAATTAATTAGCTACTATATTTCCATAATATTCCCTCCCCTCTAACGCTTCAAATGTCAAATGTATAACTAATTCTAATTTCTATAAGCCCGTCTATAACCTCGTTATCTATATCAATTACAATTTATAAACTTGCCCCTAATCTAAAATCTTGTCAGCTGCCTTTCCATTAATCTCTTACATCCTTTTATCTGCATATTTTAAAGTTAATTTTAAACCCCATTTTATTCCTTTTTATTTTTAAATTAATATTTCATTCTTATATAACACGAAAATTAATGTCATAAGGTTAATATTGAGGTTTAATTTTATAAAATTTCTTCCCTTTAAGAGAAATGCATTCCACCTTCCTCTGACTCCTCCCTCGAGCCTTTCGGCTGGCTGAAATATTGAAATGGATAAATTCTATCTTAGTTTTTTTGATCGTTTTTTTTTTTTTTTAGTTTTCACATTTAAATGTCTATTTCTAACACGAACTCAGTCCACACTGGGACAGCCGACTGATATCTTCGTCTGCCGAAATAGGCTATTCCTCATATGAGATTATTTTGGATTTTATTATTTATTAATTATATATATATATATATATATATATATATATATATATATATATATAATATTAGTGGTAAATATACATATATATGCAAAATCCACAGGTGCATATACACACATGTATATTTTTTGAATAAAAAATTCCGAGAGGATAAAATCCAGGTAGAACTCAATGTCCAGGACAGAGTAAGGGTATAATAACAAGGCTTAAACACTAATATTCCATGGAATATTAGTGTTTAAGCCTTGTTATTATATATATATATATATATATATAATAGGTTGGATTGATGTGAGTTTGTTAGCCTTATCTCTGATATTGAGCGCTTTCAAATAAGTACCGCGCATATAATATATAAATAATTATATATATATATACATATGTATTTATATTTATATACACGCACTTTTCGCACACACACACACGCACACACACACACACACACATATATATATATATATATAAAGAGAGAAGGAAAACTTAACTTAGCCGACTCTATCAAGGCAATTGTTAAGAGTTTTTTACAACGTGCACTTATAAAACAAAGTAAAAATGTTACTTTTTCAACGTTTGTAAATTTAAGAAATGTTCATAAATGTTTATGGAACTTTATATTCTATTTAAACGGCAAATAAAAAAAAAATATTTCCTCTTATTATTGGGTAAAATGTGTGCCTCATAATTTGAAAAAAAATATCAAAGTGTCTCCATTAGTACTATGAGAGATATTCGCTCTCCTAAAAAAGATAAAACTGCTTATATTTTACCCAAATAATCCGACGAAAACCTGAAAACAGTTGTAGTCACATGACACAAGCATTTAGAAATCTGGTTCATAAATTATGAAAAAAAAATTGCTCTGCAATTTTTTTTTTTTTTTAAATACGACGAAAAATATTTTCTTGGGTGTTAAAACGCCCGAGGGTAATACAGCAATGTTAATGACATACGGTCAATTCTATCATATAGCACAAAAAAAAAAAAAAAAAATTACATGCATAGAAATGATCACTTCATTAATAGGGTCGAATAAGTGAAGTCAAAATTAGATTGAATACCCTGTAGAATTGCACTGCATTTTCGTTATATTGATGTAGCACCTGATTTGAAATTGTCCATTAGGCTGCGAGAAATTAATTTTCGCTGTTTCACTTGCGTTTGCAATGAGAAAACGAGTTCCATCATGGAGACACGATCTTGGACCCTTCCACACACATGCACACGCACACACACACACACACACACACACACACACACACATATATATATATATGTATATTCATTATATATCGGTTGAATTTAGCTATCATTATTTCCAAAGAGCAAATAACATTCAGTTTACACGAGATATCTTCAGTAATGTGAAGGGAATAAAATAAAAAAAAATATTGTGATGTGAGTTGAAATCTTTGACAAACCCCTAATTTTTTTTGTATTTGCAGAAGTCAGATTTATGCTAGTTTCCAAAAAAGATGATGTATAAAAGACATAGAAAGTCTATCTATTTTAACTAAGTTTGTTTCAAAGAATAATGATTATAATATATATATATATATATATATATATATATATATATATATATATATATATATATATAATTATTTATTTAAAAATATGATTCCTACACGCTACATATGTAGGATAGCACGACGGACACGGCTAGGCAGACATCACATTTGGTGCAGCGACACCGGGGGGACGTCACAATTGATGCTGTGACCAGGATAGGACCCTGGATCAGCCCCTGCCACATGAGTTGCAGAAAATTTTCTACCAGAACAACACACGGCGTCTCAAGGACTCAAATTGAAACAGACTAGAGTGGGAACCAAGGGACTTTAGTTGACTAAAACTCCAGACATTCTAGTACGAAAACCGGGAACCTGAGAAGAACGAGCAGAAATCGTCTGTCAGGTAGGACACTTTATTTTCGGTTGATCTCCCAATCTCGATTGTTTCTGCTCAGATTGTTTTTCTTTTGCTGTGTTAAATATGTCTGACTACAAGCCAGATAGGGTAGACATAGTGGAAGAGGGGGTTGAACAGGGATTGCCAGCAGACCTGAGAAAATTATTGGGGGGGCCGAGGATACCGGCGTTTGACGGTAGTAAAAGAGATTTTAAAAATTGGCTGGCAGTCCTGGATAAGAACCGCGTAATATATGGACTCTCAGACCAAGAAACCCTTTATTTGGCGTATGATGCCACCAGAGAGAAAGCGTCTGAGTTTATAAAATGACTCTTAGCCAGTGAGCCCCACTTGACATGGGAAAGGTTGGAAGAATTATTAACTCGGGAGTTCGTTGACGAGGGGACGGCGATAGAGGCCATGAGAGCCCTCCTGAAGGTGACGCAGCTGAGGGACGAAACCCCTGGAGAATTGGGGACCCGAACGGAGAAGCTGTCGTCATTAGCTTTCCCAGAGGTAGTGAGAAATAATGCGGTCATGCAGGCCCAGTTGGCTGATCTGTATGTGGAAGCGCCCAGTGAGGAGCGTGTTCGTCACGATGTGTTGAAGGAAGAACCGCTAAGATTATCGGCAGCAGTGGCGCTGGCCAAAGAGAGCCAGGGAGTTTGGAATAAAGTAAAAAGAGGTGGGAAGAAGCAAGAGCTAAGTCGAGAGGTCGGAAGAAAGGGGGAAGGAGGTAGACCCCCCGGTGTGGAATCGGAAGGTCAAGCTAGAGGTGGATGAGCCTGAGGTGTGGGAAGGGAATCCCACAAGAAAGGCTTTGTCAACAAGGCATGGGTTCTATAAGCCCACGCCGGGTAGATACGGGTTGGTATGCTGGGCATGTGTACATGAGGACCACAGAGCAGCGGAATGTCCGACGAAGTGGGGTTTGCCCCCAGACTTCGGACGGAATAAATGTACTAGGTGTGGGAAGAAGGGACACCTAGCCAAGTGGTGCGCGTTGAGAAAAGGTGACCCACCGATATTGATAAAAAAGTCCGAGCCCAAGAGACAAGACCAGGGAAAAGCCAGCGGGCCACTCCAGAATTAAGAGGGAGGGTGGCCCAGATAAAAAGAAGGGAAGTATAACGTTGGACATGTGGTCAGGAGAGCCACTTAGGAAGAGGGCAGGTCCCCCCAAGAATAAGGGAGAGGGTGGCCCAGTTGAAGAGCGGAAAAGTAAAATGTTGGATATGTGGTCAGGTGGGCCACTTTGCGGTAAACTGTCCAACAAGAAGGTGCTGGTTTTGTAGGAGACCAGGGCACCTGAAGAGGAACTGTACTCTTAGGAACAGTCGACAGAGACCGGGAGAGGTCCAGCCGGGACCGTCCAGGTGCAGAAAACGCAGGACTCCCCCATATGAGAAGAATGAAAGGAGTTTGTTGCTACCGGCGCCTATGTCTGGGATGACCCAAGGGTGGGACCCAGAAAAAGGAAACCCCAAGTAGTCTCCTCGCTGACGCAGGAGAGGGGGCTGTCTTGTAGGGCAGAGAAAGGGGGTAGGGCAGTGAAAGCCCTGATAGACACAGGAGCGTCTGTTTCATTGCTGAGAGAGGAAGCATACAGGCGGGTTAAACGGAAGAATGGGTTACAGGAAGCGGACATAGAGGTCACGCAGGCAGATGGAGCCCCCCTGGAGATAAAAGGGATGGCGAGGCTCCCTGTGAGGATTGGGAAATTAAGAAGTACCCAGAGATTCTACGTAACCTCCAACTTGTGTACGGAAGCAATCTTGGGAGAAGATTAGCTTCAGAGCTGGTAGTGAATGGCGAGAGAACGCCATTGGGATGCCCACCGGAAGAAGATATAACTATAGTGGTGGAGGAAGATGTAAAGCTACTTCCCAGAACGGTGGTGTCGGAAAAGGGTAGGCTAATGACAGGGAAGAAAATAGGAAAATGAACCCTGCAATTGGTCCCTGTAGAAGGGAAGGGCCTAGAAGAAAATGAGGTAACTCTGTGTGAGGCAGTAGTGGAGACAGCTGAATTAGTGCCCATTATGATGGTGAACCAGGCCCAAAAGACGATAAAAGTTAAGAGAGGGGAAGAGATAGGGAAAGCACTATCCCTATGAACTCTGAATCGAGTGAGATTCGAGGAGAAACGAGGAAAACTCGTAGAGCAAACAGAAGGAATAGGGGACGAAGATATATTGGCACCTGATCAATTTAGGGCCAGGGTGGGAGGTCTGCTGAGAAATAATCGAGATGTGGTGGCCAGATCAGATAAGGAATTGGCCCAGACCCACACAGTAAAAATGAAAATGGACACCGGCGATCACCACCCCCCTGTGAAATTGAAGCCCTACCAGACACCTATTCATATGACACCCCTTGTGGAAGAGGCAGTAGAAGAGATGTTGGAAGCTGGGATGATCGAAAGATCGATCTCCCCTTTGAGCTTTCCATTCGTGATAGTAGGTAAGAAAGATGGTGGGAATCGTTTTTGTGTAGATTTTAGGAAACTGAATTCTATATCGAAGCCGATGGTGGTGCCATTAATCACTAATCGATGACATATTGGCATTATTAGGGAAAGCGAAGTACTTCTCTACGTTGGACTTGAGGTCCGGGTATTGGCAGGTAGCCCTTGATGAGGCTGACAAGGAAAAGGCCGCATTTCCGTGTCACCTGGGACTATTTCAGTTCAGGGTGATGCCATTCGGTTTAGCTAATGCCCCGGGAATCTTCCAACAGCTGATGTCAATAGTGTTTAGGAGGAGGTGAGAGTTTGCCATGACATATTTAGATCATATTTTGATATTTTCAGAAACAGTAGAACAACATTTTTTTTTCCATCTAAAACAAGTGTTGGGAAGACTAAGAAAGCACGGCTTAAAATTGAAATTGTCGAAGTGTCAGTTTCTAAAGGAGGAGACTAGATATTTGGGCTTTGTTATAAACGGAGACGGTTTTAAACCCGACATGGATAAGGTGAAAGTCATAAGAGAAATGCCAGAACCTAAGACAGTGAGACAAGTAAGAGGCTTTATAGGGGCTATAGGGTACTACCGACGATTCGTCCCGGCATTCTCGAGAATTGCCATACCCTTAGTAGCCCTGACGAAGACATACGCTAGGTTCAAGTGGACAGAAGACTGTCAACGGGCATTTAATACCTTAAAAGAACAGTTAACAGACGTCCCACTGCTGACGTATACAGACCTCAGCAAGCCCATGGTACTATACACTGATGCCAGTGAGCAGTGTGTAGGAGCAGTTCTTACCCAGTCGTGTCCCGATAAAGAAGGACCAGTGCCAGGGATACCAGATATACTTTCTCTCTCATAAGCTCTCAGAGACACAACAGAGATGGCCAGTATTAGAAAGAGAAGCATATGCTATCATGAATGCTCTTCAAAAACTGGACTACTACTTGAATAGTGCAGTATTTACTATAAAAACAGACCACAAGCCTCTGCAGTACGTATTGCAGGCAGAATGGACAAATAATAAGATTCAACAGTGGGCGCTAAAGTTAAGTGGCTACCACTGTAAGATAGAGTATTTGGCAGGGAAGGAAAACACGGACGCAGATTTACTATCAAGAATACCGAAACAACTGGAAGAAAGATCTGTAAAAGTAGAGCAGGGAGTAGATGATAAAGCCTATAGAATCGGAGTAATTAACTCTAATAAGCTAAAAGATCGCCCTATGTTAGAATCGGACGAGGAAGGGGACGCACAGATAATAACCGATCCCTACTGGACAGATCGAATTGAGAAAGAGCAGGCAGACAGTGAAATAGCTGCCCTTAGAGAAAAGGTGGAGGCAGGAGAGACCAACAAGTAAGCCATAATAGAGGAAAGGCTGTATTTTCTCTCAGGTAGGGATTTTGAAGTCAAGCCCAAATTGTATGTGCCCAAAAGTTTAAGACTAGAGATATTGGAACAGTGCCACGAGAGGTTGGGTCACAAGGGAATTGATAGAACATATGATCTAATAGGTAGAAAGTACTATTGGCCCAAACTGTACGGAGATGTCACTAACTATGTTCAGAGCTGCGTAGTGTGCCAGACGCAGAGTAGAAGGCAGGAAATGGCACCATTGGAGGAGATGGACGTGCCGAACTTCCCCTTTGAGAAAGTGAGTATGGATGTATCAGGACCATATGGGGAAACTGCACAAGGAAACAACTATATAGTGAGTTTTGTCGATTGGCTAACAAATTGGCCTGAGGCATTTGCAGTACCAGACAAGAAGGCCAAAACTGTAGCCGATTTGATAATAAGTGAAATCTTCCCTAGGTATGGCGAGCCTGTGCAACTTGTCACTGATAATGGCACAGAGAATATAAACAGCATAATGAGAGAAGTGCTGACAGGTTTGAATATAGAGCACGTAAAAACATCTCCATAGCACCCCCTAGGAAACGCTAAAGTGGAAAGGTTTCATAGAACCTTGGGAGATGTGCTGGCCAAGCTGGCCAGAGAGAATACAGGAAATTGAGATTTGTATTTGACGCAGGCTCTGGCGGCCGTCAGGTTTACGATAAACGAAACCTCCAGATTTTCTCCTTACTTTATGTTGTTTGGCTGTGGATAACCTGTTGAAGCCCCGAAGAAAGTATATGGGAGAAGATCATCATCAGTCGTTGCTGGAACAGCAAAATAAATTTTTGTACAGGCTAGAAGAAGAACAAAGAGGGCACAGAAGAGAAGAAATGAGAGTCAATGCTGAAAGAAAGGTCGTAGAATTCAAGGTTGGAGACCCTGTCTACTATAAAATCCAACAGAGAGAAGGAAAGCTGGACCAAAGATGGGAACCGTACTACCGGATAGTAGAGCAGACGGGTACAGTATCATATGTAATATGGGATCAAGTGGCAGGACGAGCAAGGAGGGTCCATGTCAACAATCTGAAGAAGGCTGAAATAGCTAACCTGGAAATGATCGAGCCAAGGCCTAAGAAGACAAGGAAGAAATGGAGTCTGAAGAAGATTCGGAGGAAAATGAAGAGATATATTGACTTGGCCAGATAGACGAAGCGATCTGAGTGACGGATTTGGAACCCTCGTCGGGGATCAGCGGGGTTCAGTCGTCGGCTGAATCGGTGCAGAGAAGACCCTGTGATGTCACCATCGCACCCCCATGCACAAAGAACTGGAAGAGAAAAACGAAGGGATCCAATCAAGCAGTCAAGGGCTCTAAAAAGAGGCACCCTAAACATCAAGAAGATTTAGACGAGTGGGAGGAGGAGGATCAAATTCCCCTTTCCCGACTCAAAGAAAGACTGAAAAAAAGGAGAGATTTAGGCATCGAGTCAAGAAGTAATGAAGACGTCCAGGGCGCGGACTCGAAGCAGAAGGAAGAATCAGGAGAGGAAGAAGAGGACAAAACAACTCCTGAACGGGAATTAAACAGCGAGGGAAGGTTAGAGGTCGAGCAGGAACTACCTCTGAAGATGAGATTGAGAAGGGTGAAGAACCCCAAGTCTCAGTGGAACAAAGAAAGCGGTGCAGAATAGAAGCGATCGGTGTCGACAGATAACGACATTGGCTCATCCAAAAACCTACTGGCTGACTGTGGTGGATGTGGATGGAGGGGATGGAGTCGCGAGCTGCACCTCACGAAGGACGAAAGAAGATTATTGGCATTGCTAACTGGCCATCAGTGGTGTCATGAAGTACGACCTTTGAAGTGGGAGCCCCATGCACCTGTCCGGACCATTCTGTCTGCTAGGAGTTAGTTAGGGAAGAGAAGAGTTGACGTGTTAAAACTTAGAAAGAAATTATGGAATAATTGAGTAAAGAAGACTGAATGGTTATGAAGAATAAAAACAAGAGAATCTTGTTGCAGGGATGATCAAAATGAAAGGGTTGTTGATGATGATGATGGTAGCCACACGAATGGTAGCAAGGAACAAGATGGAAATAGAATACATAGCTTTAAATTCGGGTAGAACAAAATTCATGTTGCTAACAGCTGAAGAAGCTAGAAAGTGTAGAAATGATGCTCTAGGGAATTGTACATCGTTAAGCCCTATCTATATAGCTGGTAACTACAAAATGTGCATACTAGAATTGTTTGAAGGGAAGAAAAAGGGAATTAAGAGAACTTGTCAAGTAGAGGTATTAGCAAACACGGCATTACCACAAGCTATCAGTGTTTCAGACGTGGTGTGTGCAGTGGCCACACAGAAACCCATCAGCTTGTCTAGGGTATGTGGGGGAGAGTCCACAAGGACATTGAGAGTAAGACCACCATTATCCCTGTTAAAGTTACCCATGGGATGTTCGGTATTTGGGATATCTATTTTCTTTACCCCCTTATTACCAGGAAGAAGAAAGATATGAAGAGAAAGATTCAATCATTGAAATGATTGGCAGCAGCTTAGTCAATAGTACAGAGTTGTGGGAGCCAATGGTGAGGGGATTTGGCGCAGCGACACCGGGGCGACGTCACACATCGATGAAAGTGAATTTAGACGTATTTATTTTTAGAAAAAAAAACGCCAGAGAGGAACCCGGACGAAGCTCCGTCGAAGGGTAGGGTTTCGTTGGGGGAGGTTGACAGAACTGGCCCGTCTCAGCGGGTTTGTATGGTTATTTATTTTTGGCTCGGCCTACGGGCTCAGAGATACCCACATTAAAAAAGCCTTGTGCCACATTCGATCCCCGTGGGTGGATTGATAAATACCATCTATAAAAAGAATACCCGCTCGGCCCGGTGGCTAGGATCAAAGTGTAGTATCTGCGCTTTGTGATCTGCCGGTTCGGGTGTCTGTCGAACTCTCTGCTTGCAGAGAGGAACCCGGACGAAGCTCCGCCGAAGGGTAGGATTTCGTTGGGGGAGGTTGACGGAACTGGCCCGCCTCGGAGGGTTATTTATTTGTGGCTGGGCCTACGGGCTCGGAGATACCCACATTAAAAAGGCCTTGTGCCACATTCGACCCCTGTGGGTGGATTGATAAATACCATCTATAAAAAGAATGTCTAAACATAAAAATGTCTTAAAATATATATATATATATATATATATATATATATATATATATAAATTTTCTATATAGGTAGCACTCCATGATTTATACATGTTTTATTAAAGACGACAGAAAAGCAACTGCTATCATTTTTTTAATTAATTTTTCTCGTGTCCGAACAAATGTTTTCTTTTCTGGACACAAAATGTTTAAAAACCGTCCAAATATTCCGTAATTCCGAGCGGTTTCGGCTATAATGTTACCAATATCAAGGATGATTTTATTTTCCACTGGATGCATGGGTTCTGTGTAAATATCAAGATTATGGTGATGTTTTATTTTTGTTACGGTGTCCTTATTCTAAAGAGTCTATGTTGGATTCTTCCACCTACTATAAGATTAGTAGGAGAGAAGGCCTTGGGGGAACAGTCGAATATATTGAACGCTGGTCAACCTACCCCAACTCACTAATCGTGTAAAATACTCTACTGTTATACTTACTTCTTAATATCTGATATATCTGCTACACTAGTTTTTGTTATTTCTTAACCATATACATGGTCACAACATTTTCCAATCACAAACAGTATATTGTACCCTTGTTTGTAGATAATATTATTGGGTGTTTTTTTTTCTTCAATTATTTTTAATCTTTTTTAAATGAGGATGAGTTTATGTTTGTATTTTCTCCTAGTGTGTTTCGGATAGAGTCTATTATGTTTGTTTGTATGTTTAAATTGTTAACCATGTTTGCCGTAGTCTCTGAATATAGAATCCAGTGAAGTCCGTAATGTGTTCAATATCAGAGGTTGGCAGTGAAGATATTTTGGGAGAAAAAACAAAATGGCTCCCTTTTATACACGTCGGATTGAATATTTTGAGCTTTCTGATTGGTTAACCCTTCTATTGGTGAACTATAAAAATGAGTCAGCTCATTTTGTTTGGCTCACTAGTACATATATCCCCAAAACTGTAACATAAATGAGTTATAATAGAGCTTTGGTCGAATAGGTGTAACGTAAGTCGTCTGGATAGGCATGTAGTTGTGTGATCGATGTCATTATTTATGAGTTTTTATTCATCAGGAACACAGTTCCTTAAGAAAATTTGAACTCGTAAATGATGTTCGTTTTTTGTTATGTTTGATTTTGAAGGCGTGTTGTTATTTTTGAGGATAAGGTCTTACATTTTTTTCAATATATAATTAATTTTAATTTTTTTGTTCGTGTCATATTTTTTTTATTTTTTATTTTTTTTAAGCATTTAACCCCAAGCAAGGCGTGAAGCGACTAGGACGCAAGGGGTTACAGAAAATTTAGAGCAAGATCAGATAGGAGTGATAGAAAAAAGGATGAGGGTAGTGGATAGATCAGGGCAACTGGAGATGTCGATTGAATAGCTGGAGATTATAGCTCACAGGGAAACAGGAAAAGGGATGGGAGTTCCACAGGCGAGAGGTGCGAGACATGAAGCTATTAGAGTCGAAGAGACGGCTACATTTAGGAGTTTCGACAGTGAAAGGGTGAGAGCGGGATGCCAGCCTCGTAAACCGCTGGAACTCATGACGTCTGGGAACCAGCGAATGCAGCTTCTCGGAGCAATTTCCATGAAAGTATTTGTAGAACAGACAGAGGGAGGCGACGGCGTGTCTGTAAGAAAGTGACTGCAGACGAGACGCCAGGGCAGGGCCAACTACATTGCATTTGGGGTAGTATATTTCTTTATGATATTTCTAAGTGAAGATTCATCTTACTTATAGATGATTTGCATTTGGCTTTTGTAGAAGATATTTATATTACTGATTTTGTCTGCGTCCTCAGTATGGTTATTATTTACTTTTTGAAGAAATAGTGTAATCTGGTATTCGATGAGGTGGCGAGAATGACAGTTGTTAACTAGTGTCTGCTTTGCGTTGTTGAAGTCTTTAAGGAAGAGTAAACGAGAGGATGAATTCTTTTTTGCTCTCTTTAAGAAGCTTTTGATCACTGCTATTTTGTATCTGAGTGGGCATTCCCTCTTAAAGTTAAGGTGGCAAAAGTTTCTGCAAGTGGGTTTTTTATACAATAAGGTGGCGAAAATGTTGTTACTGTATTGTACACGAACGTCAAAGAATGTGAGTTTATTTTCTCGACTTAGTTCGTTGGTAAGGACAGATTTTTCTTTCAAATGTGGTTTTGAGAGTATCTATCGTCTAGGTAGCGGACATATATTCTGGATTTACTGACCTGTTTAAATATGTTTTCTACATAGACATGTAGTAATTGAAGATTTCGGGCCGAGCGGATTTCCCATACTTACATCATTAGTTCGGTGGTAGATATAGCCATTACGGTTGTAGAAGAGGACATTGGTTGTGCGTGCATATAATGATTTCTTGAGGATATTTGATTTGATCGATGGAGGGTAGAATGGTATTATTTGTGTACACGAAATTAAGGATAATGTCAATTGTTTTGATCGACGGGGACGTTTGTGAATAAATTGGGTTGGTTTTATACATTTTAGAATTTGGAGAAATTCGTCGGTAAATGTGAGGCTGTAGTAGGTATGGGTAATGACGACATTAAGGGAATTGGATAGCTCGTAGATAGCGGTTGGAATCTGGAAAATGTTTCATTGTGTTCAGAAAAGAAAACACTTGTTCGAACACAAGAAAAATTAAATAAAATACTTAATCGCAGTAACTTTTCTGCTGTCTTTAATGAAACACAAACACACACACACACACACATATATATATATATATATATATATATATATATATATATATATATATATATATATATTCATTGGCGACTATATATGAAAATAATGTTTAACGAAGAATATATATAAAAAATATTCTTCATTACCGGGACCCGAAAACACGTCCTTTCTAGGCACTTATTTTTGGAGGAGAAATGTTTTCAACTTGTATGTACATATGTGTGTAGATGTATACAGCTCGGGTAAGGTAGGTAGAAAAAAGAAGGGGTTGAGGTCGAATATTATGATTACTACTAACAGCAAGGATGTATTTTAGAAGAACATAATAATTTTATAAATTTATTAGATGTCCCTAATCACCCAACACCTGGTAGTTAAGTTAGTATGAAATAGGGCCACCCATTAATAACAATATATATATATATATATATATATATATATATATATACACAAGTATACTACAATCTACATCACTTGATAAGACACCAGAGGTGTTGAAACAAAATGGCTATTTTTGTAGTGATTTTATAACATATTTATGTTATAATTTTTGAATAAAGAATTATATATATATATATATATATATATATATATATAACTGTCCTCAATGGAAATAGTATATACAGGGTGTGATGGGTAAATTTTCGCCATGTTATATTTTTAATTCTGCGCTTGCGCGTTGTTTGTTTTTGATTTTGTCGACTACCCAGTTTAGTAGGGTCAGTTGGGCACCGTCTGTAAGTAAAAGTACACCATGACACTAGTCACTCTGACAGAAATCTCGAAAAGTTGTGCCGTACTGTTTGGCATTCGCGCTTGAAGCTGGAAGCTCCAATACAAATATTTCAGTGTGTTGGTGTCAATCTGAGAATAGTGCAGAGGATTCGGAAAGGGTTGCATAAATGTAATGGAGATTACGCATGAACGGCAGCTGGGAAAACTACCTGTGATTGTTCTGATAAGAAAAGACATCCCCAATTTGTTGGTGAGGACCTCAGACCCAACATGGAGGCCTCCATCATCTCCTATAAGACATGATCGTCAGTATCCTCTATTATAAATGAACCTGAGTCTATCCTAGTGGATAATTAATATACCTTCCTAGCAGCATGGCCCGGTGTTGCCCGTGCTTGATGCAAAAATCGTACCCCTCATAAAGAAATCGCAATCACTTGACTTAAAATATTTTTGTCCTTCCTTGCCTTTAAAGGAGTGCCCTTTGCCGTGCTGATGTTGCTACATGCCTTACTTCTTGCCTATCTCACACTGCGAATTTTTTCTAAGCTCTATACTAAACATTAAATCTGTTACGAAAAAAGAACTAAACAAAATGAACACAAAACGATCAGCTTTAAAAAAGGACTCGTAACTAGAAAAACCGAATGAAAAAAAATGTTAACAACAAATACTTTTTCACACCAAACTCAGTTCTGCGGAATCAGAATCAACGTTGAGTTTAAGCAAGCGAATGAGCCAATTGGAGTAAAGTGCCATGCAGATTTAAATTTTTCCCACCTGTGTCGAATGCAGCTATCGATTTTTTTTTTGCATGCTAGCATGCTAGTTAATATTCGTGTCAGTCAGCTGTTGGCTCTCACGCTGCCCAGTAGAATCTTTCTGCCTATTCGTGGCAGCCAGCTATAGGCTCTGATTCTGGCCAGTAGAAAATGGCCGCAAACTACATGAAAAGTGCCGTAGAAGAATGAAAAAATCGATTATTTCCACTATCGATGGAAGTTGGGAAATGCAAAGTCTATCTTGGCCTTCACGCTAACTTGGAGCATGTGCATGTAAATCTTGGTGCAAATCCGTCGAAAATTGCGGCCGTGCATTCGTTGTCTTTTATAGATAGAGATATATTCGTGTAACTCCGATCTGGCGTATGGTGCCACCCGTACATTTTTCCCTTATAAAAAAATGATTTTATCTTTTGTCTCGTGTATCATGTGAGTTCCTTTTTTGAGAGATCAAAATACAACAGACTAACCTCTTTTTCTCTATCCCTTTATTCCATCTTCTAGTTAAGTAAGTTAAAAAAAAGTATGAAAAAAATAGCGTTAGTAATCCTATACTCGTTGTGTGCAGCCATAAACAACCGAACGAGCAGCAGTTAAAAATCTTATACGTGTAAACAATGGAAAAGATGTATATTTGCTATGTTTGTATTTTATAATATAATACTATTATGGGAATATTACATGCATTATTATTGTATAATGTTAGTAAAACATCAGTCTTATCGAAATCATGTTTATTTTACATACAGCTGTATATTTTGACTATTGTAAATGGATATATATTTTGGTTAACTTAATAAACATGGACGGTGTACATAAGCTAATTTCATATCTCGTGTATGGTGCGGCAGCCTTAAATTTAGCTTCAAAATTCGGTTTTCAAATGTCGCATATATACGGTATATTCAAATCATCTAACATTCATATGTTAATTTCCGTTGTTAAAATGGAAATTATCACATAAATAACTGTGGCTAATAAAACAGATGTGTGTGCAGCCGAGGCAACCTTACCTCATCCTTTTTTTTTGTTTCTAGACACCTGCTTCCATTCACCCAAGACCGGTTTGAATGTGCGAAGCTCATTATTTTTGTTGTCGGTCCAGCGCATCTGCCATTTCTGTTCAAAGAATCTGTTTAAGAGGAACAAGAACTTGGGGATTTTGACTCTCACAGGACATTGGAAGTAAGTTAGTCAGAGGGATTGATTGACTGATCTGTATTTTAAGGCTTATCAACCTTTTGCTTGTTATTTAAAGCCATTTTCTTTGCATTATAAGAATTTAGGTGAGAGCTAGATGTATAATTTACTGATAGAAATCCGACTAATTAACGCTGGCTTGGGTAAAAAGACATAGATTCATACCCATCCCAAGGGTATTGTCATGTAAGTGAATATAACGAACCTATCTGGAATTTGAACTCGGCTGTCTGATTTCACATTCTGAGCCATTATCCATTATACCGACCGTACATTCAGGCTTACAACACCTATTGTTCCCAAGCCGTCATCAATGTAAGTGCTGAACAGGCTGGTTGCTTAACTTCGGTGATCGTATCCGAACCGTTGTTTCAACGTGATTTGTCTCGAAACTTGGACAGAGGGAAATATCACTTACACAAATAGGCCTGAACAGAAGCAATCCACTCGATAGAATAGTGTTTCTCAAACCTTTTTCACTTCAGAACGCACGTGTCGGATAACAAAAACTCTAGGGCAGGCATTAAATTTTACAGAGGTAAAAAAAATTCCTGAAATTTGAAAATAAGAAAATAATAAAGAATCCACCTTAAATAAGCATTTATTCTTAAGACATTACATTGCTTTGTGTCTCGGGCTTCTTAAAAATAAAGACTTACTCTTCTGTTAACTTGGAGCACACCTGGTTATCTTTCAGGGTGCATTAGTGCGCCAGGGCCGACTGGTTTGAGAAACGCTGCCTTAACAGAAGGATATACTTGGAAACGAATAGCCATTATTTACCGATCTTTCTTTTTAGTTTTCATTTATTTGATAGTATCTAATATCAGTGTGAGAATGGCGATCAGAATCCAGTATCACCTTGCTTTTCTTCTGCGTACATGTCTTTTTAATGCCCTTCTACAAGTGTTGTTTCCTTAATTTCATTTTATATGTATTTTAAAGTAGGTTATTGATGCTAGATATCTTCAAAATCACCTGCTAAGTTATACTAAGGTAATTGAAAACCCTACCAGTGGGCGTAATCTTAACAGTATAAGATATGCATTTGACACTGTGTTCATGGCTGATACGGAAAAAAAACTGCAGGATCTCCTAGACAGGCTAGGAAAAGATAATAAGAAAACGTACTAACAATCAACTGTAACAAGACAGAAAGTATGGCCATCAGCAAGAGAAAAATCCCAAGATGAAAATTACTAAACTAGTGTTATCAGTTTCAAGCAGATGAAGAAGTTTTAATATCTGAGAAGTGTTTTAACTGAGGATGGAACATGCGACCTCGGGATCCGAACAAGCATTAGACTAGAGAAAGACGCATTCCAAAAAGCTAAGCAAGAAGTAAAGAAACGGAATGTTGAATCGCTATCTGTTATCCATCCTTTTAAATGACAGTGAATTATGGGCATTCCTCCCACGGATGAGGAGAAAGCTAGAGAAAGCAGAAATGTGGTTCGACAAAAGATTCTAAAAACTCCATGGACGGATAAGTATGCAACAAGGAAATCTTAAACAATATTGCCACATAAAGAACTCTTAAGTGAAGAATCATGAAAATGCAGATGATATTTACTTGTACACAGAATTAGAAAGGAAGGCTTCGAAAATTTTCCCGTCACAGGGCCTACTGATCAAGAAATATAGGAGAAGGCAGCGAGACATGAAGAAGACAATCTCGTGTGCAGTGTTGGTTGATTTTGTTGAACAGCATATCAACACTTCTATGGGTTTACTATAAATAGGCATTGTTGGTAATTTCATTCTAAATAGGCATTGTTGGTAATTTCAGTTAAAATACGCATTGTTGATAATTTCACTATAAATAGCTATTGTTGATAATTTTACTATAAATAGGCATTGTTGGTAATTACACTAAATAGTTATTTTTGCTAATTTCATTATACATGGCATTGTTGTTAATTTCTCTATAAATAGATATTGTTCTAAACATCATTATACATATCTATTGTTGGTTGATTAATTGTGTTTAGCAGTATATCTCTCTCTATGGGTTATTTATTATCAGTGTCTAAATATTTTACGTAATTGTACACTTTAAACTAGAGATATTTTGTAAATATTTTTAGGATAAATTTATGTTTTAGTTATGTTAATTTGTTTGTAGATCATAAAATGTATTGTCATTCTATTATAAAACATATTTTATACATTTTTAGTGTTGCATTGATTGACGTTACGCTGTAATATTTTATTGTTGATCATTTTATTATAAATATGTACTGTTGATCGTAGATTGGAAATTTACTTTTTGCTCGTAGCTGGGATCCTAACAGGTGCTACCACCCCGGCTAATGGTGGACCCAGGAAGAACAAAATTTAAGAGGTGTTCCACGCTCCTCAAAACCACCCATCTTTCGCTCAGAGGGATTTCTGTAGTTTATCCTCATACCCAAGACTAAAGAATATGTTAATATTGACAACTGCGTGATTTTCTTTAGAAAAATTTCTTTGCTTTTGTTTCTTTGTGGACATTACTCTAGATTGATTGGGTTTTTACAGATTATCCAACTTTTGCAGGTCATTTAAAGCCTGAAATTACTTTTAGATTTAGTGATACAATAATGAATTAGTGATACAAGTTTTGCTAATTAACCCAAAGCTGGGGGGAAAGAGGTAGAGTCATACTTTTCTTAAGAGTATTAGCGTTCATGTGAGTATAAAAACCTGATGGGAATTGAAACTCAGTTCTCCGAGACAGTTTTCTAGAACACAACAGATACCTAAAAGAGGCTGGAATCTATCTACATGGCAAAAAAAAAAAAAAATATATAAATAAAAATAAAAAAATAAAAAAATAAATAAAAGAATAGAAATGTTGAAACGTCCAGACAAATTTTGGACAAGATTCTGTCACTGAAATTATTGAAGTTATTATTATTATTATTTTTTTTTAAGAACATGTTAGTTTGATTTTATTTAGTGGCATATCAACCTCTATAGGTTATTTAATGCTGAAATCTGAATATTTTGAATGCAACTGTATGCATTCTACTATAGATAAAACGTATTATTGGTAATTTTAGTATAAATATGTATTGTTTGTAATTTCACTTCTAATATGTATTTTTGGTAATTTTTTTATTTAAAAATATATTGCTGGCATTTTTACTATAAACATATATTTTTATTCTTTTATATTGTTTTTTTTGTGGGGTACACTATGGGCCCATAGCTGGGACCCTAACAGGTGCTACCACGCTGTGTTAGGGTGGACCTGGGAATTACAACAGTCAAGATGTGGTTCCATTCTCCTCAAAATCCACAATCTCTGGACCAGAGGTCTTGCTGCTGGATGTAGTATATCATCATACCAAAGGCTAAAGAATATGTTAATATTGACAACTACCTACTGTTTGATTTTCTTTGGACTAATTTCTTTGCTTTTGTTTGTTTTTAGACAATATTCTAGATTGCTTGGGTTTTTAAAGAATATCAAAC
Source organism: Acanthosepion lycidas (assembly GCA_963932145.1). Lineage (NCBI taxonomy): Eukaryota > Metazoa > Mollusca > Cephalopoda > Sepiida > Sepiidae > Acanthosepion > Acanthosepion lycidas. Next base: position 42,803,476 of record OZ010607.1, on the reverse strand, counting down.
CTTTGCAGCTCATTTAAAGTCAGAAAATATTTTTAGATTTAGTGATACAATAATGATTTTGTGATGTAAGTTTTGCTAATTAACGCATAGCCGGAGGAGAAAATGTGGATTCATACCTTTCTCGGCATATATGTGAATATAACAAACCTGACTAGAATTTGAACTCAGTTCTCTGGGACGCTCTTCTAGAACACAACAGACACCTAAAAAAGGCTGGAGTCTACATGGCAAAATAAAAAAAAAATATATATAATTAAAAATAAATAAATAAAACAATATTTCTTCAAAAAATGTATAGCAGTTAATTTTTTTTCAAAAATTTAGAGCTGGTAATAATGTATTGCTGGTAATAATTTTTTTTACAAAGTATTTCTGGTATTAAAACTTATTTTTACATTTTGATAGTGTTTTTGGTGGTTAACTATTTACCCATAGCTAGGGCCCTAACAAGTGCTTAGTAACCCGGCTCAGGGTTGAACTGTGGATTACAGCAATTAAGAGGTAGTTCCACGTTCCTCAAAAGCTCTAATCTCCTGATCAGACGGCTTGCTGCTGGATGCAGTTGATTGTCATAACCAAGACTAAAGAGCATGTTAATACTGACAACCACATACTGTGTGATTTTCTTCGGACTAATTTTTTCAATTTTGTCTGTTCTCAGACAGTGTTCTAGATAGGAGAGTCGTGTGAGTAGATCGTAGAACGGAGGGGTTAGGCTTGACAACGGAACTAAGACTGTTAAGAGCCACAAAGGAGAGGAACTTATGGAAAACCTTGATCGTCTATGTCCTGCGTTAACTAAGTATTTGAAGCCCTTCGGCTTTGGAGTTAGCAACAGAGGTTTCACTGTACCTGAGGGTGTTTGCATGTTTTTACGCGTTAACGAATAACTGCTGGCAGCGATAGAAGCTCATTCACAAACAAATAATAGCAGGGATGGTACAATACTGCAGGTAAACCTCTAATACATATGGACACGGAGTACAAATACTGAAGTCTCTACCGCATTGATTTGATTGCATTTATTCCAAACATTTGCAATATTTTCAAGTCTTCATGATAGAAGCCTTATTGTCGTAATTTAAGTATTGCATAAGGAACTGGATTGTGTTGTTTAAAAAAACAAAACCAAAAAAACCTTTACCCCAAAGCTTGAATTAACTGCAACTCTGTAGTTTCTGATATCTCTAAATTATTCATATTTTACAAATATAATAAGGTGAGTCGAGAGAACTTTCATTTTATAGATATTTAGCTTAAAGCGTATTTCATATTTGTCTAGTTTTCTCAGATGTGGTATTATAATTATTTACACTATTTACATTACTCTGTTGTGCACATCTTTGTTGTTCGAAATGTTTGGAATACAACAACAACAACAACGATAAGGACAAGTGTCCAGACAATGTAAATAGTATAAATAACTCATTTCAAGTACACATAAAAATTAACTAATGACCCGTGTATTTTATTATTATTTTTTTTCTTTGATTTCTGGGGTTTACACATTTCTTTCCGGGTCCTGCCCAGGGACCTAAGGTTAGAAATGGCATCATGCCACTTTCCACTGAAAAAAAAGAAAAAAAAAAGAAAAAAGAAATTACATAGATAAAGCCCTTCGTAAAGTGTGAGCTGTACTTGACAGAACAATTTTTTGTATCTCCTTGAGGCATGGACTTCCAAGAATCCCTTCAATTAGTCTACTGCAATCTTTTCCAACGAGTCCTAGGGCTCTAACTACAACAGGGATTGTTGATGTTCCCATATGCCACATTTTCGAGATTTCTATTTCATGGTCCTTGTATTTTGACAGCTTTTTGAATATCTTCAAAGATACATTGCAGTCAGCAGGGACTGCCATATCAATAAGGAGGCACCTTTTTTGTTTGTGGTCTTTAATAACAATATCTGGGCGGTTGGCCTTGATTGTTCTGTCAGTGTGTATTGTGTAGTCCCATAGAATTGTAACAGGTCCTATCTCCGTAATTATTATTATTATTATTATTATTATTATTATTATTATTATTATTACACGACTCAGAGAAGAGCGCGATTTAAGAAAAGAAAAAGAAAAATGGACTTTACCGTGTACTTAGTTAGTATACCTGTCTTCTTCAAGTTATGTTTAAAAATTGCATACAAGTATTAAAAAAAACATTAAAAATTCAAGTCTTTGTACAACTGTGGCGTGTTTTCAGAAAAAAAAACGGTTGTACTGGTAAACAATACGACAAAAAGAATGATACACAGGCAGCGTGAATGGAATGCAAATTAAACGTGAGTAGCTTGATAGGGAACGTGATCATCTTGAAATGTTCCGTTAATCGATTAGTTAATAATATTATTATTATTATTAAGGCGTATCATAATGATTTTCATTTTTTGCATTATCCGGGCACACATACCGAGAGATGTAATTGTTCAGCGATTCAATTGTTTGGTACACAATTGTCCGCGGCGCAAATGCCTAGGGACTCAATTGTCTGGTACGCAATTGTCCGGGACGGGAACACCAAGCGGCGGAATTGTTTGGTAAGTAAGTGTTCGGAACGCAAATTTCCAGTACGCAAATGTTCTAGAACCGGTAGGAGATTTGTCAAAACATAAAAATTTGCCAAAAGCTATAAAGTAGAGGATTTTGTGGAGAGCCATGATCGCCAATGTCGTAAAGTTGCATGGAATAAAGAAGAAGAAGAATAATCATCTACTAATATTTGTCTTATGTTGCTAATTTTATTTTGGCTGTTTGTGATGTGATGATATTGAATAGAACCCACGTAATATCGCCCCCACTTCCTAGCAATGAATACGAAACTATTTAGAAATGAAGGAGAAACAGCAGACAACATTAATGTCACTCTGCAAAAGAATCTGAGAATACCATAGACTGAACATGCAGGTAACGACAACACTTTAAGGAACATGGAACCAAAAACGACACATCTACAGAGTATCAGCAGTTTTAGGGCATATAAATGACGAATGAGAAAATTAGGGCATATAAATGACGAATGAGAAAATTTGACACGCACGAGACTATTTGAAGGCAATAGGGATAGAGAAAAGCAGCAAATAAACTACAGGTCGACTTTCTGTATTGGGTTGGCAGAACATGGCGTATGAAGTACAGTAAAAGGTCACGCATTACAAGATACTATAAATAATAGGATGTTAGTCATGTCCATAATCTTGACCATCACGTGGAAGCCCTGCACATACTTGAAGCAGAATAAAAAGTGATCGACTGGTCTGGTTGCATTTTATAGTTAATACGCTCAAAGTTAACAAAGAAAAACGTCCTTGACATTGTCATTGACTAAATTTGAATTGCAAAATTTTTAGGTTGGTGCAAAAATAATGTCGTTTTCTCACATATGTTACTATGTGAGAAAACGACATTATTTTTGCACCAACCTATTATAATGTACACGTACCTTTTAAATATAATTTTAAAATTTAACATTTCAATTATAAATTTCCACACTTTTTTAATAGTTTCATCCAAAGCATGTCGGGATATGCCACTAGAACGCAGGGGTTTACATGGAGTTAAAGTTAATGAGAAGACTGAGTATAGAGAGGAAAGGTAAAAAAACGAAGGTGGTTCAAGAAGGCAGAAGATGGCGATGGAGAGGATTGATGAAAGGTAAAAAAAGGAAGGTGGTTCAAAAAGGCAGAAGATGGCGATTAAGGTTGCATTCAAGTTTTTGATACTTGCCGTTATCAGGGAAGCAAGAAGTCGGAAAGGAGTTCCACAGGTGGGAGGTGCGAGAAAAGAGTAAAAGTTGCGGTTTTCTTTAGCATGTTCAACGGCAAAACAGTGAGCGCTAGCTTCCAATTTAGTTGCACGCTTAAATTTATTTGGTCGGACAACTAGGGAAGGAAGCACACCAGAGAATATTCCATGAAAATATTTGTAGAAAAGACAGAGGAAAAACCACGTCACGTCGGTGAGAAAGTGCCTGGAGACGAGATACCTGGTCGGGATCATTTGCAGTATTTCTCTGGATTTTGTGATGAATCTTGAGATTTACGGCAGGAGGACCAGAACAGATATGACAACAGTATTCAAATCAATGACGGACGGTAGATTTACAAATGTACAGGACTGAATAATGTCCGCAAACACCGCTGGGGTAATGAGTTAAGTAAATAAATTTACAAATACATTATGGTACAAAAATGTCTTTAAAACAATAAAGCTTGATTCACTAAATAAACTAAATCATCCACAAAAGTGGCAACAGCATAGATAATCATAAAATGTACATGTGTGGTGTTACTATTTGATATGAATTGCAATATTGTTGCGTTAGTTACTTATTAATCAAGGCTTATGTTTTCATCGTTACTGAAATCAAATGTATTTGAAATGTTTATGACAGAGAGAGTAAGGGAGAGTAAGGCTCTGCCTGGGTTCAAATATGATATTAGTGATGTACGCTGTGGAAACCGTGCATTGATACATTATCAAGCGTTGGGCCGTATACGGAAAAGAAAAAGCAGGCAACACATATGTATGTATGTATGCATGTATATATGTATGTATTTATAAAAGCATACCACATCTATGTAACAATGTATGTATGTAAATATTTCATCATTGGTTCATATTCGCAGCCCTTTATTTACACCTACAAACTTGTACGCATATATTTAGATACGTTTGCGCAATTTGTATCTGATTTTCGCTTTCGTTATTTCTCGATGAATAGATATGAGTAAGAAACGGGATCGACATGAAGGAAAAACAGAGAGAAATCGGGTACATATCCATAGATAAAAAAAAAATTAAGAAAGAAGGAAACAAGTATGAATTCCAATATACAAAGAAAATAAGACGAAGAGACAGAAAGAAATAAAAAAAAGAGAAAGATTGGGAAAGAAATAAAAAAAAGAAAGAAAGAAAAAAGGAACGATATATATATATATATATATATATATATATATATAAAGGTAAAATAGAAAATTACATATAGAGAGGTATAAAAGGAAAAAAGAAAGAAAGAACGAAATACACATACACGCATATAAAATAGAGAGAGAAATAAAGAAATATAAATACATATATTAATAGAAAGGACGACAAAAGAAGGGATGGATTGAAATAAAGAAAAGAATATTAAGAAAGAAAGAAATATGAAAAGAATATGAAAAATATCGAGATTGATTGACAGAAAAATAGAAACACAGATAAGAAAAAAATATGAAAAATAGAAAGGAAGACATATGCAGAGATATAAAACAAACAAGAAGACAGACAGAGATATAAAAGAAAAAAGAAGACAGAGATATAAAAGAAAAGAGAAGACAGATATAGATATAAAAGAATCAAGAAAAAATAAGACTTATGCATCGATATAAAAGGGAAAAAAAGAAGACAGAGATATAAAAGAAAAGAGAAGACAGATATAGATATAATAGAATCAAGAATAAAGAAGCCATATGCATCGATATGAAATAAAAAAAAGAGAGATATGCATCGATATAAAAGAAAAAAGAAAACATATGCATCGGCATCAAAGAAAATAGAAGACACATATAGATATAAAAGAAAAAAGAAAAAAAGAAGACAGATATAGATATAAAAGAAAAAAGAAGAAAGATATAGATATAAAAGAAAAAAGAAAAATGAAGACAGATATAGATATAAAAGAAAAAAGAAAAAAGAAGAAAGATATAGATATAAAAGAAAAAAGAAGACAGATATAGATATAAAAGGAAAAAGAAAAAAGAAGACAGATATATATATAAAAGAAAAAAGAAGACAGATATAGATATAAAAGAAAAAAGAAAAAAGAAAAAAGAAGACAGATATAGATATAAAAGAAAAAAGAAAAAAGAAGACAGATATAGATATAAAAGAAAAAAGAAGACAGATATATATATATAAAAGAAAAAAGAAGACAGATATAGATATAAAAGGAAAAAGAAAAAAGAAGACATATATAGATATAAAAGAAAAAAGAAGACAGATATAGATATAAAAGAAAAAAGAAGACAGATATATATATATAAAAGAAAAAAGAAGACAGATATAGATATAAAAGGAAAAAGAAAAAAGAAGACAGATATAGATATAAAAGAAAAAAAAAGACAGATATAGATATAAAAGAAAAAAGAAGACAGATATAGATATAAAAGAAAAAAGAAAAAAAGAAGACAGATATAGATATAAAAGGAAAAATGTAAATACATGTATATACAGAAACAAAGACAAAAAGATAGAAGGAAATGAAGAAAAGAAAGACTGAGAAAAATAAATACATAAATAAACGGAATGAAAGATATATAAATATATATATAGGCACAGACAAAGGAGTATATATATATATATATATATATATATATATATATATATATATATAGAGAGAGAGAGAGAGAGAGAGAGAGAGAGAGAGATGTAAAAGACAAATGAAAGAATGGAATAAAGAAAGACATACATGAAAGAATGAAAGAAAATATATACAGAGAAAAAGGGAGACTAAAAGTTAGAACGGGGGAAATAAAGAAAATTAAGAAAGATTTGAAGAGAAAAAAAAAGAAGTAGGACGAAAAAGATAGATAGATAGATAGATGGTGAACAGAATGATATATATATATATATATATATATATATAGATATATATATATATATATATAGATAGATAGATAGATGGTGAACAGAATGATATATATATATATATATATATATATATATATATATATATATATATAGAGAGAGAGAGAGAGAGAGAGAGAGGTAGATAGATGTTGAACAGAATTAGATAGATAGATAGATAGATAGATGTTGAACAGAATGAGATAAATAGATAGATAGATAGATAGATAGATAGACAAACAAAAGAAATAGTGAGAGGAAAGACAGATACATCGATATAAAAGAAAAAAAAAGGAAAAAATGCATATAGAGATAAAAACAGAGGAAGAGAGGAAAAGAATGATATATAGATAGATACATAGATAGGTAGAAAAAGATAAAGATAAATAATAAAATAATCGACAGAAATACAAACAAATAAAGAGCGAAGAACAGGGAGAAAGAAAAGAAGTTTAAAAAGAAGTAAGTAAATACAAATCAATTACGAAATCCCCAAAATGATTCAGTCGGCAAGTATTTCATTTTCCGGTTAACCTATTTGCATTGTTTTACTCAACGCCATTTTTATCAATCATGATTATTTGTCGGGAAAAATCTAATTTCCCCGATTCATTTGATAAACATTTATGCAATATTTTCGCAATTCAATATCGAAATTCGAATTTCGAGCATGAAGCTGCTGTTGGGAATAAATAAGACAGAAAAAGCCCGCCATTACGATTGGTCGTTGAGGCGACGCAACTCGATTTACGCAAAGGCGTCTGTTTGTCTGTTTATTTAAATATTGGTCACTTGCACTGATTTGGCTTGCTTTTGTGTTTCTTCCCGTCTTTGTTGTCTATGTGTTTTTGTTTCTAGTTCATTCCATCATCTTTTCATGAAGTTTATTGTGCCTGCCGGCGATTATTTTTACCTTTATTGCCGGCGAATGAAAATTTATAACCCGGGTGGATTAGCGCTTTGATAAATTTGTCTAAAAGATTTTGTAAATTCGAAAAAAAAAAAAAAAAAGGCTCTTTCTTGTATTTCATTCATAAATTTATAGTTTAGTAAAAATTTCCTCCCCAGATAGAAAGAATCTGAAACCTCTTCTGTTAGGTTGGTGCAAAAATAATGTCGTTTTCTCACATAAGTTTCTATATGGGAAACGGGCATTATTTTTGCACCAACATAATATAATACTTAGACAGTAAAGGGACTTGAAATAAAATGGCAAAGAATGGAAAAGGCTAATTTTGTGGCTGTTATGGAAGAGTGCTTTGGTAGGCAGTTGGTCGGAGGAATCGGTAAGTTTATTCTTCCTCTTCTACTTCTCCTTCTTCTGCTTCTTCTTCTTCTTGCCGTCTTCTTTCAGGACGTGCCCAATCATAGCTCTCCACATCTTCCTGTCCCTCGTGCCCCTTAGCAGCGTTTCTCACATTGACAAGCCACCTTGCTCCCTGACCCGTCATTTTTACACGCAAGCTCGTCATGTAGTAGGAATGCTGGCTTTCCCTATCTCTCTTGCACTCAATATGTCTTACGTTTGTCAAATTCTCAAAATCAACCGTCCTCATTATGGCGATTTTCTATGCGTAACTTAGATGTGGCATAAGATTGAAAGGATTTGGCACCCTGTCAAAACCTAACTCACCACTCAGTCGTAATATATCTAGCGAGATAAACTTACTAACCATTACAACACCGTTGAGGTACCCATTTCTTTTTCTAAGCGTACCTTAGATGTGGCACAAAGCAGAAAGTATGGATCGAATATCGACTCAGTCGTAATATAGCCGCAGGTATGACATGGACAGTGTGAGGAGAGTGAAAAGGATAAGGTAAAACATCCATATTACCAAATATGTGTATTTTCGTTGGATATTTTTTAATTGTTTCAAGAACGTCTATAATACCACTAGAACGCAGAGGGCTACAGGGTAGGAAGCAAAGAGGAATATTTTAGTGTGAAGGAATGAGGAAGTGACAAAAAGGAAACGGGTTCAAGAAGATAGATGTCAAATGACGTTGCATTTAAATTTTTGAAGATTGTAGTTATTAGGGAAGCAAGAAATCAGAAGGGAATTCCACAGGGAAGAAGTGCGAGAAAAGAAACGAATAGAGGGAAAGTGAGACAATGGAAAACAACGCATGACACACCCTGCGGGCTTAAGCGAGTGGATGACAGAACGTGGTCTGTAGGAGGAAGCAGAGGAAAGGAGCATCTTGCAAGGGATTGAGGGAAGTGCAGAGCCATGATCGCCTACGTTCTGAAAGAACATGGCACATAAAAAAGAAAAAGATTGCAGACAGACGATTTCCCACCTCACTTGTGTTTATTCTAGCCAGGAAATCGTCGAGAGACGTCTATTGTTCCATGACAAGGCGATGACAACATTTTGATTAAGCTCAGTAGCAGTCAGATGCTATCAAGTTTAAACAAATTTCAAAATTTATGAACGATGTCTGACTTTGATTGGATTCGCTTGCCAATTCGAGAACAATTTCCTCATGATTTTCTTCAACTAGAGTTTACAGAAGCTCCGAATTCAGAGAACACTTGTCGTCCGGATCAAAAAGCATGCTTCGAGAGAAAAATTCGTCGGTTGGAAACTAACCAAAATATCGTGAGAATTACCGAGCGCAATAATCTTCATTTCTATCATCTGAGCAATACTTTTTGCCATTTATTTGCTGCAGACCCCTTTTTTTCCCAATTCATATAGCTTATATTGGCTTATACGGTCTCTCTAAACTTAACTTAAAAGGGTAAAATCAATACAAGATTTACGAATTCTTACATTAAGAAAATTGGTAAAGAAAAAGAAAAGATTAGAAAGTAGTAATTAACAGTTAGCCATAATGATTATTAATAATTAACAATTATTAGTAATTTAACATAAGTACTACAAAGAGTAGTAATGTCAAAAGCGCAAGTGGATAATTTTACCAATAAAATGGTATTAGGTTGGTGCAAAAATAATGTCATGTGAGAAAACGACATTATTTTTGCACCAACCTTATATAATGGTTGTCTTAGTCACACTTAATTACGACTGGGTTGTGAGTTCGATCCTCACTAGGTGCTCTATATTTTCGACATTGTGCCATATCTAAGCTGCTTTTAGTATATCGCTATACACAGAGAGGTTGAATAATACACAATGTAATGAAAATTCGGTGTATAGTTCCGCTCAATGTGACCTTATTGAACGTAACTGAAGAATCCGCCATTGTGGGTGAGTCGGCGTGACGTATTTATACAAATCATAAGACAGGGGAGGTAATCGAGTTGTCTTACCACACACAAAAAGATGAACTTTCCGCCCCGAGTTGTTGCTAACGTCGTTGATATGTGACTGACAGTATGGGGGGTTCTTTTCGATGAAAACTGTGGTTTCGAATTTTAATGTTACATTTTTTCTTTCTCGTCGGCTGCATTGTCTAATAGGTCTTTCAGATTATCTTCTAAATATTTCAATTCATTATTGTTTGTGCGACTTCCGTTTTTAAGATGGCATCCGATGATTAATCTTCCTAGATCTCCGCGTCGTCTTGCTGTCTATGTAAAGTAAATCCGTCTCCGTATTTTAAAACTTGTTTGGTCCTGATGCAGTTTAAGGATGAGTTGTGCATCTTTGCGATATTTCGATGATTGCGTTTTGTGTTAACATCTATGTATTATATATAATTCAGTTATAAGCAATCTTGCAGATGTATTTATGAAAATTGTCTTTCTTTTTCCTGTCTTTTAGAGTCATATTGATTTGCATATAATTATGGTATAATTTCATTAAAAATCTCTCCATTAGATTTCTCATGATTAATTTCGCTGTTCATCAATCTAATTACTAGATTGCTTCGTATATATTCGCAACTGATTTTATAGTAATTATATGAAAATTGATCTATGTTTTTGCCACCATCCATGGTGTGACCATTTATACGGACAGATTATTTTAGATGTAGCCCGATATTTTTTTTTATTTTGCTGGCGTTTTGTTTCACCAGAATATTTTTTTAATTATTTCACCAAAAGCAAAACGCAAAGACTGTTACTGAGTTTTAGAGAATATGGTAACAAAATAAAAATTATTACGGAGGGAGAATAATAAATGAACAGGGTCTAAGAATATACAACATAACGATTGAAATTTATAAATTTTGAGCATCAAAGATGATTAGGATTCAAGAAGCCGCTAGGCACTTCTAAAAGCGAGAAGTGCAAGAGAAGAAACTGCTTTCATAGTATTTACGGTTACATTTAAACTGTAAGAATGGTGAGATCTTTCTGCCAATCTAGTATTATAGTATGCTGAAATTCATAAAGTCTAGGTGCCAAAGAGGAAAGTTTAGCAGAAAAATTACCCTGCAAATATTTAAAAAAATGCACAGAAAACTACGTTATGGCGGTGGAAAAAAAAAACCCAAGACGAGATGTCAACTCAGGAGAAATAATTTTGAAGATTGTTCTTTGTATTTTATCAATAATCTCTAAATCCATTGCAGACCCCTCCCCAGACCAGATGCGGTAGCAATAATTAAACTATTAATTAATTATAGACTTATTAATATAGATTCTGACAAAAGTCGGATTTTTTAAATCATTTCATCCCAAGCAAGAGAGTAAAGACACTAAGACACAAAGGGTTACAGAGTGTGAAAGAATAAGAAATAAAAGAAAAAATAAATAGTAACGAGCGAGGACAATAAAAACAGTATACAACGAATGCCTACATTTAAATTATTGGTGACCAAAACAGGTTAGAATGCATGGACTTGGAAAAGTGTTTCATAAGCAAGAATTGCGAGAGCAAAATATATTAGCATAGAATTTACGGGTGAATTTAATCAATTCAATTGTAAATCGATGCAACTTTTTGCCAACGTAGTAGAACGTTTAAATTCATAAAGTCTAGGTACCACAGTCAATCAGAACAATTACCATGAAAATATTTATAGAAAAGTTAGAGGGAAGCGACATTACGGAAGTGGGAAAGTAACTAAAGCCGAGATGACAGTTCAGGACTTCTTGGGATTTTATCAAAATTCACTAAGTATATCGAAGGAGCGCGAGACAATAGGTGATAGCAATATTCAAAGCATGGACGAATGTTAGATTTATAAATGTGGAAGCTAGATTCTAGACAGGGAAATTGTCTAGCACGACACAGTGAACCAACTTTCTTTGCAGCAGACGTAGCAATTAATTCAATACAAAATAATGTGTATTGCTGCCATATTCGGGCCAGGATCTATTCCGTCCCCACTTTTCACTTTCATGCGTTGATAAGAGATAATATTCGCCCACTTGGTTTGCATGTTAATGCTAAGAAAATTCTTCTGCATAAATCCATTCGTAGTTGTTATGGAAGACGCAGAATGCTTTCCCTTACGACGAGAGTCGAGAATTGGTATATGTCTATTAGTAAACATTAAAGTAAAATATTTTCTTCTTCTTCAACATCCTCCCCCATTTTCTTCTTCTTCTTCTTCTTCTTCTTCTTCTTCTTCTTCTTCTTCTTCTTCTTCTTCTTCAACATCCTCCCCCATTTTCTTCTTCTTCTTCTTCTTCAACATCCTCCCCCATTTTCTTCTTCTTCTTCTTCTTCTTCTTCAACATCCTCCCCCATTTTCTTCTTCTTCTTCTTCTTCAACATCCTCCCCCATTTTCTTCTTCTTCTTCTTCACCAACCTCTCCCTTCTTCTTCTCCTCTTCCCCAATCTCCCCTCCTCCTCATTTTTCTTCTTCTCCTACTTCTTCTCAAAACTCCCCCTCCTTTTTCTTCTTCTTCTTCTTCTACTTCTCCTAAAACCTCTCCGCCTCCTCCTTTTTCTTCTTCTTTTTCTCCTCCTACAACCTCCTTCGCATCCTTCCTTTTCTCAAACATCCTCCCCCTTCTTCTTTTTCTCCGTTTTATCATTTACGTTATATTTATTTATTTAATTTTCTCCCACTGTTCACTCTTGTAACGTGCCAAAAACCAGGCGATTTTTCTCCGTTTGACGGTGGCCACCAGTAACCTCTTCTTGCCACTGTCAAACGAAGAAACATGGCGTGGTTTGGACACGTTACATGGCACGACAGCTTGTACAAGACCATAATGCAAGGCACCGTTGAAGTTGAACGTAGGAGACGACGCCGACATAAAAAAAAAAAAACTGCTTGGACAATGTCACACTATAGACAAGTGTGACTACACCAGAATTGCTGATGGCTGCCGTTGATGGACCGATGTTGGGAAAAATCAATATGGCTACTGCATTTGGGTCCCCACCTACGATGACGATCACGGGATGATGATTAGGATGATGATGATGATGATGAAGATGAAGTCGTGGTGATGATGTTCACACTTGAGTACTAAAAAATGTAAATTACATAGTTTGAAGTTTAATTTACATTTTTTTTTTAAAGGTAAAGCACATTTTTTGATCGACGCCTATACTTTTGTATTTCATATAAGTACTCATGGTTTTGATCCAGACTAGAATTTTACATTTTTTTTTTTGTAATTGTTGTAGCATACCTACAGACGATAATGAGTATGTCCCCATTCACGTAAATACAGCAATAAATACTGTATGTTGGTTTGCAGTTTTAGATTCATCTGCAGCTTTGCTGGTCAAACTCTCTGCCTCTGGGCAGAGGATCCCAAGACGAGGCTATGTCAAAGGGCAGAGTCTCTTCTCGGGAAACAGCTACCCGATCTAGTTTTATACTGGGTCTATGGGTAATTTTTGGCTGAGACAACGGGCTCGGATGCCCCACAATAAATTCGACCTTGTGACCCATCTGACCGCGTGGCAGATATCCTTCACGTGGAGATACATTGTGGAATTCACTTGACTCACTTCTAGCAGTTGACTACTTCTACTCGCTGCTGGCGAATCTTATATGTGTTGCTCTTGTCTTAAGTTCATTATCAGCCTCGTTTGATTATTTTATTCAGTAACCTTCTCTAGGTTACAACAATAATCCCCCCAAAATTATTACTAGTTCTGCTGTTAGAAATGTTGGTTCAATGTGTCGTGCTAGGAATTTTTCTTGCCGTAATCTATCTTACATATTAATAAATTAATCTTTCGTCTTTGCATTGAATATTGATGCCACATATGGTATGTGCTCTTGCTATATCGCTAGAGCTACTTGATAAAATGCAAAAAAGAATTGGCAATAATATTGGTCCTGACACCGCATGTCGGCCCTCAGTAACTTTTCCATCGCCATAATATAGCTTCCCTATACCTTTTCTATAAATACATTCAAGGTATTTGTTCTAATGAACTTTCCTCTATGGTAGCGAATTTAAGCGCAGTACTAGATTGGCGGCTAGGTTTCATTATCTTGCAGTTGAAATAACTTGATGAAACCGTAAGTTCTACGCTAACGTTTTATTTCCTCGCACTTCTTGCTTGTGGAACGCTTTTCTGGCTTCTTGCTTTCCAGTCAACTTTTATCTTCAAAAATTTAAATGCAATGTCGATCGTTATTTTATGTGTTCTCAATTCCGGTTCTTTTATTGCTCTATCTATCTATCTATCTATCTATCTATCTATCTATCTATCTATCTTTTATAAAGGTTTTTTTTTCTTTTTCTCATATTCGTTTACGCTCAGTAAAAAAAAGCTCCTCAGTGGCTTTACTGTCTTGCTTGGTCTGAAATGATTTAAAAAAAAAACACAAGACGACCTTCCCAACGTAAGAGACTGGCGTAACACAAACTTTCTCTCATTGTTCTACTTACTCTTCTTCATTGGTAAAATAAGCTTAAGATAATCTAATATAATAAAATATTCTTCCATATTAGTATCCCATCTTTATATATTAGTAAATAAAATCGTTTCCCATAAAAAAAAGTCTCCTTTCTTCATATAAAATGTCTCACATCTTCCATTTTTGGTCTCCCATTAGTTTCCCATCTAAATATTAGATTAGTCTCTCTATTAGTGTCCTATCTAAAATGTTTAAAAATAGTCTCCCATCTTCATATGAAAAAAGTCTTTCAATTAAAATTTAAAATAGTCCGATCTTAATATCTTATTCGCTCACACTATTGACGTGATATGTTTAAACTTTTGACCTAGTTATGATAGTTGATATGAATTTTATTTGATCACATGGGAATTACATCCAACCACATCACCTTTTTGACAGAGAGAGAGAGAGAGAGAGAGAGAGAGAGAGAGAGAGAGAGGGAGAGGGGGGAGACATAGACAGTAGAAAGACGTTAGCGAGAGACAAAAAGAGAGAGGAAAGAAAATTAAAATTAATTCGTATTAATTTCAGAATACTCAAGAGACGAACAATTAATTATTTTCCTCGCTATTTTTTTAATTATGTAATATTGTAAGTTCCAGACATTAGGCAAACTTTTTCAGAAAAAAAGAAATTATCGTTTTCTTGATGTTTATATTGATAGATTATAGATAAAAAAAATTATTCATTGCATATCTAGATAAAAGCATAAAATATAATTGCTACACGTGATTAACAAGAGGCAATGTGAAAAATTAGCTGTAGGCTATTTTTTAATCGTCATCACCCCATACATGGCAGTAATGACACAAGGTTTTACAGGGTATGGAAGAATTATGAACAGAAAAATTAATAATGAAAGCGAAGAGGAAAGAATAAGCATGAGAACAGCAGATAGCAATTACCATTGCATTTAAAGTTTTAAAGTTTTGGATATTAAAGTTGGCTAGAAAGCACAGAGCCGCAAGGGATTTCACCAAGCTACAAACACGAGAAAAGAAACTGTTAGCATAGAATGTACGGCTATAGCTTGCCAGATAAAATGTAATTTGATAAGATCTCGACTCAGGTTTAGTCTACTCTTTCTTTATTTTTATATGCCATGTCCTTTCAGGACGTAGACAATCATGGCTCTCCACCTCCTTCTATCCCTTGCAGCTCTCAACAAGTTCCTTCTCTCTCCTTCCTCCCCCAGACCATGTTCTGTCGTCCACTTGCTTAAGTCCGCCAGATATGTCACGCGTTGTTTTCCCTTGTCTCTCTTTCCTTCTATTCGACCCGTGAGTATCAGATTCTCCAGGCCTTCTTTCCTCATTATGTGTCCCAGAAAATTAATCTGCAACTTTTTGATATTAAGTATAAGCCTCCTCTTTGTCTGCAAACTCTCATCGTTGCTCAACACGCCCAATTCATGATATTCACAGAAATTTAAAAAGATGAAAGGATTTAAGAAGTTATTTTTTTTTAATCCGATTCACCCCAAACAAGGTAGTAACGCCACAAAGACACCAGGGGTTTACTGAGCGTGGAAGAATTAGAAACAGAAGAGAAAAGAATAATCAGGAGAACAGTAGATACTGATAGCATATAATTTATATTAGGTTGGTGCAAACATGATGATGTATTAATGTCGTTTTTTGACGTTAAAAATACGTCAAAAAACGACATTATTACGTTATTATTTTTGCACCAACCTAATAGATTGATGATATCTCTGTGCCTAAATTCAAAAGGTCTAGGTATGATAGCGAGAGGCAACCTTACTGAAACTGAGTTGCCAAATCAGGACCAATAATTTTGCTAGGTCTTCTTTGGATTTTTGCCAAGGAGCTCCATGTAAATTGTAAGGAAGGAGACTTTTTGGTATTATCGGTTTAGGGGAGGGGGTAGTTACAGCGTGCGGAAGATTTGAGGAGTGATGTAAAACAATACCACAGATTGACCTAAGCCTTTTGAGTAAATTTGGTTAAACGAATCTGTTCGGAAAACGTCGATACTTGTACGAGCGAGAAGAAACAAGTCATCGTGACTGAGGGTTTGAGAGTACTGGCGTTATTCAAACTATTGATCATGAAAGATTATGCACTCGCCCAGAGAAGCTGTCACTAAATTCCACTCAGTATAGTTGTAGTATATATGTCCCTGATCAGGTGTCTCCGACAGGGATCGGGTAGCCGTCCTAGCAAAGTTTGCTTCGTTCGGGCGAAAGAAACCGGGTATCTTATATATATATATATATATATATATATATATATATATATATATATATATATATATATATAGATAGATAGATAGATACACCTAGACAAACCTACCTAGATTTCACCTAAACGGATCGTCAGATTGCAAAGTATATATATATATACATATATATATATATATATATATATATATATATATATATATATATATATATATATGTATATATATATATATGTATGTATATATATATATATATGTATGTATATATATATGTATGTATATATATATAATTATAGGATTGGTGTATACGAAATAAATTCAAATAACCATAAAATACTATTCTTAAAAGACTATTTCAACATTTTATCAAGTGATGGTGTTGAATGACAATGGTGTTTATAACATATTTATGTTATGATTTTCGAAGAAATTATCTATATACATATATATGCATACGTGTGTGTGTGTGTAGCCCTGCTTAAGAATTGTAGAAAAATAGTAATGAATTCAAGTACTTAAAATTCATCATACAGAGAGTAAATCGATTTTTGTATTTTTTGCGCTGCAAATATTTGAATATTTGTATGCATATATATTAACCAACCAGGGTCGTCGAACGAGGCACGCCCCATTCTTTGAATTAGCAGATGATAAAATATATTACATCTGAATTTTTACGGGTCATCTTTAGAATATAACAAAAATATATAGTCTTCCAGAAAAAAGAATATTTAAATTATCAAAATTATTTATTAGAAAATAATAAGCACTTGATTATAAAACTTAAATGTTAATTTATTTCGGAGCCATTTTCATTCTCAAGACTTTTTTTTTATAAATATCAAAACATTTCGCTTGGAAAATTAGTCTTCCAGCTAACTTCACCAGGGTGTTGTTCGACAATTTGTCTCATTAACGGAACTGAAATTGTCAACATTAATTACTTACATCATTCGCTTATTTATTTCGAGTATTCAACATTACAAAAATTACATTTAGCCTCATTCCGCTAACTTTTTTACATTATGCAACAGTAGGAATTAGCTTCCTACACCTTTTACACAGCCTACAACTAGAATTTATACACACAGCACAGGCAACGTAAACTTGTGATATATACATCCGCACACATGCAACAATAGCGTCTCTAGCTTTTTCTCGCCTTCGTTTTCAACTGGAATTAATATACATCAGTCCTGGCTCGTTGTTTACGAGCCAGGACTGATGTATATTAACAAGAGTTGTCCCATACATCTGTAAACACATAAACGCATTAATTGTTTAGCCTATATTAATGCAATTGATTAATAAGTTGTACTGTTAACAAGGATATTTTTTCTAATTTCATTTCTTTCAGTTTGTAAAGAAGTAATCTTAAAATTTGTAGATCTGTGTTTAAGAGTAATTTAACTCTTTGAATTTACACGCATATTCAGCTATATATATATATATATATATATATGTGTGTGTGTGTGTGTGTATGTGTGTGTGTATTTAGGCAGTAAATTGTCTTGTAGGCATTACTGACTGAATAAATTAAAACACTGCCTATTTTTATCATAATCCTTTCATATCCACGAATATTTTCCGTATATTATAATTGAATAAGGCAAGAAATGTACTGTAACCGCGAGAATCATTTTATGATACTTTAATAGAAGTGATTTTTACTGTAACATAGCTTTTTTGCCTTAATTAATAGTAATATACAGAAAAAATATTCATGAATATGAAAGGATTATGATAAAAATAAGCAGACATAATGTTTGTAATTTATTCATTGACACACACACACAAACACACACATTGATACACACGCCTATATATATGTGTGTGTGATAAAATAGATAAGTTTAATAATAAAATATAGTTTTAATGTATGCTATATTCATTGGTTAAAGTGCTCAGTATCAGAAATACAGCGTATGTAAATATAAAAGTTTATATTGAACTCCCCACCCAGCGAAGGCAATCTGTTTAATGCTTTTACGCAATTGTCAGCTCCCTTGAGGCTGATGAATTATTTTGCCTTTAAAATCCCTTGCTCACAGACATTCGATTTCTCACAAGCCTCTCTCTCTCTCTCTCTCTCTGCTGCATCGCTATTTCCATGTTAAGAGTTGAGACGAACTACATTCCTTATTTCGACCCTCGCTCCATGCCACGCACATTGTAGAGCAACGCCCTCGTTCCTTTCCTATTACATTAGTGATATGTAAGTTCATCTTGAGCAACTTAGCGCACGAATTACTGCATTGTGGAATCGACTCCCAAGAGGATAATTCCTCGATCATTACTATTCTAACCTAAGTCTACCGTCAGCCATTATCTCCCACACATACACCCATGTTCAAATTAATTGAAACAAAACGAATAAATCCGTTATTATTATTTTTTTTTCCAATGAAACATTGCCCAGTACACATGTTAATACTTCGTATCTATATTCCACGAAGTCGTTCCTTTCAGATTGACCACACATTCTCCATTGCATTTAAATCAGGAGAGTTTTCGGGCCAGACTTATAGTACTTTGATTTGTTCACTGGTAAGGCTTTCCAGTGTGTTCGTCCAGCGTTACAATCATCGTAGGCTTCCATGGGGTAACGTCCATTTCAGACAATGGCTGTAGGACAACTAATCGGCAGTCGAGACAATAGTGCCTGGGCGTGATGAAAATCTAATGCAATCAAGAATGACGCAATATTTTTCAAGGCGAAACAAATTTCATCATACACCCCAAAAATAGATTCATATTACTGCACACCACTGCAAATAACCTGACGGAAAAATAGAAATCGATTACACCCTGTCACTCCAGTGGGTCTCAAGCTATCCCTATGTTGGAAGAAAGGAAACTGAAGAGGTTGTTTCAATTGATTTGCAAGAGAGTGTATACGCTTAAGCTGTATCGCTTACTCTGTAACTCTGTACCTCGGGTGGCCTTGTATAAGATTAAAACCATTATAAAAAAAATGAGTTTTCTACATATATAAATATAATATTCTTGTTTTATTTACCCATTTATAAGAATGACAATGTTTTACGGGAGAATTAAAGATCAAACAGATAATAGAATGGTATATAATGATAAAAGAGAAAAAGAAAAAAAGTAGGGTTTTATGTATAGAAGAGAAAGAAAAAATGAAGGATGCAGATAATCTTATAAATAAATAGAATGAAATTATTTCCAATTGTCGGCACCCAGACACATTCGTTTTTACAAAATGTGTGGAGAAAATTGAATCTCGGGGTCGCTATTAAATAACAGCCGTTCATTTGGGGAAAAAAAACATCGTGAACCGGTATTGTCAATGTGTAAATAAAACAAAACTATTTGAGACAATAAATGTGCGGTGGATAATGTCTCGGGAAGAGAAGTCAGAGAGACGAGTTCGAATTCTAGTCACGCGTAAATACCCTAGTGAAAGGTATGAATCCATCTCTACTCCATTCCCACTTTTGCGTTGAATAGCAAAACAAACTGGGTTTTATAACCTTGGTTGTCAACCAGTCTGCTGCAGAAAGAAACGCAAACCAACTGCAGGATAATATGCCTGGTCAGTCATGAATTGATATCGAAAGAGACATGATCGCTCAAGCGTGTATGACATTTAAGTGTGTGAGTTTAGACAATACTTTTGGTGATATAAGCGCAGAGGGTGTGAAGGTGATGCCATCAACATGTTTTGTTGTTACTCCTTATCGGTATAAACACGCATGAGTTCATTTTACGGCTGCATCAGCGGACGGTTTCGAAAGAAACCGTTGAAGCTAGGTTTGCACTTTAAGAAAAAGCATTCCGGATTAAGTTTGTCGATATCTCGACCATCATTCCATATATGACCGAACCTCTGTGTTCGATGTGTCGCTTAGCGAGAGAATGAAAACGATTATTTTCATTGTTTCTATAAGAGAGATTTCAAGGTCCCCAGCCTTGTTTCAATTGGTAGATCTGCATAAAGCGTCCCCAGGCCTCATCCTCAGGACTAATACTGAAGCTAACATAAGAATACTGAAGATTCGACAAGGTTATGTTTTTTTTTTTTTTTTTTTTTAGTTTCCTTTTTTTTTTCGGGGCGCGCAATTTTAACAATAAACGAAATACCGATGATACCGTGTTGATATCCTACACAGACTGAATGTAACAGGACCTGCTCACACACACACGCATGTATATATATATATATATATATATATATATATATATATATATATATATATATATATATATATATTAGGTTGGTGCAAAAATAATGACGTATGACGTAATAATGTCGTTTTTGACGTCTTTTTTTAACGTCAAAAACGACATTATTACGTCATTATTTTTGCACCAACCTAATATATATATATATATATATATATATATATATATATAAAAATGGTAAATTAGATAGGTTTAATAAGAAAATATAGTTTTAAGTTATGCTATATTTCTGAGTTAAAGTGCTTGATATGATGGATAGAGTGCATGTAAATACAAAAGTGGATATTGAAGTTCCCGCCTAGTGGAGACAGTCTGTTTAATACTTCTACGCAATCGTCAGGTCAATCGTCAGGCTCCCTTGAGGGTGAGGAATTAGTTTCCCCTTTAAAATCCCTTGCTCACAGTCATTCCCTTTCTCACAAGCCTCTCCCGCTCTTCTATCGCTATTTCCATGGGAAGTGTTGAGACGAACTAGTAAAACTAAAAGTAAAGTTAAGCGAGAATAAATGATTAATCATGGACTCTAAGAAGAAAGAATGTATGGATGTCAGTAAGTGACAAAATCCAACATGCGTACTACGAACTGAAAATGGCAGCATCAAACCAGAACAAAAAGTTAAATGTTTTTGGAAGTGTTTTAACAAGGAAATGGAAAATGACCCTCTGACATGAAGTAGCATAAGCTTCATATCAAAAGCAAAGAAAAAAAAATCTAAAAAAACCCACTTGCGAGGGGAAAAATAATTCCCGCCAAAATAGTTTACCTTAATTTTAGACTGCTCGTTGAAAAAGGACACAGCCATGTTTTATAATGTCGACTTCTCATATTTTTCTCATCATATTTCCATTTGCTCCAAAGGCCTCCTAATAAGTCTTATTATGAATATTATAGTTTTTCCATCGAAATGTTTTCATTGGCCGAATATATCCACAGACACACAGACATATACACACATCTATCTATCTATCTATCTATCTATCTATCTATCTATCTATCTATCTATCTATCTACAGATACACACACACACACACATATATATATATTAAGAATAAAATTATTGGTAATATTTATGAAATTTTCAGATCAGTTGAGAGCTATATATCAAAAGACAGAGCAAAAATTATTATATAATAAAAAACATAGGTGACATTTTATTTCATTGAAGTCGATAAACAGGACTTCAAATATTCAGATTGTATATCAAATGAAAATGGAAAAATTTACTGTAGATACAAAAAATTAAGAATAGTGATTTCATATAGAGAGAGAAGGGGGAAAAGATATTGAGTTATCATTGTGTAGGAAGGGGAAAATGAAACGTTATGTCGTTTCTGTTGTATTAATACCTGTGATGACTTAAACTGACATCCGGATTGTAGACAAAAATCGTTATCCGAAACTGGCAATTATATATATATATATATATATATATATATATATAAATAATTAAGTTATAAGGAACTTGGTAAACCGAATTGGTAAATCCAAAGAGGAATAAATCCTAAGAGCTCAATGTTAGGACAGAGCTAATATGTAATGAAAAACAAACCACTTTAATGTACCATTACGATAATTTATTTCACCTAAATCCTTTTTTAAGGATTCAGGATCATCGGGTAAATCTTCCAACAACGAATTGAGAATTTTCTCAATTCGTTGCTGGATTTAATATTAGTTTGTATTAATTTCTGGTAGTATTAATATTAGGTTGGTGCAAAAATAATGACGTAATAATGTCGTTTTTTTTTTTCTCAATTCGTTGTTGGAAGATTTACCTGATGATCCTGAATCCTTAAAAAAGGATTTAGGTGAAATAAATTATCGTAATGGTACATTAAAGTGGTTTGTTTTTCATTAAATAATTATATATATATATATATATATATATATATATATATATATATATATATATGTATATATATATATATATATATATGTAAAGTTTTTTCTTATATTTAAGTTGTACTGCGTTGCACTACATATGGCTGATCTTTTTGTTTGTAAGATTAACCTGGATTTAATATTAGTTTGTATTAATTTCTGGTAGTATTAATATTAGGTTGGTGCAAAAATAATGACGTAATAATGTCGTTTTTTGACGAATATTTAACGTCAAAAACGACATTATTACGTCATTATTTTTGCACCAACCTAATAACATCTTACACATATGTATTGGTATTTAGTTTCTAGTTTAGATATTTTGCATTGATTGGTTAGTTTTCTTAATATCTTATACGAAGGATCTATATTTAACAGTTGCATATTAAGTTGCCAAATAATTCTATGTTTAAATTATTTACTAGTTTCTTAAAGAAGACATTTATTTATCAACTAGAAAATATTGGGTAGGAAATTCACAAAGCATTTAACTTGTTTAGCATTTTGCTAAATTACCTCTCTATCCCTACTTTTATTTCTTAGAAAACTGCATTGTCTGGTTTGTATAATTTATGCAACCTTCTGTATCTGCTTTAGTTTATGCGTGGCTGATGTTAGCTGCCAATCTACGAATCATGACCCATGTCTAAAAAATAATTTTAATTTTTGGTTCTTCGCTTAGTTTGAATTTAACGTAGGTCACATTTCATTGGTTGATCAGATTAAAGCCCACAGACATTATAACACCCGATTTTTTTCTTCAAAATGGTTGTCTTTTTGCTTTTAAATCTAAATAAATCGTTTAGTCGCCGATAATTTACAATCGCCTGATGAGATGCATTCATACGCATTAAACACGACTGCAATTGTTTGGCAATTTTTTTTACGTTTACGGTGTAATATATATATATATATATATATATATATATATATATATATATATATAGTTGTGGGTTTCTCCCCTTTTTACACAAGATGGACTCGTCCAAAGTATACTTATACTAACAGAGAGAATACCTGGTGTTGAGAAACATCGAGATACAGTCTCTGACTGCGTTCGACGTCTGTCGAACTCTCTGTTTTGTCAGAGAGGAACCCGGACGAAGTTTGCTGAAGGGCAAAGTTTCGTCCGGGGAGGTAGCCAGGCCCTGAACCGGTCCAGGCGGGTTCAAAGGGTATATTTTTGGCCGAGCATACGGGCTTGGAGAAACCCACTTTAAACTATGTCTTGTGCCACATATATTCCTCGTGGGTAGAATATTAAATACTGAGATACGTCGACATACAGTCTCTGACTGTGTTCGACGTCTGTCGAACTCTGTGCTTTGGCAGAGAGGAACACGGACGAATCTTTACCGAAGGGCGAAATTTCGTCCAGGGAGGTAGACAGTTCTGGAACCCGCTTATGCGGGTTCAAAGGGGATATTTTTTGGCTGAGCCTATGGGCTCGGAGAAACCCATGTTAAACTCGGCCTTGTGCCACATACATTCTTCGTGGGTGGACTAATAAACATCGAGATACGTGGAGATACATTGAGGTACGTATAGATACGTTGAGATACGTTCAGACAGGTTGAGAGATACGGAGACAGACACATGGTGTTCTCAGAGAGTTATACAAGAGTCTAGAAAGAGCGATGATTACAGCTTTTCTTACAGAGACTTGTACATATACTTTCTATTAACCCGCATTCCTGTACTACTAATCTTCACTTCAAGTCTGAATTATTACGTTTAATACACTTATTTTTCTATCTTAATTACTGGCGTTGTTTATTTATTTGTGCAGGATTCCATTCAGGGAATCCACAACACACACACACACACACACACACACATACATATATATATATATATATATATAATTATTTATTTAAAAATATGATTCCAACACGCTACATAAGAGTTCTCATGTTTCCAAACAAGAGGCGAAAACTTCAATATAATTATTTGAATTAAATTGAAGTAAGAACTGTTATTTAGCGTGTTGGAATCATATTTTTAAATAAATAATTTTATTTATGCTCTACTTTTGTATCGAGCACTATTTTCAGAAAATAATAACAAAAATACTAAAGAACTTTGGATTATTTACCTGACGAGTTCTTTCCTATTTTCTATATATTTTTCACACACACACACAGATCTCTCTCTCTTTCTCTCTCTCTCTCTCTATATATATATATATATATGGTGCGAATGACCAATTCTTGTGTAAATAACGAAAAAATGATAATAACACTGACATCTCATTTTAACAGATATATTTACTGAAATTGAACAAAAATATCTTGGAATACTAAAGAGAGACTTTATTCAATAAAATCGCTATTGGCTTCAATCACGTCTTCCAGGTGACTGTAGAATTGCCTGCAACTCTTCTGGACGGTGGGTAAATGCTGCCATAATCCTTGCCTTCATTTCAGCTTTGGTTTTACAACGGGTTTTGTTGGACTCTCGTTCAATTGCACTCCGCTCATAATAATCAAGGGGATTGCAGTCCGGGGAGTGAGATGGCCAGGTGTAAGGTGTGCTGTGGTCGAAGAAATTGTCCGACAGCAATGACTGGGTTATCCTGTGTTTGGGGCATGGTACAGAGTCCTGTTGTCAGACATAGAGCCTTGCATCAGCCACCCTCTTGACCACTACCACTTCAAGCACTTTCTGTAGGTCATCGTGTTGAGTCTGAGGTCCACACCAATAAATTCAGGATTTCTTTTCTTATCAGAAGGAGTTTTCCCAGCTACCGCACGTCCGTAATTACCATTAGACTCATGCCACTCATTCTGAATCCTCTGCATTCTCATCAGATTGACATCCAAACAGTTCGAAATTTCGTATTGGAGCTTCCAATACGTACCAAGCAGTACAGCATGTTGTTTTCAAATTTATGTCGCAGTGAATTGCATCATTGTAGTCTTTTTTCTCAAAGACGGTGCTCAACTGACCATACTATACTGTACAGTGACAAAATCAAAACCCCACAAAGCGCATAGTGTACGCGAAATAAAAAAAAATATAATAAAATGGTGTTAATTTAACCATCGCACCTCATACATACATACACACACACACACATACATATATATATATATATCATATCATATATATATATATATATATATATATATATATATATATATTATAATTATTTTATTTTGAAAAATATGATTCCATCGCAACACAGAAAATTTCAATGTTTCAAAACCGAAACTAAATTTATAAATTTAATTATAAGAATTAAACTTAAAATTCATAGTCTCATTCCATTGTCACGCGATGAGAGGAATCACTGTTGTTTTTTTTTTAAATAAAAACAACTGCTAAGAAAACCGAATTATAAATGTTAGTGTTCATTCTTATTATTTTGATACATACATACATACATACAAACATACATACATATATATATATATATATATATATATATATATATATATATATATATATATATATATATATATATATATACATATATATATATATATATATATATATATATATATATATGTATGCATATGTGTATATATATATATATATATATATATGCGTGTGTGTGCGCGCGCGTGTGTGTGTGTGTGTGAGGGGCGAATAGAGGGGAGATATATAAGCCATATTAATCTTAGTTAAAATGCTAACAAACGTGAAAATCTCGTTAGAAACAAAGAAATTGTGTCGATTTTCTGTGACGATTAGTTTTGTTTTGGGTTTTTTTTTTCGACACAGCGATACTACCCTACCTGGATTTATTATCTGCGGTCGTCATCTTCTCAGATGGCACTATGTTGATTACCGAGTCAGAAAGGAAACTAGAACTGAGTAGGTTAGTAAAATAAAGCGAAAAAAAAAGGACTAAATCTTAGTAGCAAAAAAAAAACCTGAAAGTATGGTTATTAGCAAGAGAAAAGTCTCAAAATGTGAGATATGAATTGTAGATATAAACATCAACACAGCACAGAGTATCCAATATCTAGGAAGCATTTTAACAAAGGATGAAGAATATGACATCGATATCCGAACATAAGCTAGAGAAAAAGGCATCCAAAAGTTAAGCAAGGTGCTAAGAAACGGTAAAAAATTCTTAGAAACAAAGAAAAAACTGCTGGATTTTAATGTGTTAAGATGATGGTCTTATATATCAGTGCAATTTCTCTAAGAATGATTAAAAATAACTACAAGCATTAGGAATATAGTTAGGCAGAAAGATATTGAAAATTCCTTGCACACAGTCTGTAAGCAACGAGGAATCTTAAAGAAAATGGCAAAAGAACACTTAGAATCAGAGCCAGGAAGACATAGCTCTATTCATTGCATGTAATGAAGAAGAAGACCTTGGAAAAATTAACTCTCACTGTGCATGTTGTTGACAAGAAAGATAGGGAAAGATGGCCAGCCATTTACCTGAAAAACTTGTTTGAATCGATGGCGGAACTGGGGCAGGGAACTTAGGAAAGGGATAGAAATTTCTAACAGCCACGCGAGATAGAAATTTGTGGAACCGCCTAAGTCATGAAGAGACGCGGCACAATAATAATCAAAGAATTATGAAAGATGACATTTTCGTGAGAAGATTACTGAACTGTTCTGTGATATCAATCAATCCTCCTATATGACAGTTCATGGAGGAAATGTCCCTCATAAATTCAAAGATGCTCTGAGACAACGGAGATGTGGTTCTGTGGAAGAAAGCTGAGTAAACCATCGTCTGAAAATGTGACAATGAAATCAATAGTCACAAATATCGAACTCTGCCTTCCGAAATTGAATCAATGCATGAAGAAATAAACAAAGAAACAATTTCATTAGAAACCTAAAAAAGTAATCTGTAATACTATGTAATTTCACTCCTTCTATATGACAGTAAATGTTGGACAATATCATTAGCCAAATCATCTGTAATAATATCATAGCCATCGCCTATATGACACTGAATGTTTCACAGTTTCATTAGAAACAAACAAAAGTGTTATATGAACAGATATGTAATATTAATCATCCTATATGACAGTGAATTTTGGACAGTTTCATTAGAAAACAACAAAAGTGTTATCTGAAAAGATATGTAATATTAATCCTCCCATATGACAGTGAATGTTGGGCAGTTTCATTAGAAACCAACAAAAGTGTTATCTGAAAAGATATGTAATATTAATCCTCCCATATGACAGTGAATGTTGGGCAGTTTTATTAGAAACCAACAAAAGTGTTATATGAACAGATGTGTAATATTAATCATCCTATATGACAGTGAATGTTGGGCAGTTTCATTAGAAACAAACAAAAGTGTTATCTAAACACATCTGTAATATTAATGCACCCATATGACAGTGAATGTTGGGCAGTTTCATTAGAAACCAACAAAAGTGTTATCTGAACAGATATGTAATATTAATCCTCCCATATGACAGTGAATGTTGGGCAGTTTCATTAGAAACAAACAAAAGTGTTATCTGAACAGATATGTAATATTAATCCACCCATATGACAGTGAATGTTGGGCCGTTTCATTAGAAACCAACAAAAGCCTTATCTGAAAAGATATGTAATATTAATCCTCCCATATGACAGTGAATGTTGGGCAGTTTCATTAGAAACCAACAAAAGTGTTATCTGAACAGATATGTAATATTAATAATCCCATATGACAGTGAATGTTGGGCAGTTTCATTAGAAACCAACAAAAGTGTTATCTGAAAAGATATGTAATATTAATCCTCCCATATGACAGTGAATGTTGGGCAGTTTCATTAGAGACAAACAAAAGTGTTATCTGAAAAGATATGTAATATTAATCATCCCATATGACAGTGAATTTTGGGCAGTTTCATTAGAAACTAGCAAATGTGTTATCTGAACAAATGTGTAATATTAATCATCCTATATGACGGTGAATGTCGAACAATATCCTTATAGGTGAAAAGGAAACTTAGGCAGCTTTTATTTTACAGGAGAAGGATGAAAAGTGGAAAGTTTTGAAGAAAATGTAAAGTAAACTGGATAATACATAAAGTCAAAATGCAACAGTGACCCATAATATGGAATATGGGATAGGAGAATTTGATAGTGGATATATTCAAAGCAAGCGGGCAGATGGAAAGAGAGAGAAAGAAAGAAAGAGAGAGATTATTTTACTTATATGTTTTGTCAACAGATAACACAACAGCTGATGGCTAGGAAAGTGAGCAATGTTGGTTTAGAGCTACAAAGAAATGGAAGTCGTCGAGAGCTATAAATGTATATGTCACTTAAAAGGTGAAATCTCAATCTAGGCTTATCGTATCTCGGCAAATGTCAAAAATCGATTCTGCTAATAAAGTTCATATTCGACACGTTTTTTAAGATTTTCCGTTGATTTTCATGGATTTGTTTTATTTGAGTACCTATCTCTTTTTATATCTGTCATCTCTCTCTATTTTATCTTTTCTTTGGAATATGGGACATATTTGTTTTCGTGGAGAGTGGAGGGTATTGTATACTTGTATATGAATGGAGTTATTTGTTTGTAAAAAAGGATGGGACTTATAGTTCAAAGTGTTAAGATGATTAATTTTCAGTTATCGATCTCGTCTAGTTTTCTCCAATCCTATTAAAAACAAATTCCCGAACAAATAAGCAACCACAAAGACTCGGTAGAAACGAAAACAGAGGAAATATGGATTAGGAAAAACACGAAACACAGAGGTCAGCATCTGGTTTATGATCAAAGAAATGTCAAAAGGAAAAATGTTTCTTATGAATATCTACATCATAATATACGTGTACAAAAAGTCATATTATTTTTTATTGAGTCGTTATACATATACGTACGAATTTATCTGCATATATATATATATATATATATATATATATATATATATATATATATATATACATATATATATATATATGTTTGTGTGTGTGTGTGTGTGTGTGTGTTTGTGCGTGTGTGAAAATATAGGAAAGAACTGGTTAGGTAAATAATCGAAAGTTCTTAAGTATTTTTGTTATTATTTTAAAAAAATAGTGCTCGATACAAAAGTAGAGCATAAATATAATTATTTATTTAAAAATATGATTCCAACACGCTACATAAGAGTTCTCATGCTTTAAAACAAGAGCCGAAAACTTCAATATAATTATTTGAATTAAATTGAATTAAAGTAAACTGTTCCATCTTCAAGCAAAATATTTTTGGAATAACTTATTTCTGAAATTTACGTGTTTTAATAGTATATTCATTATTGAATTCAAAATTTCCATGGTAACGCCCAGCGCGATTGTTCATATAGAAATGGGCGCAGGGTATTAATAAATTGTATCAGTATAGAGTTACATTCATAGATGTCAAGTCAGCGTAAGGCTGGGGTGTCTCAATTTAAAACGGAAAATGATTTCGTCTAGTCTGGTTTACGTGTCTATGGAGATTTATTTATTTTTTTATTTTATTTTTTCTGAAAGGGTTTTGTGTATATAAAAAAAACTGCCGTAACATTTGTTTTTTGACGACTTCATAGAGGGTTATCTTTTTTTTGTAGGGTATTTAAGCTATTTATTAGGACTATGGATTAAAAAAAAAATTATATGCTAATTATTCAATGCAAAGATTTGATGATGTCGAAAAAAAACCGTTAACTCATGTCTATTGTTTAATAGATTTTTATTATTTAGAAACTTAATAATGTGTAGTTTCTCGTTTATAAACAAAACTAGAACTTGTAAAACTTGGGATGACCCATGCCCTTTATGCCTACATGAGAGTCGAGTCGAGTCGAGTATATTGCTATTTATTGACAGAAGGATGTCATCGTTTTAATTCTGGATTAAACGACAGTGGGCGCGTAAGAGATTAAAAAAGACCACTTGACATCAGCAAGATTCGTTGCATATATAGCAGACGAAACATAAGTGTACGTTCTTTGATATTCGAAAGCCTTTTTTTACCGTCTGAAGTGATTCTTCCGACATTTTATGACATAAAAATTGTAGGTCGTCTTGCGTACCGTCCGTACATTCTGCGTGACTAGCAGATTTCGATTTTCAGAAGACCCTGCACAGTTTTTGCATGTACGTTCTCGTTGATTTGTTTACCTCAGATTGAAGTTTTGACGTACTAATTATTAGGTTGGTGCAAAGATAATGACGTAATAATGTCGTTTTTGAGGTAACGTCAAAAAACGACATTATTACGTCATTATTTTTGCACCAATCTAATAATTGTTTCAAGATTATACACTGAAACCTACTCAAACGCCGTACAGCAACCTTTTACAATTTCCATCTCCATGGATTTACACACAATCAACATTCTAAAGCCTCAGCATCAATGCCAGTAGTTTCAATATGGTTTTGAAATATATCCTTTTAAGCGTTTCATTGGTTACTTAATATGAGATTTACCACGAGGTAATTGTATGTAAAATAAATTAATATGTAGTAGCTATGTGAAAGCGATATTGTAAACTATGTAAAATATCCGAAAATTCGACTATGAGCGTTTACGGGTTTATTAATAATAATTTGTATAAGTGCTGGCATTTCTCTGGTAATATGAGTTTAGAATTATTTGCCTTTACTTCAAAAGAACTGTCTACATTTGATTTGTATGTAAAAATGTTTTCTCTCTAATGCCATTGGACTATCAGTGCCCAAAGGCCTATTAATAACGAGTAAACTGCTGACATTTCTCTTAATGCGGAAGTTTCGAATCATTTCCATTCATTTCAGAAGAACTGCCTAAAACAAGTCTAATATTCGAGAGGTATGTAAAAACCTTTTTATCTATAATGTAAATGGATGATCAAGGACTATTAATAATGATTTGTATATTTTCTGTTGAATTATTTTCATTTATTTCAAAATGATTGCCTAAAAAAAGTTAACATTTGAGAGGTATGTAAAAGCCTTTTTTACCATAATATAAATAGATTATCAAGGACTATTAATGAGTTGTATATTTTCTGTCGAATCATTTTCAGTTATTACAAAATAACTGCCTAGAACAAGTCTAACATTTGAGAGGTATGTAAAAACCTTTCTATCTATAATGTAAATGGATGATCAAGGACTATTAATAATGATTTGTATATTCCTGTCAAATTATTTTCATTTATTTCAAAAGGATTGCCTAAAAAAATTTAACATTTGAGAGGTATGTAAAAGCCTTTTTACCATAATGTAAATAGATTATCAAGAACTATTAATGAGTTGTATATTTTCTGTAGAATCATTTTCAGTTATTACAAAAGAACTGCCTAGAGAAAGTCTAACATTTGAGAGGTATATAAAAAACCTTTTTATCTATAATGTAAATGGATGATCAAGGACTATTAATAATAATTTGTATATTCCTGTCAAATTATTTTCATTTATTTCAAAAGGATTGCCTAAAAAAATTTAACATTTGAGAGGTATGTAAAAGCCTTTTTACCATAATGTAAATAGATTATCAAGGACTATTAATGAGTTGTATATTTTCTGTCGAATCATTTACAGTTATTTCAGAAGAACTGCCTAGAACAAGTCTAACATTTGAGAGGTATGTAAAAACCCTTTTTATCTATAATATAAATGGATTATCAAGAACTATTAATAATGTTTTGTATATTTTCTGTTGAATTATTTTCATTTATGTCGAAGAAATCTTTGAATTACAAAATGACTAAGTCTAGCTGTGTTAAAGCTGGTGAGATATGTTCAGCACACAATTAATATGGTATTAATTGATTTAATTAGACTCGTTTTTCATTTAAATATTAATATTAATTTAGTGATTGTTTAACAAGTGTGTGTTAACATTTTATAATTATTTTTATACACCATATTTTATTGGGAATTGTAGAAATAATATTTCTTTTCTGGAAATCATAAATAACACCATATATTCTCTTCCTTTTTTTCTCCTTTAGTTCGTTGTCTTATTTTCTTAGAAATATATGTTTAAAAATAAACTGTTACCACCATGTCGGGTAAGTAAGTAAGTAGATATAATTTTGAGGCCATTAAGTGCTCTGTTTCCTTTACTATAGTGTATAGAAATACACAAACACACATACACACACGCATACAACCATATATATGTGCGCGTGTGTGAAAAAGAGAGAGTGTGTGTATATGTGTGTTGGAACGTGTGCGTTGGAACGTGTGTGTGTACATGCGTACGAATACGCAGTAAAAGATTATGCATAACGTTACTTTGAGAATAATTTGAACACCAGCATTCCAAAAATGTACGGGTAATTGAAGAAACAAAATCTTTTCTACCACACTGAAAACAAGCAATTCTTGATAATATCTGAGACGCTCGAAACAACATGTAAAAAAAAAGAACAAAAAATATGGATTTGTACAGTTTATTCATATTTTCTTTTTATTTTGATGTACAACTTAGACGGAAACAGAAAAAATACAGTAGGAGAATAGACAAGCACAAAACCTCCGTTGAATTTAACAGCATTCGTTTAAATGAATTTGCAGTACTGGGCGGATAGATATGAACAGTGACTTGAATAAAATATACTATCAAATTATGGTTAAAAAATAAAAAAGAAGCTTTATATAACTGTTCTAAAATATCACAGATCAGTATTTTATGTCCGCCTCTACTTTTAATGATCATTTGGACACATTTTAGGAAAGATTTGGCCGGTTTCATATCTATATTGCTCATGTCTTCATTGTAATGCCATATTTGAATGACCGTACACATTAGCTTCCCTATGGTGGTACAGTTCTTTCTTCACAATAGTTCCACAAGTTTTCAATGAGGTTTCCAGTGAGGTTTTCAATGTGGTTTCCAATGAGGTTTTCAATGAGGTTTTCAATGAGGTTTTCAACGAGGTTTTCAATGAGGTTTTCAATGATGTTTTCAATGTGGTTTCCAATGAGGTTTTCAATGAGGTTTTCAATGAGGTTTTCAGTGAGGTTTTCAATGTGGTTTCCAATGAGGTTTTCAATGAGGTTTCCAATGAGGTTTTCAATGAGGTTTTCAATGTGATTTCCAATGAGGTTTTCAATGTGGTTTCCAATGAGGTTTTCAATGAGGTTTTCAATGTGGTTTCCAATGAGGTTTTCAATGAGGTTTCCAATGAGGTTTTCAATGAGGTTTTCAATGTGATTTCCAATGAGGTTTTCAATGTGGTTTCCAATGAGGTTTTCAATGAGGTTTTCAATGTGGTTTCCAATGAGGTTTTCAATGAGGTTTTCAATGAGGTTTTCAATGTGGTTTTCAGTGAGGTTTTCAATGTGGTTTCCAATGAGGTTTTCAATGAGGTTTCCAATGAGGTTTTCAATGAGGTTTTCAATGTGATTTCCAATGAGGTTTTCAATGTGGTTTCCAATGAGGTTTTTAATGAGGTTTTTAATGTGATTTCCAATGAGGTTTTCAATGTGGTTTCCAATGAGGTTTTCAATGAGGTTTTCAATGTGGTTTCCAATGAGGTTTTCAATGAGGTTTTCAATGTGGTTTCCAATGAGGTTTTCAATGAGGTTTTCAATGAGATTTTCAATGAAGTTCAGGTCTTGGGTATTTCCTGGACAGTCCAACACCTCATTTTAGAAACATTAATTCATTTTTTCGATGTGTGTCGCGTGGCACATTTTCTATGTGTGGCACGTGACTTTCAGTCAGTTATGTGCCATGCATGATACACACGTAGCCAATCACGTATCTTTCGATACATGACTGACCAGGCAGATTTTTTCGCGCAGTCGGTTACCATTTCTTTCTGTGGTAACCAGTTGCCATCCAAGGCTATAGAACCCGGTCTCTCCTGCTATTTAGCCGGTTGTGGGAGGGGAGAAGAGGACTCATACCTTTCCAAAGTAATGGGTTCGACTGGAATTCGAACTCGGCTCTCCGATTCCTCAATCTACGCCGCTATCCTTTACCCTGCCTAAACACACCATTTACATCCGGGTAAAATTCTTCCATATGGACTTTCAAAAAATCTTCATATTTTGTGCTATTCCTCATCCCATCGATTATTCTCAGTCTACCAAATTCCTTTGCGCGAAAAATACCCCAGAACACGTGGTTTTTGCTCAATAAAGTTACTTATGGATTCACCTTCTAGCTTCTAGCTTTCCGGAGCAGGATATATGACCTGTTACTTCAAATGCGTTTTATTCGAGAATAACATTTTTTTCCATTCTTCTACTGTCCATTCTTTTTTAGATTTTGTCCATTGGAGTCATTTATCCTTCATTCTTCTTGTCAAAAGTTGTTTTTATGTGGTTTTCTGGCTGGACGCTCCATTTCATGTAACCGTCTCCTGAGTCCAATATGGACATACCAGATTCCACTAAATCTGCTGCCGGGTCCCTATTACTCTTCCTTGGGTTTTTAATGCTCATTCTGAGAAGCATTACTTTGTCTCTTTTGGTCATTTTCTTTTTTCTTCCATAACTTCCCTTTCTCCAAATCTTATTGTGACCCAATAGAGTCTGCCTTTTTCAGAATGAGTCCAACACTGGGCTATTTGGGCTATTTATCGCACAGATTTTTTTTTGAATGTCTATGGAGCGCAATAACCTGTGCACACTTTACAGTTTCAACTCCTGTCGGAGAAGCACATATACGAAATTTCTCTAACAGTCAGGTCGGTAAATGTATTTATACTGTTTAAAAAAAGGGCATTTACTTAAATAAATTATATCTATAAATAACGTATAACCACAATACACACACACACACACACACACACACACACACACACATATATATATATATATATATATATATACATATATACATACATTTACAATGTATTACTTTGTTATTGTAGGGGGTAGTTCGTATTTGAAATAGAAACTCCATTTATATTTATTAAAATGTGTGTATTACGTCTATGCGCCTGCGGAATCCAGAAATTCTAGTTAAATTCCTTTATTGTGGAGACCATAGTTTGCCCCAGTATGCTTTATCTCTCGTCCCCGAAGAACTAAAATTTTAAATTTAATTATACAATTAAATTTAAAATTCCATAGCTCCGTCCTATTCGTAATCGATTTTTGGGAAGGTTATAGTTTCTCTTTGAAACATGGTAAAACCTGTGTAGCGATGGAACTATGTTTTTAAAAGAGAAAATAATTATAATAATTATAATAATTAAATATATATCAATTTTAAAGAAGTCAAATGAAAACGACTACATTTCAAGGGAATCATTATTCTATCTAATAGGTAATTGATTTTCCTCTTTCAATATTAATACACATTCATTTTTGTAAGAAACGCTCAAGTCAGTATCCAAAGTCCGTTCGTTATTATCGCGGTAAGCATAGACAGTCTCGTCACTTTCCTGTTTTTTTATCTACCAATCTGGACTCTAAATCTTTTAATTTCCATCTTGCTAATGTATTTTCTCACTGTATTTCCCTCATAGATGTCAAAACGATGTCTCATTTTTGACGTGTTACTGTAAAAATTCAAGCAAAAGCACAAATCGAATTATTGTAATATAGTTTATTTATTTATTTTTTTAAATCTGTTTCTGCTTCTGCTGTGAAAAAAGAGCAGAGAACCAATTTAAAGAGAGGGCAAGGCTCTATTGTTGCAGCTGTAGGCGTTCCGTGTTCATATTACTTTTTCACGCTTTTTTGTTCTTGTTGTTACCTTTATCGATAAAATGGCCAAGCAGTGATATTCTAATGGCGTATAAAATAGCTTTAGTGAACCAACTACACAACCTCTTTCCATGCCTGGACGGAGGACTCGAATTAGGTCAACTTGAGAAGTTATGTAAAATGTTCCAAATTGATGGCAAATAAACCTATTCGAACAATAATAAGAGAAATTTTACACATCAGGATATTCACCCGGAAAACAAAATAGAATTGGAAAAAAATAATTCACGGAAACAACTTAGTCTGCCTTTTAGATATATGATAATATAAAGGCACACACCCTGTACAGAGTAAATCTGTAAGAGAGATAATGGCTCTGAACAATTTCCTGTCGTTTCTTGCTCTAAGTAATATTTAACCCTTCCGCGGCGTTATTCGACAGTGAAAATGTTCACTGCCATATTTATCCGCTCATAAGACGTAATTTCCCCTATAAAATATCTTCAAAAAACTACGCTGCCTCCTATAAATTGAATCTCAGGTATAAGAGTTAACTTCTCTTGTAATTATTACATTCTAAATAGTTGCCATAAAATTAGTACTTCTCTATTTGTGATGAATTAGTCAGGTTTTCATGCTGAAATAAGCTATGTGTGTGTAAAATTGAGAATATTAGAGAGGGCTATGAAGTACAAAGAAAACAATTTTTTTCCCGATTTCTTACTTCAAATTCAATTTTGGGTAGGAGCATCTAATGCATAGGAGCGTCTTATAAGCAGAGAAATACGGTAGTTGTTTCTCCAGGCTTCGCTTGAGTTGAATATTCCCTGGGAGTCACCTGTTGAAATTTAGGGTAATTCGGTCACACATCGGCCAGCACACAACGAACAGCCAAATTATAACTATCAACAAATACTAGTAGATAGTAGATAACAACAATTAATGTACAGCAACCAATGCCAGGAAAGGCTCAAAACTCTAGAAGCTATTATTATACAAAATAAAATATCTTTCATTGCAGAAGAAAGTTTATTGAATATGATATAACAAATGTACACACATTGAATTCAACACCCAGATGCTACAGCCATATGCGTTGTTTTTGCTCGACTATTTATATATACAGTTCAGAGATGCATTGCATCTGGTCTCTTGCATTATTCTAACAGTTCTGTTTGGGGTGGTAATGGTTATGTTTTGAATTATTCTAGAGGCTATTGAGTGGAAATAATTATGGATCCTGATGCAGGTTTTTGGTTGCTGATAGTGTTATCAACTTTTTCATTTTTTATTGATTATTTAATTGTTGGCTGACATTACGTTTGTCTGTGCTTATGTGTTCGTTCGTGATTTGTTGATTTATTTATTATTTACTTTGATTATTCATTTATTGATTTGGATTAATTTATTTTAGTTATTTTTGTTCATTTATTTTATTATATTTTTTATTTATTTATATTATTCTTGTTAGTTTTTACTTTTCTATTCTTAAGAAATGTAAAAATGTATTTTGGTGCCTTCATTTTCAAATGAGTTCTGATCGTTTAGCTAGTCGTTTGTTTTGGTCCGGGATAGTAACTATAGCTCTTTTCTCCTCCAGACAGAATTTACAGTTTTTGAATTTATTGTTATAGGCAGATGCTGTTTTCCGTATTTGACTTGATAATTTTGGTCTTTTTTATTTTTAATATTCCATATATGTTTAGAAAGCATTGTGCCGTTCGTCTATTTACTATTTCTAAAGGATTTCTTGTGTCAGTAGTTTCTTTGTTTCCAGGGTTTTTCAGTTACTCCTATGTATATATGCGGGAGATAATGTCAGAAAGAGAAAGAGAGAAAGAACTACATATATGGTCGATCGGCGTTATATGTATAAAATATTAATTTATGTCCCTTCGATGGATTTTGTGCCATTCAATCTGGATTTCAGTCTCCCGAGCAGGAATTGATTTTGCGCCTAAATAAGATTCTTCCAACATGTCCGCAAGAAAATTCTATTAGACGTCATTTTCACGGAAATCACTTTCGTATATTTCCCTCTCTCCCATTTATTTCCACTCCACACGTTGTTTTCGAGGTTTATCCAGATTTTTAATTTTTTTTTCCATTCCATTACTATCATTTCCCTCTCTCTCTCTCTCTCTCTCTTTTCTCTCCTTTTTATTTTTGTCGTTCATTCATTCATTCGTTTTCGGCATTCTTTCCTTCTTTCTTCGTCTGCATCGTTCACTTTTCTTAGTCTACCCTTTCATTTGTTATTTTTTTTTTCTGATTTATTTCTTTGTTTAACTTATTGTTTCCAGTTTTCTCTTTTTCATATGTTACTACACTTTTTCTTTTTTCTTTGTTGCTTTTTGCTTAGATTTCTATAGTCTATTCCATTTTTAAATT
This sequence comes from Acanthosepion lycidas, assembly GCA_963932145.1. Lineage (NCBI taxonomy): Eukaryota > Metazoa > Mollusca > Cephalopoda > Sepiida > Sepiidae > Acanthosepion > Acanthosepion lycidas. The sequence continues at coordinate 42,764,911 of OZ010607.1, read as the reverse complement.
CCTTCTCTGTATCTTTCTTTTGTTCCTTTTCTCACAAAAGGTGTCCATCTTGCATTTTTTTAGTAGTGCAGTCACTTCTTTCTTTGTTTTCAACCTATTCAAACTTCTTCATGTCTAGAGTTTGTTTTATTATAACTTTCTGTTATATTTCCTTCATTCTATCTTTTCTTTCTTTTTTTTTTCTTTCTGATGTGGGGCCAAATTCGGGACAACAGAAGGAAAACACGGTACACGGATTAGAGGTAAGAAAGATATATTAAACAGAAAGGTTACAAAGATAGTGTAAGTGTAAGCGGAGCTTACTATGTGCTAGTGTCCAGTATTGTTAGTCGTACCCGGCTGATACTACGGTATTAGAATACTCTCTCTCCTCCTCATCTTCTTCTCTCCCTAGAGTGTTATGTCGCATACTTCATATAGTCCTGGAAGAGTCCATGTTGTAGGTATGTTACGGTCTCACAATACCCCCTTCCAAGAGTTTTCTTTTTTTTTCTTTATGAAAAGGAGAAAAAAACAAAACTGTTAATACTTTTTTCTCTATTTGGGAATATTGTTTCTCAGTTGGAAGTAGAGATCTTGATTCGTGAGCCACAACTTTACGCGAACCATCTGGCGGTTTATGTAGAATGAAAGCACCAATGCCGTACGAGTTTGCATCACTTGCGACTATGATGTCGAGACTAGGGTCGTAATGGGTGAGGGAGAGGTCCGAAGTAAGAGTTTTCTTGATCTTCTCGAATGCGTCTTGGCATTCCGGGGTCTATGACCATGGTTTATCCTTTTTTAAGAGTTGGTTGAGAGGCCCTCTCAAATTTTGCATGTTCTTAATGAACCCTTGGTAAAAATTAGCTAGGCCGAGGAAGCTTTGTAACGCTTGAACGTTATCTGGGGCCGGCATGTTTCTGATCGCGTTGGCTTTTTCTGGATCCGGCCGACGACCGTCTTTATTTATGATGTGCCCTAAGTATTTAATCTCTGGTAAGAAAAATTCACACTTTGCCTCCTTAATCTTAAATCCGTATTCTTGTGTCGTCTTCCAATACGTTTATTATATGGTTCCGGTGCTCTGCCGTAGTTTTTCTAGTAACCAGTATATCATCCAAATAGGCTGTTGCGTAGTCAAGGTCGAACAGCATGGCGTCCATGACCTACTGGAAAATTGCAGGCGCAACCTTTACTCCAAAAACTAGTCTGTTGCATTTGTACAACCCTCTATGGGTGTTTATGCAGAGCAATTTGGAACTTTCTTCTTCCACCTCTATCTGAAGGTATGCGTCCGAGAGATCGATTTTAGAAAAAGATTTTCCACCATTGAGTTTATTGAAAATTTCTTCAGGACTTGGGAGAGGATAGTGCTGATCTTGCAAGGCATCGTTTAACCCTGTGGAAAAATCTGCGCATACTCGTATTTGATTGGACTTCTTTTTTACGAAAACCGTAGGTGCTGCCCACTCGCTGAAATCTGTTTTTGACAGAATGCCTGCTTGTTCGAGTCTATCTAACTGTTTGTTTTGCTCTAGAGCAGCGAAAGGGGCATTCTGTTTCTTTTTGAATACCGGTTGTGCACCGTCCTTCACCTTGAACTTAGCTTTCATTTTAGTACATTTCCCAAGGCCGCCAGAAAAAAACCTGGGGAAATTGTTGTTTGAGTTCCTTTTTTAGATTTACTAAATTGGACGTTGTATTTTGTATCTTGCGACAAAATGTACTCATTGGGCAATTCCAAAGATTTAATTTTTCTATCCAATCTGTTCTTAATAAGTTATCTGAAGTTTTCAATACGTAGGCTTTGAGCTTTTTGGTAACTCCATTTAGTGTTACTGTAAGTATTACCTCGCCAGTTACGAATTTTGCTGTTTTATCCGTTTTTAATAAGGTCGGCTTGTTTAATTTTCGCCAAGAACGTCAGTTAATGGTTGAAAGATCGGAACCCGAGTCAAGCTGGAATTTAATGGAATTATTGAAAATATCCACAGTTACATATTTCCTTAAATTCCTATCGACAATATTTTCAGATTGAGCTTGCCTAATTTTATTTTTAGGTTTTCTCGTTCTGTTGGCTTACCAGCACGAAGTTAAAGTATGCCCACTTTTATTGCAATTTTTGCAATATTTTTGTTCTTAGCTGGACAGAATTTCATCCAATGCCATTTACCACAATGGTAACATGGTCCGGGCGGTTTCTTTGACCTATTTGGGTTTTGGTTACTGCGGAATTTAGAACATGAGATTTGCCTTTCTTTCTTTTTGAGGGGAATAGGAGGTAGACTTGCTTCTAATTTTATTAATCTGAGCCACACTTGATTCCTCGATAGTGTTTGAGTCACACTTTACAGATATTACTCTTTGACAGTCCTCTGCCAGTTTTTGGAGAGTCAATCCTTGTTCGTTCTCAAGCTTGGTCAGTACCCGTCGTCTGACTTAGGCGTCTGCTGATACTAGACCTTGTGCCAAAATTAAGCACTTGAAATCATCGGCAGTCAGTTCGGCTAGTTTAAAATCAGTACAGAGCTTGTTTACCGATGCTGCAAACGTTAGAAAATCTTGCTGGTTTTCTTTGAATGTGTTCATGCATTTCCAACGTTTGTGGAACAAGGCTGTGTTAGGCCCGAATAGTTCCGATAGGAGCTTAATAGTCTCTGAAAAATCCAAGTCAATCGTTTTCTTGGGTAGTATGAAGTCTACAAACCTACTATGTTCTTTAGTTCCCAGTTTTCTCAATAGTAGACGTACCTTTTTTTTACTTGGCCATTGTTCACAGTCTACGTTGAAAATATCTTCGTAGTGTCTGTAAAAAGTCTCGAACGTTTTGTCGTTCTCCGGTACGTATTCAAAGTTTTCCATTGAATTGTAGATTGTACTCTGGGAGAATATTGTATCTTTTTCAGAGTTTGAGCCTTTTAATTCATTTACGAGTAATTCTTTAAGTTGTTTCTGCTGTAGTTCAGCATTCTGAAGCGTAATGTTTTGGAATTCCATTTGCTGTTTATGTAATTCCAAAAATAGTTGTTGTTGTCTTTCTTCTGATTTTTTTGCTGATCCAAATGTATTTAGCATTTGGACGATTACTTTTTGAAAATCTTCCATATTTAGACAAACAAAAATGACAGCGATTTTTTGTTGCTTTGAACCCGTGTACCAAGGGAAGGTACACAAAATAATCTCGATAGGTTTTTTTATTCTTTTTTTTTCTTTTACAAAATATATATATATATATATATATATATATATATATATATATATATATATATATACATATGGACAGACAATTAGTTAAACTAAACTAATTATGTGTTTAGCTTTTTTGCAAATCCGTGGTTCCGTTAATTTTATCGTAATTGTATAAATTTTCACCCCACTTATGTATTTTTTTATAGAGGTACAAAAAGAGAAAACTGGCCTCAGTAAATTTGAGGGGAGAATAATTTTATGCAGGAGTTCAACTCAGTTACAGAAAAAAATTTTAGATAGTTTTTTTCGAAAACTTGAGTTGTAAATAGTACTTCGGCTCTTCTGTTATCAGTTTGTTTTATGAACAAACTGTTTGTTTTATGAACAAACTGTTTGTTTTTTTGTGTGTGTGGGTGTGTAAGAAATCGTTCTCGTAATGTTATTTGAACGGATTTTAATATTCCGTAGATGTCGAATCGCTAATTCGTCACTGCTTTTTGGTACTGGAATTAATTTTTTTTTTATATGTTGACGCTGGGCGTTGCGTTTAAATCGCTAATGTAGTAATACCAGCTTAATTTCTCGTTCAACCCTGCTGTGGGAACGCGTGGAGTTTCTGTGTATTTTTCGAGTACTCTGTCGCTATTGATATGGTGAGAACGAAATTCTCGAATCTTTCTGTAGCCACTGATGTGGGACTGGCAAGGTATTGAGGTTTTCGACGTGAATGCGTTTCTCGAATTCTTCGTCGCCAATGATGTGGGACTAGTAAGATATTGAAGTTTCGGCGTGAGTGTGTTTCTCTAATTCTTCGTCGCCACTGATGTGGGCCCAAGTCGGGACCACGGAAGGAAAACACGGAACACGGATTAGAGGTAAGAAAGAAAGGTTACAAAGATAGTGTAAGTGTAAGCGGAGCGTACTATGTGCTAGTGTCCAATATTGGTAGTCGGAGGCGGCTGATACTACGGTATTAAAATACTCTTTCTCTCTCCTCCTCTTCTTCTTCTTCTCTCCCTAGAGAGTTATGTCGCATACTTTATATAGTTCTGGAAGAGTCCATGTTGTAGGTATGTTACGGTCTCACAATACTTTCTTTCTTTCTTTCTTATCAAATTATTCCGTTTTCACCCGTCCTCTTTTTTTCTTTTTTTCTTTTTTCTTTTTTTCTTTCTTTCTTTTCAAACTGTTACGTTTTCCCCTATCCTCTTACTTTTATTGCCACTTTCTTTCGTTTCGTTTCTTTCTTTCTTTATTTATTTCTTTTCAAACTGTTACGTTTTCCCTCTCATCCCCTTACTTTTATTGACAGTTTCTTTTCTTTCTTTCTTTCTTTCTTTCTTTTTTTCTTTCTTTCTTTTCAAACTGTTACGTTTTCCCCTATCCTCTTACTTTTATTGCCACTTTCTTTCTTTCTTTCTTTCTTTCTTTCTTTCTTTCTTTCTTTCTTTTCAAACTGTTACGTTTTCCCCTATCCTCTTACTTTTATTGCCACTTTCTTTCTTTCTTTCTTTCTTTCTTTCTTTCTTTCTTTCTTTCATTCAATCTTTCTTTCTTTCTTTCTTTCTTTCTTTTCAAACTGTTAGGTTTTCCCTCTCATCCCCTTACTTTTATTGCCAGTTTCTCCTTCTTTCTTTCTTTCTTTCTTTCTTTCTTGCTTTCTTTCTTTCTTTCTTTTCACACTGTTACGTTTTACCCTAACCTCTTACTTTTATTGCCAGTTTCTCTTTCTTTCTTTCTTTCTTTCTTTCTTTCTTTCTTTCTTTTCAAACTGTTACGTTTTCCCCTATCCTCTTACTTTTATTGCCAGTTTCTCTTTCTTTCTTTCTTTCTTTCTTTCTTTCTTTCTTTTCAAACTGTTACGTTTTCCCCTATCCTCTTACTTTTATTGCCAGTTTCTCTTTCTTTCTTTCTTTCTTTCTTTCTTTCTTTCTTTCTTTCTTTCTTTCTTTCTTTCTTTTCAAACTGTTACGTTTTACCCTAACCTCTTACTTTTATTGCCAGTTTCTCTTTCTTTCTTTCTTTCTTTCATGATCTCTGCTGCCTATTTTTTTATCCAAACAGGTTTCTTTTTTTCATTCTCCTCTTTTATCTTAAATATTATATTTATTACCGCCATTTAACTTATTGTCTTATTTTATCTTTTCTTTCTTTATCACTTTCTTGTGCTAATCCTTCTTTATTCTTAACCTTTTCGTTTTCCTATTTGTGCTTTTTCTTAGATTCTTCATGCATTCCCTTAAGTGAACCTTTCTTTAATTTACCATTTAATTTGTCCGTTCCTGTGTTTTTTTTTTTGCAATAATTTTTTTTTGTATGTTTTCTTTTTTATTCTTTTCTTTACAGAACCTTCTTCATTGTTCGATTCTTGATCAGCAAATTTGATTTCATTTAATTACGATTTTGGCCTGTTGTTTTCTTTCTTGCCATTTTTTTTTAAATCTTACTTCACGCCATTTTATATATTTGTTTTGAATTTATTTCTGCCTCTCTATCCCTCTCTCCATCTCATGAATATTCCTTGTAATCAACAGGATAGTTTTGTAATCCTTTTACTCAGATCTTCCTTACTTCATACTAATTGATTATCGCCATGGATTGGAGTGTACCAAGATTTTATCTCCCAAAATACCAACTATATTGCTTTGTTTGTTTTTTTTTTGTTTTTTGTTTTTTTAGCCATATTCACATGGCATCGAATCAAACGATTATCTTAACCGATTAATACCTACCGTAATTCCGTTATCATAAAAATACAATAAGACTCACTATAAATCGTTGGTTGCTAACATATCCAGGAATTAATTATATGTTTCGAAAAATGTGGTTTGTAAAAAAAGAAAGAAAAATACAGGTGTTAATTATAGGTATCAACCTGCGCTCCATTAATGCCCAGAGGATGGTGGGCTTTAACAGGTGGAAGAAAGATAATACCAGGTTGAGTAAAAAAAAAATGTTCGTTTTCGTTTCTCGAATTTTATTGTACCGAATATGAAGTGCAATTACATAGTATGCAATAATAATATCCACCATTATTTACAATGATTTGTCATGCAGCTATTCAATATATTTTGCGTAAAAATTTCGCAGGTTTTGGCGCTAAGAATGACACGACGAACACTGGAATCTATTTTTCATTAGATAAAATCTTTTCTCCTTCATCAAAACATTTTGCATGGATCGACAAAAAGATAATCGAGGTCAGGGGAATAGGACGGGTAGGGGAGAAAACACAAAGAGATTTCCAAATTATTTCCCTGCTCTATTCTTGCCGGGTATAATGATTTGCTAGTTCGAGTCTTTACGATAAGATTGATGAAAAGCAACTTTAATAGACAATAAATAAGCAATGATTTTATTATGAGACCGATTTCATAAGTGTCCATTGAGTGCACCGTAACCGATAATATCAACGAATCATCTTGGCTGTTGGTTGGTTGGTTGGGTTTTATGGCATATCAACCTCATTTTAATGCCAAATTAAGGTATATATATATATATATATATATATATATATATATATATATATATATATATATATATATATATATATATATATATATATACCTATACATATATTAAATATACAGTACTATCAAATATATAGCTGGCAACATTATTGTTTCAAAAACCCATAGCTGGCAACATTGTCGTTTCAAAAAACGTATAGCTGGCAACATTATTGTTTCAAAAACACATAGCTGGCAAAATTATTGTTTCAAAAATGTATAGCTGGCAACATTATTTTTCCGAAAACATTATCTGAAGCCTTGTTGTTGGACGTAGTTTATCGCCATACCCAGGACGCACGTATCATCTTGGTACTTTTTTGGGGGCAAGGGTCTTTGTAAGCAGAAGTATCTTCTGTTCCAGAGAAGCTAAAGTATGTCGAACTGACGTACTTTATACTTATTTTGACGGTTCTGCATTGAATGTGGAAGTGATTTAAGCCAGTAAAAAACAGATAAACCGAAGATGAACAATATTAAAGTAATACATTCATGCACAATTAATATAAATTCAAAGATATTGCTAATCTCTCGCTTAGTAAAGATACACAATTCCATATTCGAAATTCTTGTGGGTCGTTATGCTTATGTTTTCCGATTTTTTCGGTTTTCAGAAATTCAAACAATATTCCAAAATAAAGAAATCGTTTTGCACAATACAACAGATCAAAGAAGACGATAAATACAGTGTGTCCCCTCCAAAATTTGACATCATTTCACAGGCCAACAATTTTGGCAATTCTTGTTGAAATAAAATCATGTTTTCACAGAATCTATAGAAACAGATCAAGATTTTATATTTAATGGAAGAGAACACGGTGTGCTTATCTCAATGAGAATCTGCCAGAGAAATAAACCATGTGTGGTGGAGATTTAGACAGTTTTCTGATGAAATGGCTGCCGCGGTCTCCGCACATGTCTCCGTGTGATTTCTTTTTATGTCACATGAACATATGCCCAACATCATTATGAACATATAAACCTGAGCAATCTTAACCTGTTCAATATAAGTAATCATGCCTACATGTTCCCGTAAACTGTACCACTTACCACGACCGGCCATATACAGACATACATCAATCTAAGAAAAATACAATGATAATAGTCGATTAATAGATTCAAACAATGTCACATGAACAAAACTCACATAGTTATGAACATAAAAACCTTCAAAGTATCTTATTGACAACTGGGGTTTTTGGCCTCATGGTGTTTAAGTTACACTCAGACCTTAGAATCAGCCGGAAATAAAGGAAACCGTGACCAATCAGATCATTACTCACATTGCCACTCACTCAATAAGCCATGAACCGAGGTATGAAGGGGCCGATCTATCTCCCCACTCTTCCTGCTAGCATAGATGGACTCGAGCAGAGAATCACTTCCGCACTGGATAATGTTAGCGGAGATATGCTACTGCGTGTTTAGCAAGAGCTTTACCGACTTGATGTGTGCCATGTCACAGGCGGTGCTCATATTGAACACTTATGAAATCGGTCCCATAATAAACTCATAATGTTCAACACCTAAACTGTTCAATTTCATTGAGCTAGACTTAGTAGTTTTCAAGATAATTCCTTTTAAATTGATGTCAAATTTTGGAGGACACCTGTACTATTACAGTTTATTTATAGAGTAATATACTGATAAATGAAATAGATGGATAATTAGGACCATAAGTAATGATTAAATTTATTTCAGACAAAAAAAAAATATCTTGTATAACTTAAAAAAATGAACATCAAACGATAAACTATTAGGTTGGTGCAAAAAATAATGACGTAATAATGTCGTTTTATGACGTATTTTTTAACGTCAAAAAACGACATTATTACGTCATTATTTTTGCACCAACCTAATAAAAATATATGTTGCTCTCTCATACCTCTCCATCGTTCATTAAATATACTTACCTCGCCTTTCTTCTCTGTCGTTCAATACTGTCATTTACCCGACAGTAGCGTACGTTTCAAAAGGGTGGGACAAAGAAAAAGTACAGACAGTAGGTATTTTAGCTTATTTTTGCCGTATGTAGTGTTTTCCTATTGTTCATTAATTTATGGTCATTACTTTTACTATAAGATTTAAATAAGTTCTCTTTCTGTTTCTTTAAATCATACATATTCGTTGCTCCGACACCATATTCATCAGTCAGACGCTGCGCAGGAACACTGTGATCAGGCTTCTGCAAAAGCTCTACTTTTTGTGTTATTGCTAAGAAGATATGCTTTCTTTTTCTAAACCGTTATCTACAATTCTTTTTTTTACATTTTCACTGTCTAAAGCCACACACATTACGGGAAGAAAGAATAATCAGTGTAGAGCACCCTCACGTCTACCCAATACGAGCACTTGACACCAACTGAAATTTGGCGTGATCAGGTCTCTCATCCAGGCTGGTGGAGAGGTGGGCGGAGTCGGGTCGATCATGACACCTGTTGTCACATGTAAGTGAATGTAATGATAGGGTTAGGACCGATAATAATAACGAATCATCTTGGTACTTTTTTTGGGGGGTGGGGGGCAGGGGCTTTTGTTAACAGAAGTATCTTATGTTCCAGAGAAGCTAAAGTATGTCGAACGGACATACTCTATATTCATTTTGAGGGTTCTGCATTGAATGTGGAAGTGATTTAAGTCAGTAACGATTATCTTTTATTTTCCATAGTTTTAGCAAGCTTCAGACCTGGTAACGATGGGTCAGAACTTGGGGTCTGGCACTTTGCGATCTCCAGTGGATAGTAACGGCTTCTCTTAGTTAGTCCTGGTATGTCCACTGCTGTAGTACATTTATGGCACTGTATGTCAATTGATACCACTACACAATTTCAGAAATGGATTATCCTAGCCGTCTGGCGTTGAATGGCATAACCGTTTCTAACTGGGATAATCCATTATGCTTTGCATGAGCAAACGAGTTAACGTTTTGCCCTAACTCACCAGATGACAGACAAAAATCGTTATATGTATGGGGACTCCCATGATGACTATATACGTCGTTAATGCCTAACATAATTTTTGCATGTCATTATCTCATTACTTTTAGCATATCAGTATATATATGTATATATAAACACACACACAGACGCGCGCACACACACACACACACATATATATATGGGGAGAGAGACAGAGAGACAAGTTTTGACAATTTATTGTAAGTAAATTCCTTTCATATTGTCGAAGAAGCTTTTTAGTATTATAACTGAAACACGAAAGAATATCACCATATTGATACATGTTGTTATTGTTAATCTTCTCTAAGCATTCGGCTTACATATATCGTCATCAGAGATTAAAAGTGCATTGTAATAAATTTAATAATAAATTCAATAACAAAGATGATAATTTTGATTTTAGAATGGCTATGCGGATATTGTAATAGTGATACTTTTGTTTACATGGAAGATATGCAACTTTAAAATCGTGCATATGAAACACAGGAAGAAAATATCGCTTGGGGTTTCATGACATCACACATGAACACGTGAGAGTAAAAATGTAGAAAAGTGTTAAGTATGGAAAGCCGTTGGTATAAACCAATAGCTCCTGTTATCAGCTATAAGCATTTAAGTATATTTGTGGAGTTTTCATAGTTTATTTGTTCAGGTTAAGTTTTAACTGTTTTAAGTAAATAGCTTCAAGAATTTTTAGTTTTTGTTTATTGTTTTCATGGTTAAGTATAGTTGAATTTTGAACAAGGATTTTCCGGAATTGGGTATGTGGCCAGGTATGTTGTTTTAAATACCTAAAAATGTTGCAATTGTCATTCAAATGGAGAGTTAAGCATCGTGAAAGCGAGTTTATGGTGTGACCAACATAAATATTATTTATTCCGTTAGAGATACAATCTCCCAGAGGGCATTTGAATTTGTAAACTATGTTGGTTTTCTGCAAATGTCTTACAGACGGGGAAGAATAATTGCGAATAATTGAGTTGAATATATTATTAAATAAGTGTTTGCTTTATATTCTTTAGTTCACTGTAAAAAGCTCTGTTGTGAGGATGAATTAGTTTTTGCACGATGTATTAGATTTTTTATAATTGCTATTTTGTAGTAATATGGACATTCGCTCTTTATTTAAGTGTACATGAATTTATGCTGGTAGGTTTTCTATTTGTCGAAACAGTAAATTTATTATTATTTGTGTTTATTAATATGTCTAGGAAGGGAATTTTATTAGTAGTATTAGTAATATTAGTATGTTGGTCACATCATAATCGCTTTCGATTAACTCTCTATTTGAATGACAATTCCATTAATTTATTGCAATGTACTTGTAATCTCTGACGATGGCATATGTAAGCCGAAGGCTCAGACAGGATTAAAAATAAAAACATGAATCAACATGGTGATTTTCTTTTGTGTTTCAGTGATAATTCTAAAAAGCTTATTCGACAATATGAAAGGAATTTACTTAAAATAAATAGAAAAAAAACTTGTCTGTATTATTTAATGAATGATGCATTATTGAAAAAATGCTGCCTGAATACACACACTATTTTTAATGGATACTCGTATCTAAGAAGAAGCTCCGTTTATTTATTAAACAGTAAATATAATTTCGTTTGCCGGCCTGAATATTCAATCGATAACATTAACATGTTGTTTGATTGTTAATCTTTCCAAGGTTGAAATTGCCAAAGACTTAAGTTGTTAAAGCTGAAAGAAAAAGAAAGAAAAAAATCATTAGACGCTTAAACTTAATTCACATTTAAAATCGGTCCAAGTTATTGGAACACCGTTTAAAAGATATTTCCGAATCGGAAACTAAGTTTTTATTTCAATTGGGTCTTATGCCAAGTAAGTGTATTTTTGTTACTCTTATAAAAAAATATCGCTACGGAAGGTTCTCAGACGAACTACATTACCTGGTCCATTACACCTAAGTCAAAACTTTTACATAGTAGCAGACCATCCACATTCCCTGCGTAATTCATCGCTGAGAAATAAATTCCTCCTCAAAAGGTTCTTCCGTGAATCGTAGCTCTGTCGGACCGACTCCCAACAAGATGTTTCCTCGATCACTGCAATCTTAACCTATCCAAGGCTAGGAATAACCGTTATCTTTCACTCCTATACACACAAATTGCCTCCAAACGTAACCCTCTACCTCCAGTGACCCCGGGACTTGCTGTAAAAAAAGAAAATAAACAATTTAAGTCCCCAATAAAAGGATTACAGTGATTATATATATATATATATATATATATATATATATATATATATATATATATATATATATTCAAACAAAAAAACCTCACACCGGTAAAATGAAAAACAAACTCTTTTTGATTGTAAGCCTTTAAATACACCAAAAAGCTAATAACATTCGATTAATTCTCAAATCACTGGTTGTGAATTACTTCAAGCGAAAGAAGCCCGGAAGACTTTGTGAGGACCATACTTTTCAAATCTTGCGCACTCTCACTACAAGAATAGCAAACGGCTAACTATAAGAAACCATATCCATTTTGGATATTCAACTGTTGCAACAATTAAAATGTATAGAGTAGGAAGGACCAAAAAAGAGTTAGAGGGAGTAAACATATATCAGGAAGACTTTCGACGCTACTTCAAATATAAGTTTAAGAATGAACCCACAATAAATACTAGAAAGAACGATGATATTTTCTTGACTTGAGAAACCCATTTCTCCGAATAAATTGTTTCAACTGAAATATCTTATAAACTTACGCTTTTTTTTTTTAAATCGTAAATAAATGTGTTAATAATTGGTTAATGTAGTTGTAACTATTATCAATTGGCATTTGCTAAGCGAATTGGTCTGGTTTAGTAAGTGAATAATACTGAATGTAGGCGTGTCGTTTTGCATAGAATATCAGTGAGAAAGTCTGTATAATTACTAGTAGGAATTAATTTTAAATTAGCAGTTAATGATAGTCAGAACAATACTACAAGCAATAGGGTGTCAACTTGACCCGCGCGGTGAAACTTTTACTCTAAGGTCTGTCTAATGAATTGCTTGGGGATGTAATTAACTTGGTTCATTAAATAATGAGAAGGAGATAAAAAAAGAAAGATAAATATGATGTGGAAATAAGAAAGAAAGAAAAAGAAAGAAAGAGAGAGGTAGAGAGAGATAGAGAGTATTAAACAGAGGAGAAGGGAATTATAAAAATCCCGAATGGGAAAGATAGGAAGGAAATAAGTAACAGATAGAGAATAAGAAAGAAAGAAAGAAAGAAAGTGAAAAGGAAAGTATATGTATTAGGTTGGTGCAAAATGATGACGTAATAATGTCGTTTTTTGATATATTTTTAAGGTCAAAAAACGACATTATTACGTCATTATTTTTGCACCAACCTAATACTTCGGTAGTTAGAAAAAAAAAAGAAAATACATATTGTATGTTATGAGAATGAAGAAAGAAAGAAAGAAAGAAAGAAAGAAAGAAAGAAATACTTCCGTATGTATGCAAAAAAGTAAAAATTCTATGTAATGAGAAGAAAGAAAGAAGGAAAGAAGGAAAGAAAGAAAGAAAGAAGGAAGGAAAGAAAGAAAGAAGGAAGGAAAGAAAGAATGAAGGAATTCTGTAATTACATAAAAGAAAGTATAACATTTACGTAAAGAGAAGAAAGAAGGAAAGAAAAAGGAAGGAAAGAAAGGAAGAAAGAAATGTAAAAAGAAAGAAATAATCTAAGTAAGAAAGAAAGAAAATACAAGGACCTACATGATAAGAAGAAAGGAGAGGAGCTAGAAAGAAAGAAAGGAAGAAAGAAAGATAGGGTGAGAGAAAGCAGAAAGAAAGTGTTGAGATATAAAAAAAAGGAAATCAAACAGAAAGACAGAAGAACTAGGGGATGAGAAAAAGGGGGAAAGAACGAACGAGGAAAAGAAAGCAAACCGAATAAAGAAAGAACTAGGAAATGAGGAAAAAAAAAACAAACAGAAATAGATAAATAAATGAAGAGAGAATGAAAAAAAAAAGAAGAAAGAGCCAAGGCATCAGAAAAGAAAGCAAACCTTAAGAAAGAAAAAAAATAATGTGTGAAAAAACAAAGGGAATGAGAAAAAGAAAGGAAACAGAAAGAAAGAACGAAAGAAAGTAAGAAAGAATCACAAAAGAAAGAAAGAAAATATCGTGTGCTTAAAGAAGATTAATAAAACAAAGAAAATAAAATGAGCTACTAAATGAGGAACGAAAGAGAAAAAGAAAGAAAGATAGAGAGACAAAAAGAAAAAAAAAGGAAGAACCAGGACATCAGAAAAAGAAAGCAAATTTGAAGAAAGAAATAAAAAAATATAACTAAGAAAGTGCAATGAGAATGAGAAAAGGAAAGCAAACAGAAAGAAAGAAAGAAAGAAAGTTAAAAGAAAGAAAGAAAAAAAGAGAGAATGATAAAAGAAAGAAAGAACCAAAGGAAAAATATCGTGTGCTTCAAGAAAAGAAATAAAACAAAAAGAACATAAAATAAGCTACATGAGAAGCAAAAAGAAAAAGAAAGAAAAGAAAAAACAAAGAAAAGAAAAAACAAAGAAAGTGATAAGTACAGAGGAGAGAAAAAAAAAAAAAGAAAACCCGTTAACTATGCAGAAAAGAAAGGAGGAAAAAAGAAAGAAAATAGCGATATCTAAAAAATAAAAGAAAGAATTTTCCTTGAGTCTTTACTGTAGCCATATTTCACTTCATCAGCCATCATGCCATAAAACGTTTACAGTAATAATAAGGCCATGTCGCCATATTGCATTGGTTAATAATTTAAGTTAACAGACAACTATTAGTGAATTCTCTACTTATTACATGTTATAGACGTGTATTTTTATGTGCCGTGACCCTCACGTCGTACGAAGGCGACCATGGCTCTTCACATCTTCCTGTAGCTCTTAGTAAATGATACCTTTCTGTTTTTTCTCCTAAACACTGTTCCACTACACAAGCACACTAAATATGATATTCGTTGTTTTCCTCTGTTCCTGTTGTCTTTAATTTGACCTGTGAGTATCAGATTTTCCGAACACTCTTTCCTCAATATGTGCCCGTGAAATGCCAAAGTATAAGTGTCTTTTTTGGTTTCCATTTTCTCTAAATCTTCGTCGATGGCCGTGGTATCCTCAGCATCCACCTTTAGAGACAGATTTAAGTAACCGAAAATAATCTCAAGTTGAAGCAAGAAATTATGAGTCTGTTATAGTAGACGATTACAGTACCTTCACAAATTTACCATTTGTCTGTGCATTGGAAACTTTTGCCATATCTGGTCTGGTGCTCCTGCTATTCATCTCGAGGTTATTGGCAAAGAAGCAACTGCAATACAATCGATCCTGATCTGGCATCTCGACTTCAGTCACTTTCTCTTCCCTCTGTCTTTTCTATAAATATTTTCATGTCAACTCCTCTAACGTGATTTTTTCCTCTAGTTCCCCGACTTCATAGATTTAAGCGTATGATATGTAGGTCCCACCGTTTTACTGTTGAAGTAGTTAAATTTAACTGCCACTTCTACTCAAGCAGTTTTTTTTCTCGCAATTCCAGTCTGTGGAACACCCTCCCTTTTCCTTGTTTTCTTAATAGCCGTAATCATCAAAGATTTAAAGGCAACGTTAATCGCCATCTCTCCTATAACGAGATTTTTCTCTGATTTTCTCTCTCTGTAACCCTATGTGTGCTAGTGACATTCCTGTCTTACTTGGCGTGATACGATTTGAAAAATAAACTTGAGGCATTGAGATCTACTAGTTGGATTTGATAGATTAGTATTCTTCATCGGCGTCAGTGATCAGTGTTCGAGTGTTGGGTCCCAAATATTGATCTAAAATTCATGGAAACTCTCTTTAATAAGGAAAGTGACGTAACGCTACCTAAAACTAAACTTGGTAAATATTAAAGGAAACAAATATGCCATAAAAAAAACCGTCAGAAATAGGAGTTAAAAGAAGAGACTGAAAGGCAGAATATTCTTCAGGCTTCACACCATTCCTTATTTTATCATTTTCCTTTCTGATGCTTTCAATCGACATCAATGAAATCCTAATTCATCAAAAATTTAATTTAGACCTCGGAGAATGAAAATAATGTTGGTTTTGTGCAAGTGATTCACTGGAATTAAGTTTTTCTTTCTCTATTTTTTTTTTTTTTTCATCAGTCTTTGTGTGAAATTTTAGTTTCTTTTCTTTTTATTGGTTTGCTAGAAATCCTTAGGAATGAAAGAAACGAGAATTAACAGGGTTTTACGCATGGCAGAGGAAAAAGCACACGGGATTTTGCATCAGCTACTGTGTCGAATAAAAATGTTCACTTCAAAATTCTTCCAGTTCACTCGATGCTAGAAATCAAGATAGACTGACATTTGTTGGTTTCAAACAACGCTATAATTCGTTCCACTTGGGTACAACAGCCAGCAACAAGGTTCGTATAAAAACTCACTACACTGGGGTTAGCTGAAAGGTTCATAGGCTTACTATGAGTGAATGATTCTAGAGATGTGAAATCTTGAATTTAATCTTAATTTCAATTCTTTTCATATTAATAACACTGTCTCCCAAAGAACTGATCTCGGGCTGTTCAAGGAAGACGTCAAAATTAACTAACAGCGGCTGTTTTTTTGTAAATTGGAAAAATTTAGCATCTTGCTATTATCAAGTACCTGAAGTAAAAAAAAATTATTCAGCCTCAAATGACATTTTGATGATAGGCTTTCTACATTAGGGGATGACGCTTTAGCTTTATTTTATATCATTTTTTAAAAATTTATTTAAAGCTTCTTAACCAGTGGGATACAGGTATTGCAACACCGATGGATGAAGCTTGTGGACCGCAAGGGGAAATATCTTAAAAAATAAACCGTTTTTTTTTCATTTTTATTTAAACCTTCTAAACCAATGGGATACAAGTATTGCAACATCGATGGATGAAGCTTGTGGCTCCATATACTTTTAAATAATCCTACTTTTCTCCTCCCCTTCTATAACACTTGACATTCTGCGTTTATATATAAATATCTATCACCTCTCTTGTCGCGTTAGGAAATCATGTGTCACAGACCTCCTGAGGATACCAAAAGGTTGAAACCAATGTAGCGTATTAGGTTGGTGCAAAAATAATGACGTAATGATGTCGTTTTTTGACGTATTTTTTAACGTCAAAAACGACATTATTACGTCATTATTACGTCATTATTTTTGCACCAACCTAATAAGTGACTGATCACCAATATATATATATATATATAAATATATATATATATATATATATATATATATATATATATAGAGAGAGAGAGAGAGAGATAGATACACCTAGTGAGCCAGACAAACCTACCTAGGTTTCACCTAAACGGATCGTCAGGGAAAGTAAGGCTAACGAGGCAAAGAGAAACGCATATTTATAGGCGATAGCTAAAATTATACCACGTGACCAAAGAACCACAAACACAAACACCTACGTGGGTGGGGGGTAAATATTTATTCAACAAAAATGGTGAGGGACGAAAAAAACCCAAAAAAACGAACATTTAGGTGGAATGAAAAATAAACGGCAAAACGTCTTATTTAGTAGCCTAGATTTCGAGGGTTTTTCGAAACGAGTCTAGTTATCTATATTTGTATATATATATATATATATATATATATATATATATATATATATATATATATATATATATATATATACTCTAGGGAGTAGGTATGGGTTTGTAAACAGTGACTATTAAAGCTAATATAGCGAGACTCTTTGCATAGCGAATCGAGTCACTGTCAGTCACTGGGCGTGTTTATAAATAAATAAATACGCTAAAAATTCACCTACATCCCTGCCGTGTGCCGACAGCTTAGTGGTAGAATCTCCGACTGACACCAATTCAGTCGGTTTTCGATCCGAGCTAGAGGCAACCGGATGTCTAGACACACTGATGAGCTGTGAAACAGCGAAACAGTCTGTCTGTGGATGACGTTATACACACACATATATATATATATATATATATATATATATATATAATATGGTATTAATATAAAATATTAGGCGTTTGTGTAATTGCTGGCCTAATCGTCGGAAGGTATCTGAAATTGTTTCATCATCTCATATATAACATCAATCAGCGAAATGACACATTTTACTATTGCTATTATCAACTGCATGAAGTAAAAAAGGGAATCAGCTCCAAAGGACATTCTCATGGCATAGTTGCTACATTAGGAGATGAAGCTTCAGCTTTATTTATATGTTTCTTTTTTATTTAAGCTTTTTTAACAAATGTGATTGAGACACCGATGGAAGAAAGTTGTGGACCACAAAGGGGAATTATACCCCATATCGTTATAACGTTGCATTCTATGAGATTAGCTTGGTCAACCTACGAACTTATAACTGTAATGTAAATATTTCTCAAGTCGTTCAGAAATAGTAAGCTGAACTTAGCCGAGGAAGGTAGAGTTTTGGATATGAAAAATGCTCTGGTCCTCCTGCAACTGCTACCACCAAGGAAAACATTAATCGTGTTCAGAACATGGTGACAGATGATAAACGATTGGCTGTAAATCAAATAGCCAATGCGATTAGCATATCTCATGAAAGAGTTGAGAATATTCTGCACAATGATCTTCACATGACGAAGGTTTTTGTTAAGTGGACGCCGCGACTTTTGACACCTGATTAAAAGCACACTAGTCTGATCACAATACAGGAAAATATATGACATTGATTGAGGCAGATCAAACTGGTTTCCTTGAACGCTTCCTGACCAGGATGAGTATTGGCTTCATAACTTTGAGCCAGAGATTAATAAACAGTACATACAGTGGGAACACACCTCATCATATGTTTTGAAGAAGGCCGAGTCTTGTAATTGTTCGGATAAGCATTTCGCTATGGACTTTTAGAATTTAAGCGCAATACTCGGCTGGCTTGAAGATCTCATCATATGACAGATGAACTGGCTAGATGTAATCGTCATTGCAAGGGATAGAAGGAGGGATCAGAGAGTCATGATCGCCTATGCCCTGAAAGGACATAGCACATAAAAAGAAAGAAAGACAAGACTAAACTTGAGTCGAGATCTCATCAACTTACAGTTGATATGGCAAGATATAGCCGTACATTCTATATTAACAGTTTTTTTTTTCGCACTTCCCGCTCATACAACTCCACCCCCCCCCGGCTACAGTCTTTCCAGTCAAATTTAATCTCCAATTTATTTAAATGCAATATCAATCGTTATCTACTTTCCTCCTGATTACTCTTTCCGCTCATTATTATTTTTTCTGTTCCTAATTCTTTCAATAACCCCCTGTGTCTATGTGACTATATTGAAAGTTCCAAAAAATACTAGGAAGTATTTCGACAGGAGAAAGAAAGTTCGACACTGAAATCCGATGGGTCATCGGAATAACCAAAGATGCCTTCTAAAAGCTAAGCAAAGAATAGAGAAACAGGAAATTCTCATTAGAATTAAAAACGGTTAATTTACTGTTACGTAAAGTTGGTCCACCTATATTTTAGTGAGTGCTGGATAATCTAATCACATAGGAAGACAATACTTCAGGCAATAGAAATGTTATTCTACAGAAGGATGCTGAGAATGTCATGGACTGAACATGTGGGCAAGAACGATGTTTTAGAGAAAATGTAAACAAAAAGGACAATAATGTTTAACCCAGAAAAAAAAGCAGTCGAACTTTCTAGGGCACATAATGAGGAAAGGCGGTTTAGAAAATTTGGTACGCACGGGACATAGTTAAGAGGGACAGAGGGAAACAGTTCATAATTTAGCTAATAAGGTTGTGTAATTGGTTGTCTGAACAGTGGTTAGAGATAATAGCAAAGAACCCCCCCACAAAAAAAACCTTTCTCAGAGCTACAAAATCCGGAAGTTGTGGAGAGCTATCATTATCCACGACCTGAACGGGTACGGCACACAGAAGAAATAGAAGTTCATTGAGTGTCAAGTAATTTAAGTGAAACTGATATCTTCATGCTTCATTTAAGAGACTTGAAGCATGTATACTGAGAATACCCGGCATTTAACTTAATCCCCACTCCCTACTGTGTCCGGTTGTGACACAAAGTCGGATTTTAACGTGCGGTACCGGGTGTTTCCATTCAGGCCGCTGGTCTAAGCTGGTCAAAACTTTTCTAAGATAGTCATACCACCGCTACGTAACATGTTACGCAACGGTGGGGAAAAACGGAGGAGAGGAGAGAAGGCTTCCGTTACGGAAGAGATACTACATCTGCAGCATCTATCCCGACAGGAAAAAATAAAACCCTTCTCCTCCTCTATCAATCCTCTCGGAAGATCGAAGGAAAGGCCCTATATTGAGAATACACTGGACCGAACACGTGAGCAACGAAGAGGTTTTAGAGAAAATGGAAACCTCATAAAGTGACAGTTGAAATTTCTAGGCTACATAATGAAGAAAGAGGGATTAGAAAAATTGACACTCACAGGACTGATTGAAGGCAAAAAGGACAAAAGGAAAGCAGCGCATAAGGTACTATACGAGCTTGTTTAAATAGTTAGCAGAACAAGGAATAGGAGTTCTTTAAATCATTTCACCCCAAGTAAGGCCGGCATGACATTAGTCCGCAGGGGGGGGGGTCAGGGAGTGAAAGTTAGAGGAACGTCTCAGGGAGGAATGAGAAAAGGACAAAAGATGAAAGGGATTTTAAAAAAAAATACATGATGGCGATTGATGCTGCATTTAATTTTTTTAGATATTAGTTATCGGGGAAGCAAGTAAACGGAAGTGACGTGCGTGAAAAGAAACTCATGGAGTAAAAGATGCGCCTGCATTTAAGTATATCAACATTAAACAGGTTGGATATAGATGCTAATCTAGTAGCACACTTAAATTCACACAGTCGGGGCACCAGGCAATAACCTTGTCAGAGTAGTTGCCGTGAAATATGTTT
>OZ010607.1:42716856-42741856 GCA_963932145.1 Acanthosepion lycidas | reverse complement strand
ACATACAAGCACTAAAATTGCTATTCCAGATATCACTATCAGATAAGGAAAATATTCCTTGCAACCTTATGAAAAGAAAAAGAGAAAAGAAAATAATTAAAAAAAAAAAATATGTAGGTTATTCATGCTTGAAAATTGCTAGGTTGTAAAAAAATCGAAATTAAATTGAATAAATTTTGCGGATATTTGATGCTTTTATTTGATTTAATTAACCTCTTTAAATGAATATTTTTAATTATGACTTGTTTCCTTCCAATTTCTCTTCTATTGCCGCACAACGAAGATCATTTAGCTTGTGTTTTTCTTTCTCATATTATATGTTTGCTTCTCTTCTAGAACCTAATAAACCTTAGGCGTTTAGCTCTCGTATTCGATGCTATGGTTATTTGTTATATGTTTCCTGAATTTTGATAATAATAAACATAAAGTCGCTAAAAAAAAACAAAAACAATATGGCGTCTCACATCGACACCGTCTCTCGTGTGTTACCTTCAGACGAAAAAGTAAGGCTGGCCTGGGGTTCACGGTTTATATGTCATGCAAAATTTCGTGTTCACTGGTATATCACGTCTAAACACAGCTTCTCGTGCGATCACCGAAGCTACTCAACGTCCAGCTTGGTCAGTAACCTGATAGTCGACCGCTTGGGAATATCAAGGTGCTGTAAGCTTGGATGTGCGGTTGGTGCAATGAGTAATGGCTTGAAATTAGAAATCGGGAAGTAAGGTTTCAATTCCAGTCGGGTCCGTTATATTTACTTACGTAGAAATATTATGAATCCACCGTTTCTTTTCACCAGCTATGAGAGAAAGACAGGTGATATGGATATATAGATAGATATGAAAAGAGTAACATTAATAAATAGACAGATAGATACAGATATATACAGATATATACAGATAGATATAAACAAAACTGAGATAGATAGATAGATAGAGAGATAGATAGAGAGATAGATAGATAGATATGAAAAGAGTAACATTAATAGACAGATAGATACAGATATATACAGATAGAGATAAAAAAAACTGAGATAGATAGATAGATATGACAAGAGTAACATTAATAGATAGATAGATAGATAGACAGATAGATAGATAGAGAGAAAAAGAGTAACATTAATAGATAGATATATAGATAGATAGAAAAAGAGTAACATTAATAGATAGATATATAGATAGATAGAAAAAGAGTAACATTAATAGATAGATAGATAGATAGATAGATAGATAGATAGATAGATAGATAGAAAAAGAGTCATTAATAGATAGATAGATAGATAGATAGATAGATAGGTAGGTAGGTAGGTAGGTACATTTGTTTGTTTGTTTTTTTGTTTTTAAAACGTCAGGCATCCAACTATGAGATAACAGTTCTAATGACAACAGGGTCATTTTCTGATGAAGATGACATCCCAGACAATGCGGAAGAGCCAGGTGGTCACATGAATGATTCAAAGAGTTTTTGAGTTTAATTGGGTGGGCGGGAAATAGTTCGGCAGTCGTCCGTGGTTATAGGGCTTTTATCTTAATATCTCTAATAACATTCTTGCAATGTATAAATGTTTTGGCTTGAAATTACACGCAGAATATTGATAAGCCGTAAAAATAATCAATCAGTCAGTGAAAGCAAACTTTATGTTTCAACTCAAGTAATCATTAACGGCCCGCGTTTGTATAACCCGAGTATCCCGAGCGACAGGTACTTTTTTCTTGTGTCAGTTTTCAAGCTGGGAAGTAAGTCACTTAACCTCTCAAGCGTGTTTATATCTTCAGAATGTTCACACTCTTTGAGAGAAACCCTGATCCCACGGATATTACCCCTAAGGCAACACCCCACTCAGTGTACGAAAGAGTTGGGGACTGCCGACGCCAGCGCGATGGTAGTTACTCTGATCCGGCTATTTCTGGACCCGACTCTATGCACTCCAATGTGCACATATCATTAAAAAGATCTTGTTGACATAATGGAGAAAAATGAGTGTCAACTTTATTTTTGTTCTTGTTCACTGTGAACCACAGCTATGAGAGAAAGACAGGTAAGATAGATATATAGATAGATATGAAAAGAGTAATATTAATAAATAGAGAGATAGTTACAGATATATACAGATAGATATAAACAAATCTGAGATAGATAGATAGATAGATAGATAGAAAGATAGATATATAGATAGATAAAGAGTAACATTAATAGATCGATAGATAGATAGAGAAAGAGTAACATTAATAGATAGATAGATAGATAAAGAGTAACATTAATAGATAGATAGTTAGGAAGATATATAGATAGATAGATAGATAGATAGATAGAGATAGATAGATAAAGTGTAACATTAATAGATTGATAGATAGATAGATAGATAGATAGATAGAGATAGATAAAGTGTAACATTAATAGATTGATAGATCGATAGATAGATAGATAGATAGAAAAAGAGTAACATTAATAGATAGATAGATAAAGAGTAATCATTAATAGATAGATAGATAGATAGATATAAAAAGAGTAACATTGATAGATAGATAGATAGAAAAAGAGTAACATTAATAGATAGATAGATTGATAGATAAAGAGTAACATTAATAGATAGATATATAGATAGATAGATAGAAAAGGAGTAACATTAATAGATAGATAGATAGAAAAAGAGTAACATTAATAGATAGATAGAGAGATAGATAGATAGAGAGATAGATAGATAGAAAAAGACTAACATTAATAGATAGATAGATAGATAGATAGATAGATAGATAGATAGAGAAAGAGTAACATTAATAGATAGATAGTTAGGAAGATATATATATATATATATATATATATATATATATATACATATATATAGATAGATAGATAGATAGATAGAGATAGATAAAGTGTAACATTAATAGATTGATAGATAGATAGATAGATAGATAGAGATAGATAAAGTGTAACATTAATAGATTGATAGATAGATAGATAGATAGATAGAAAAAGAGTAACATTAATAGATAGATAGATAGATAAAGAGTAATCATTAATAGATAGATAGATAGATAGATAGATAGATATAAAAAGAGTAACATTGATAGATAGATAGATAGATAGATAGATAGATAGAAAAAGAGTAACATTAATAGATAGATAGATTGATAGATAATGAGTAACATTAATAGATAGATATATAGATAGATAGATAGAAAAAGAGTAACATTAATAGATAGATAGATAGATAGATAGATAGATAGATAGATAGATAAAGTGTAACATAAATAGATAGGTATGTAGGTAGATTGGTTTTTAAATCAGGCATCCAGCTATGAGATACCAATTCGAATGACAACATGATCAATTTCTGATGAAGATGGCATCCCACACAATGCGGAAGAGCGAAGTGGTCACATGAATGATTCAAAGCGTTTTGAAAGACAGATTTTGCAACCTACAGATTTTCGGCTTTTGATCAATCAACCCTTATTTTATTTTTGCCTCTTCCAGAAGTCTTAAACTACTCAAACTAAAAAAAAAAAGGGTTCGCTAAACAACTGGAAGAATGGTATTTGGACAAATATATTTCTGTCTCGGGGTTACCTACCTTAAAGTAACGGGTGATAAGTTCGCCTTTCACATTATTTCATTATTGTAACATGTGTCTCAACCCAGATCACACCAGATTAAACATTGGCCTCACTGAGCATCAGAGAAACCATTTGCGCTGTTCACCTGATACAAAACATCCTGACCGCCAAGTAGAGAAAGGCACTCTAGATTACAACAGCTGAAATGTGAATGCAGGCGCCCGAAAGAATCCCATGTCAAAAATACATATATAAACGTCCAGTGAAACAACAGGAAAATATATATCCCGGAAATAAATGTGATAATACGGGACTCAGGGCCACTCGTGAATATTGGCTTTGAGTAATTTCCTTTTTTTAAACTCCTTTTTCTCAAGCAAGGCAATAAAGCCACTTAGACGCAAAGGGTTACTCGGTGTGAAAGAAGATGAAAAAAAAAAAACAAAAAAAACAAAACAAAGAAACAAATATTAATGAGAGAAAACGATAAAAGGATAGGAATTAATATGACAGAAAAATAACGATTAATGTTGCATTTACATTTTTGAAGATCAAATTCGATTGGAAATCAAAAAGCTTGTATCAGTTCCACAAGCTGATGTGCGAGAGAAGAAACTGTTAGCATAAAACTTAGTTATATTTATAAATTTCAAATATACAATAAAGAGACCTATCTGCCAATCTAGTAATGTGCTTAAATTCCTAAAGTCGAGGTAACAAAGAGTGAACTTCATCAAAACAATTACCAAGGAAATATTTATAGACAAGGCACATGGATGCTCTGTTACATTTTGAAAAAATATACTTATTTCTCGGGTTTCCCTACCTTCTCGAAACAGTTGGTAATCTCGCCTCACACATTATGTTATCAGCGTAATATGTATCTCAACCCAGATTATACCAGAATAGATTTATCCACAGTAACCACCAGTGAAATCAGTTTTGCAATTGACCTCGCTCATGACTTGTTGGTCGCCGAGTGGAGAACATTTTTATTGGAACAGTTGAATCTTAGTTGTAAGTGTGGAAAAGTGACTTAGGTCGAGATACCAGTTCAACACCGAAAACGTTTCAGATTTTAAAATTGCCATGTTGAATATGAGAGATTTTTAGATACGTGTTATCATTAAATGTCACAGAAATAAAATTATCGGGGTTCCATCAATAACTCCGAGCTCATATTATGTGGCCATATGATAGCCGAAGATCAAATTGACAAGTGTAACCCGGATATAAGAGATGCTGATATAAGATAAACCCTGATATAAGAGAAAGCCTGATATAAGAGAGATTTTCTCTGGTCCCAAATTAGAGCCATATATATCTAAACAAAATAGACCAAACACGGATATAAGAGAAAACCGGATATAAGAGACTTCTTCTCCGGTCCCGACAACTCTCTTATATCCATGTTACACCAGTTACTTTTGTTCCGAGTCTACAAAATTCACTTGAACTTCACAGATGAAAAAATTCTGGCTTGTATTTATGTCCTATCATCAGTGGAGGCAAAGAATCAAATTTACAAAATTTTATAGTTTTGGTAACCGACTCCAGACCCAAATTGAAATTGTTTCTAAAATTTTGGGTAGCACAACAAATTGAAGTTGATTATAAAATTTTCGTTACCTCAACACGCCAATTGGAATTAATTATAAAATGATGGTTACCTGCTAAATTGGAATTAATTATAATTTTTTGTCTCCCCCACCACCAAATTGGAAATGATTATAAAATTTTAGCTTCCCCTCAAGTTGAAAATGATTATAAAATTTTGGTTACGCCTCAAATTGGAATTGATCATAAAATTTTGGTTTCCCCATAAATTGGAATTGATTACAAAATTTTGCTTAAAACTCAAATTGGAATTGATTATGAATTTTTGTACCATCCCCCTAAACTGGAATTATTTATAAAATTTTCTTTGCCCCTACAAAAAAAAAAAAAAAAAATAAAGAAAATGATTTTGAATATAACATTTTGGTTACCATATAAATTGGAATTAATTTTAAGATTTTGATTGCTCTCGAAATTTGATTTGAATATAAAATTCTGATTTCAACCCAAATTAGAAGTGATTATAAAGATTTGGTTCCCCCAAATTGGAATTGATTGTAATAATTTGGTTTTGCCCCAAATTGGAATTATTCATAAAATTTTGGATGCCCCTATAAAAAATTGGAATTGATTATAAAATTTTAGTTAATCCCTAAACTGGAATTCATTATAAATATTTTAGAACCCTCTATCGGGTTATAAAATTTTAGTTAATCCCTAAACTGGAATTCATTATAAATATTTTAGAACCCTCTATCTGGTTATAAAATTTTAGTTAATCCCTAAACTTGAATTCATTATAAATATTTTAGAACCCTCTATCTGGTTATAAAATTTTAGTTAATCCCTAAACTGGAATTCATTATAAATATTTTAGAACCCTCTATCTGGTTATAATATTTTAGTTAATCCCTAAACTGGAATTCATTATAAATATTTTAGAACCCTCTGTCTGGTAATAAAATTTTGGTTACCTCCAAAAATTTAATTAATTATAAAATTTTGTTTACACCCCAAATTGGAATTGATTATGAAATTTTGGTACCAAGGAGAAATTGGAATTGATTATAAAAAATTTGTTATATCCTAAATTAGGTTTGATTATAAAATCTCCCCACCCCGCAATTTGGAAATGATTATAAGGTTTTATTTGCCCCACGACAAATTAGAACTGGTTTTAAAATTTTGGTTATCACCCAAATTGGAATTGTTTTTAGCATTTTGCTTGCATCCCAAATTGGAATTGATTATAAAATTTTGCATTCCCCCACCAAATTGTAACTGATGATATAATTTTATTGCATTTAAATTTATTTATCTATTTATTATTATTATCTATACAAACACGCACACATTGAGATACAATTATAATTGCCCTCATCAGCGCGCTTCGTTAGTTTGCACGACCGTTTTTCCATGTTAATACCTAATAAATAGTAGACAATTCCGGGTTTTAATCACGTGGATAAAGGGAAAAAAACATTACTTCCTTTCAGCAAGAAAATAAAAAAAAAAAGAATGAATGTTAGAAGTGGAGATATGGAATCATATTAAGCTGATAAGAACAGATACTGCACTTTCATCTCAGCCAATGGGCCGAGAAACGTTGATATTTCAGCGAGCTCACGTCGCTACCAATTGTGATAGAAGATCCAGGTTTAACGTGTGTTTAACGGCAATATCATGGAAAAAATGTCCAATCCCACTCGGCACTTCCCTTTTTGGACACGCCTTAGGCGGCGGTCAATAATCCTCGTCTCCTCCCGAAGGAGAGGTACTGCATTGGATGATGGCTTTCATGGCGCTTGGGATTAATATTATTTGAACCTTCCGGAGCCAAAAGGCCGAGATAATATGGCGACTGCAATGAAAAGTGCCATTTTTTTTTTCAGATACAGAGTATCGAACGATGGAAATCGAATCAGGCGAAAGAACAGTTACCATAAAGAATCTAATATCGTCTGCTGAATTATTTTAAAATTATTATTAACAGAAATGTTCGCAAGATGGCGATTTGACTAGAAAGAAAGAAATAAAGAAGGGAAGATAAAAAAGTGTTTAACGTCTTATACTAATATCTCATAAATAATGGACTATTCCGTTTTAGTTGCATAGCATACAAGACATTCGACTGAAATAAATAAATAAATAAAGAAAGAAAGAAAGAAAAAGAAAGACGGGAAGATTTTTAAAGGCTCTTTCACTGAAATAGAAAAAGTGATCAACTTTAAATCTTTTCATTTGTACCCCCTTACTTCTTAAAATAACAACCAACATTCATATTTCTGATTGTTATTTCAATATTTTGTTAAAGTGTTAACGATGTCATAGGGGTATAATTTAATTTATTTTATTTTTTGTAATATGTTGGGAGTGCCACTAGCACGCAAATGATTACAGACAGTGAGAGTAAAGACTAAAGAGCAGTGTTTAGGAAATGTATCAATATAATGAATGAGATCAAGTTCAAAGCATCAGAAGATGTCGATTGACAGTACATTTGAATATTTGAATATTATAGCTATTAGGGAAGCAAATGATAGGAAGGGATTTTCACTGACGGGAGGTGCGAGATAAGAAGCGGTTGGAGTAGAACAGATGGCTACATTTAGCCTTTTCGACAGTGAAAGGATGGGACCGAGATGCCAACCTAATAGCACGCTTAAATTCACGCAATTTGCGAACCAGTGGAAGTAGCTGGTCGGAGTAGCAATGAAAGTATTTATAGAAAAGAGCGAAGCCACAGTATGTCTGTGAGAGAGAGACTGTAGACGGGATGCCAGATCCGGACCAACCACGTTGCATATTCGTTTCTGGATTTTGTCTAGGACCTCGAGATGAACAGCGGGAGTACCAGACCTTAGAAAGCAGCAGTATTACATGCAATGACAAATGTTTGCTTTGTAGATGTGAAAGATGGACTCAGGCGAGAAAAACCTGCCGCGACACAGAGAACCAAATTTCCTAGCGGTAGATGGAGCTATAGATTCGATGTAGTTGCTCCACTTCAGGTCGGTGGACAGCGTGAGACCAAGCAAGCGCAGAGTGGCGCTCTCGTCGACTTGGTCATCAGCCATCCTGATGGAAGTCATGGAGGGTTCTCTATGGTTGTAAATGAGATCAGTTTGTCATTGATCAGTCCATGAGTTTATTCAGTCATTGATTTAATAATTTTTATTAATCAGAAATTCAAATAAGAAAATAGTGATGTTTTCACCCGCATTTCTAGTATATTAATATAATATATATTTTGGAAACAAACCTTCTTGCAAATATGTTACATTGAATACGATAGACAAGGAAAATTTAATATGTTGTTTTAATTATGTCTTTTCTCGTATTCTTAAATCTTTCCGTATGAAGAGCTTAAAAGCATCTCGCTACCACTATCCTATAAATGTCGAATTTTGTCTATTTTGTACAAAAAAATTCGATGACAAATGACGTCATACATTAAGAAATGGACAAAGTCCGACAATTTATTTATTAAAGATATTTTTTAATTCTTAATGTATGACGTCATTTGTTTACATTTGATAGGCCATGAGCAGTTATGAATGTACGAGATTCATGCCAGATTGAAGTTTATAAGCAGTAAATTTCGACCTTGCCAACCGAACGCTCCTTTGTGGTCGAATCGGTTAGGCACGCTCGGCTAAATGGCGGTTCCGTATAGGATGCAGGTTCGAATCCTGTCAAAGGACGAATATTTTCTATGAACATTTCTCGGACATTCAGGCCGGTAAATGTTATTTAATACTGTTTATTATAAACAGA
Source organism: Acanthosepion lycidas (assembly GCA_963932145.1). Classification (NCBI taxonomy): domain Eukaryota; kingdom Metazoa; phylum Mollusca; class Cephalopoda; order Sepiida; family Sepiidae; genus Acanthosepion; species Acanthosepion lycidas. The sequence goes on along the minus strand of OZ010607.1, from coordinate 42,732,962 downwards.
GCATTTACTTAAATATTTGTATCTATAAAAAGAACGTTAAACATAAAAAATTTCTTTAATAAATAAATATATATATATATTGGAATCTCCCGTCGTATTCGACGAATGGGTTCAAGCAGCTCAGTTTCTATGAACCGAGAGCCCAGACATTAGCACATGTGAATTGATTACAGTGGTGAAGACTTTGTGCAGAACCAAACACACACACACTCAAAGACACGAACACTATATATATATATATATATATATATATATATATATATATATATATATATATATATATATATATATATATATATATATATATATATATATATATGTGTGTGTGAATATATATACACACATTTTATATATACATATATGTAAATATATATATATATATGGAGAGAGAGAGGGGGAGAGAGAGAGAGGAAGACAGACAAGCAGAATATAAGAGTGAAAATGAGTGACAATTACAAAGACTTTGTACTTATGTTTATTCCTATAAATATCGGTAGAGAAAAAGATGGAGGGGAAGAGAGAAGGAGTGAGTGAGAACAATAAAGAATGAAAGATGGAGACGCTCCTTGTATTTACGTTTGTACATTGATATGTGTAAGTATAAATAAAGATATACACACATCTCTCTCTCTCTCTCCCTATATATATATATATATATCTTTTCTCTCACTTTCTTTCAGAAACTCTCCCTCTCTCTCTCTATATATATATATATATATATGTATATATATATATATATATATAGTGTTTGAGTATATATATATATATATATATATATATATATATATATATATATATATATATATATATATATACTTAGTGTGCGATCAGTAGATTGTCGCCATTTTATATTTATAATATCGCGCATTCACGTTGATTGTTTGTGATTTTTCCGAATGCACAGTATAGTAGCGTCAGTTGGGCGCGGTGTGTGAGAAAACGAGTATCATAACGCATTTCCCTCCGGCAGAAATATGGAAACGTCATGCTTTATTCTATTTTTGGGTGTCAATCTGAGGACAGTGCAAAGATTTATTATTTAAAGATATGTTTGTGTAATTTTTGTGAATATATCTGTTAAACTGAGATGCCAGTGTTTTCATTTTTGTTTAATTCAAACGACAATTTCTTCATCGTACCCTGTATATATTAGTTTTTATATGTGGTCACTTTTTAATTAGAATGTTAAATTTGTACCTTCATGTTTGGGAAAAATGATACATTAATTTATATATACTTCTGAAACGATAACAATTTTTCCTTAATGCAAAATTAAATAAAAATAAGCTGAAACTTGAAGGAGGTATTGACTCTATCACATGTAATAATTGCCAAAAGCAATACATAGGGGAAACCTCGAGAAATACAAATAAAACAAAATAAAATATATGATACCAAAGGGATCTTTTACAAGACAACACAATAATTGTATTAGTTACTTGGCGTAATGAGTCGGGCAACAATTTCGATTAAATAAAACACAACTTTAATTAAAAGAGAAGTCAATTTACTCAGACGAAAGCGTATAGAAAGTGCTTTAATCACTAAATCACCCATAGTAAGTTTAAGCACAGATTCTTACAGCGTTTACCTTTTAGGAGGATCTACTAGTTTTACAATGTTTTATAGTTAATTATAAATGTGATAAAACATATACAATATAAAATAAAGAAAATGAAATTGGCTATAGACTATATACGGAAAACCATTTTTAAAAAACCTAAAATATTAAAATTTCAGCGACCTCTTCTCTTTCATGTGACTGTCTAGCTGCATCGTTGCATATCTGACTTTAATCCACGGCCGAAACGCCTCACACAAAAAATGTCCAATTTGTCATTGATTTTTCTAACATTCAACTATCTTTTAATTGCAACGCTCGAACAAAACTGTGGTTGTGTTGCATGTAGAGAGGCTTTGTACGATGTCGCAAATAGTTCGGCTTTCCTAATAATGGGGTACACCTCCGTGCGTTGGACAATACTAAGGCCAGGCCTACAGGGCGTGATTTGATCAGCCAACAGTTTGATACACAGGAAATACATGAAAACCAGCCATGCCCAACGTTGCTAGTCATGACACCATCTCCAAAAATAATCGTTTTATTTTGCCATTGTAAACCAAATAGACATTTCCACTTCATGAAAATTCATAATTCGTCAAGTTGCGTTATTTTATTGGGCAATTTCCGGTGTGTACAGGCCGGAAGTTATATTGTTGGCCTTGCTAAATATGGACGCTGTTAGTCGCGTTTGTACAGGGAAGGGAATGAAATAAAGGAAGAAGAAATATGTACGTAGAAGGGAAATAAAGCGGGATAGAAAGTAACGGGGTCAAATCGGCGGATTGACAAAAAGGAAATCGCGAGAGTTAATACGAATGAAGTGTAAGGGAAAGAAAAAAGAAACCTTTTAAAAAATGCAACTTTGAATACAATGAAGAAAAACGTGAAAGAAAAGACAACTCATAGTCAAAGAGATATTAGGGGAAAAAACAGTAAGCTTGAGACCAAAAGAGAGTAAGAGATGGTAACGATCGCGTGAGGATGTATAAGGACTTCTTGACTTACGACAGAGTTCCATTTCTACGCGGTTTTTTCGTGTAAGTCGGATGGAATCCACAATTTTCATTGAATAGGCACGTACGTCAGTCACCCATATTTACACAGTAGTAAAGTGATAATCTAGGATGTAAAAAAACACATTTCTGTGGAATATGTTAACAAAACAGATGAAGGACATAAATATAATCCATATAATGAAATGAAACAAAAATATATATAATGAAATGAAATTGCTTAGAGTTGCTTTTATATTTATTGCCAGTGATGTCATTGGCTCTGGGTGGAGTACTCAAAAGCAGCAGTAAATCTGGGAAAGAAAGAAGCAACTATACTTGTGTTTCTTAATTATCGGGAATGTCCTTTGAGGTTTATCTCACTTCAGAACATTTAACATTGTATAATTTTACATCTATGGGGGTGACTTTACTTTTCCACGAAGCATAGAAGAGATTACTCTATGTTTAGAATCCATAGCAAAGGAGGGATAAGTTTTCACAAACGAATACGTTCCAATACAATACGAGGCACAAACAAGAACTGACCTACCTCGCCTTCCTCACGCTCGTGCCGTATGACGACGTATTCTTCCGCAGTGCAATGTATTCTTCCGCCGTGCAATGTATTCTTCCGCCGCACCGGATGTAAGTCGAAAGAAGATTAATGAAGATTACGTCGTAATCACGAATCGTTGTAGGTCGGCACTGTCGTAATTTACTGTATTTAATATAGCACAATGGAGAAAAAAGAATAATAAGGTAAAAATAAGTGAAATTAATGTGGATTAAACAGTATGAGATTAGAAGGGAAAATATTGATTTGGTTGTTTAACGGTATATCAACACCTTCGTGGGTCATTTAATGCCGAAATTTAATTTTATATGGAGTTTTTAAGTAATACAAATATGATATACGTTATTTTGCTTTCACAATTAAATGCCTGGTAGATGTTACTTAGCTTTTGTTTATATCCATCTTTGTGTGGACATAATTACGAGTGGCGGTGATATGTATATTTTATGTTGTATTTTTTTAAAGTTATATTTTGAAATACAGTTTGATTTCTTTAAGAAATTGTAGGAAATTTTATAAATTAATATCATGACGATGGTCTTTCATGTGGGTTATTTGATTTTGTTTGGCGGCATATCAAACTCAAACTCCGTGGGTTATGTGGATTTGGTTTGGTGCCCCCGCTGTTAGTCTCGAGGTCCTCGACAAAATCCAGAGACGGATATGCAATATGATAGGTCCTGATATGGCATCTAGTCTACAGACGCTTTCTCACAGATGTGCCGTGACTTCCATCAATTTCTTCTATAAATATTTTCACAGCAACTGTTCCGACGAGTTGCTTTCGATGGGTGCCAGACTGCATGAATTTAAGCGAGCTACTAGGCTGGCATCTCGGTCCCACGAATTCAGTGTCGAAACGGTTAAATGTAGCCGTCTCTTCGACTCAAACAGCTTCTCTACTCGCATTTCCCGTCTGTGGAATTCTCTTCCTTTTCCCTGATAACTATAATCTTCAAATACTCAAGTGTAATGTCAATCGATATCTTCTGATACCTTGATCTTGTTCCCCGTCCTTCTCTGTATCCTTTCCTCAAACACGTCTCTTTACTCTTGTTCCCAATCCTCTGTAACCCCTTGCGTGCTAGTGGTACTCCCGCCTGGCTTGGGGTGAAATGCTTATAAAAAAAATAACGAGATTTATAGTCATAAGCATTAGTGTTTGAAATTCAGCTATTAAATTTTGTTCTACGGTAGTCGCTTCAAAAAGAAGTCGACTTGATAGAGGAAGAAAAAAAAACAAGAGAGAAGACTACAGACTGATTCGTTTTTTACGTCTTATCAACCCTTCAAATGTATTTAATACCAGAAAAAAAATTAGATTGTGGGACATTTTTATTTTGAGTGATACATGCCTTACTAATTAACGCATGACTGGGTGAGCAGAAGAGATGCATTCATGCCTTTTCCAAGGATATTATTGCGTAAGCGAATATAACGAATACAACGGGAATTGGAACACGGATCTCCGATCAACAACTCCGAGAAATCATCGATTACACCACTCACACGTCCAAACTTATAGCACCTTATATTTCCAAGTGGTCGGCTTACGGCCACTTCACGTTGAAACAGCGATTCGCTCACGATCACCGAAGTTAAGCAACGTCGAACCTAGTCAGTACCTAGATGACCGTTTGAGAATATCAAGTGCTGTAAGCTTGGATGTGTTATTAACTCGGTATTGTTAATCAGAGAATACACTTTGTCATATAGTAATAAACTGTCAGATGGGAATCTGGGAATACTTAGATCACGTGACGGGTAAATATATATATATATATATATATATATATATATATATATGTTGGCACCTGAAAAAATTAATTTCAGTTGAGATCTCTGGGGAAGAGGTGTGGGTTTGTAAACAGTGACTATTATAGCTGATATAGTGAGACTCTTCGGCAAAAGCGAATTGAGTCACTGTCGGTCACTGCGGGTGTTTATCTAAAAAGAAATACGCTAAAATTCACCTGCATCCTGCCGTGCGCCGACGGCTTAGTGGTAGAATCTCCGACACCAATTCAGTCGGGTTTCGATCATAGATAGAGGCAACCGGATTTCTAGCCACACTGATTTACAGGGTTTCTCATGCAAATGGGCATTACAAGACTCTTAGTAAGGCATCAACCCACCACTTCTTCCCCAGTTAAATAGTAAGGCTTGTATGGTTAAAAAATTAATTATCTTCCACACCCACCAAAATAAATAAACAAAGAAACTTCATTATAAAATGTCAAATGTCAGCATTATATATCACATAGAATTTGAGATGCTGAGGAAAAAAAAATCCACCCAACCTCCCACTCATCTACATAGTGACCAGTCTCGCAGTTGCTTAAATTCAAGGAACCGGTATTTCAACATGTTATGGCCGTAAGCGCAGAAGAAGAGAGAAAGGGAGAGCAAGGATGATCAAGCCGGAGAGTGAATGTAAAAATTAAAGGAGAGTGATTTTGCGGGAAGCTGGTGTGAAGAAGTGTTGTGTAGAAGAAATCAGTAACGGAGACCATTTTGCTAAAATTTATAGCGTCATTGATGAAATTGATCCATGAATCAATTAATTTGGTCCCAGTTCGATACTTGTAGAGACATTTGGGCGCCTTTAGATTTTATTTATACGAATTTCTGTTTAACCATTTTTTTTTTTTTGGTTTTGCCCCTCCATTCGCCATCCTGGCAATCTAATTTCTGATAATATTTATTTCGTCCTCTTTATTGGCAAATTTCACCACATAAAATCTCGGCTGAAGAACCCTCCTTTCATCGCTCCCTTTCCCTCTTATTCATCACTTACGTTTTTATTTTCTCTTTATCCCACTCACCATCTCTTTCTTTCTCGTACACTCGCACACACAGTCACCCTCACACACTTACTCACTTTCTTCCTGACTTACACACCTGCACTCTTTTTCCTATTCCTAAACTCTCACGTACGCATTAACTCGCTCTCTTTTGAACACGTACTATATCTTTCGTTCTCTCAAACCTTCTCTCTCTCTCCACACATCTTCTCTCACATCTCCCTATCTTCTCTGCTCTTTGATCTGACGTGCTGTTAACGATTCAACCACAAAGCGATTGATTGAGGTTACAGTTTCAATTCCTGTTGGAGAAGCACATATTTTTGCGTGAAATTTCTCGAACTTTCAGCCTGGTAAATGCAATTAATACGTTTCATTTAAAAAAAAAATGGAGCGTTTACTTAAATTGTATATATTAAAATAACGTATAAACAGTAAATATTTTAAATTATCAAAAATTTGACATAGTGAATGCGATTTTGAATAAAAGAGAAAATAATTTACTAACATGAAAATTGTCTGCAAACTGCCTTGATCGCCAGTTCAGCGACAGTAAATTTACGTCCAGGCTCTTACAATATATAACCATTCTTAGTAGATTTGCTGTTTGCGCAATATGGGATAGTCAGGGACAATGGAACCGAAAAAGAATACAGTTGAATTTGGCGAGATTGAAAAAAAAATTATTTCAAAAATATTCTTTCAAAAATTTTGCAACTACCAGCACCTTCCGTTTCTTGCACATGTGTAGATGTGGCGACATCAACAAAGCCCAGTCCGATGAAACACTAATGGATGAAACGCGTCACAAAAAACATTTTTCCAATTTTTTATACTATATTTTAAATACTATTTGTCGATATTTAAAATTCTATATAATTATTTTCGTTATATCATATATATATATATATATAATATTTTTATATACAGAAAAAGTACTTATCTGTGTTGATGTCATTTCTTGTTGATATTTCCTCGACTTAAATCATATATATATATATATATATGTGTGTGTGTGCGTGTGTGTGTGTGTATGTGCGTGGGTATATATATATATATATATATATATATATATATATATATATATATATATATATATAGAGAGAGAGAGAGAGAGAGAGAGAAGAAGAAGAACCTGGAAGAATTACTAGAAATTCCAAGAAAATATTGTGTTGTGGATTCCGGGATGAAATCCGCTACCAATAAATAACAAACGCCAGTAATGAATATATGAAAATAATGTATTAACGTAATAATACAAACTTGTAATGCAGGTTAGTAGTTCCAGGAATACGGGTGAGTAACAAAATATATATACAGTCTTTGGTATTGAAGTATCGCTGTATGACTTCTTACTGAGTCTACGTGTTCGCTCACTGTGACTCCTACAACGCTGTTGTCTCACCCTCACTCTTCCGGTTACCTACAATCTTTTACTCTGTCACTCTGGACTCGACTCTTCGGCTTTGCTCTCTCGGGTCTTCATGTGAATCCATATGTGTAAAAAGGTGAGAACCCCTCAACACAATGCATAGTTTTTTGCAGAAGGAATAACTCAAAAAAACAAATTACAAATTGGAAATACTAAAATGAAGCAAGTGCAACAATGTAAATATATAGGAAGTCTTTTAACGAATGGTGGAAAATGCAACACTGAAATTCAACGGTACATTGGGAATAGCGAATTATGCCTTTCAAAAGCAAAGCAAGATATTATGAAACAAGAAAATTCCATTAGAAAAAAGAAAAGGGTACTGAAATTATACTTCATATCAATCGTCCTATATGACAGTGAATGCTGAAAAATCTTCTCACAGACGAATAAGAGACCTGAAATAGAAGGAATGTGGTTCTACAGAGGGATGCTGAGAATACCAGGGACAGAACATATGAGTAATATCAACGTTTTAAGTAAAATGGAAACACAAAGTAAACTTATAATTATTAGGTTGGTGCAAAAATAATGACGTAATCATGTCGTTTTTGACCTATTTTTAACGTCAAAGAACGACATTATTGCATCATTATTTTCGCACCAACCTAATAACACCATGAAGAGACAGTTGAAATATCTAGGACATATAATGAGGAAAGCAGGCTTGGGAAATTTGATACTCACAGGACAGACAAGTAGAACAGAAGGGGACATCCCATAATGGTATTGTGTAAATGTTTGGCAGAAGAGGGTATTGGGGAGAAAAAACAGATAAATTTTACTAAGTGCTACAAGGAAGAGGAAATTATGGAATGCCATGATGGCCAACATCGTGAAGTGATACGGCCATAGTTGAAGAAGAAGACTGGGATGGTAGTTAGGTCTTGTAATTTTACTGTTGAAATTGCAACAGCAAATACTATGGTCCTAAATTCTTCTACCGCTATTTTCTTTTGTGCTTTTCTGTCAGCTACGATCATCAAAAATTGAAATGTAATATCTCTCGTCATCTTCCATCTCTTTTCAATCCTGTGCCCGTTCTCACCTGGCTTAGGAAGAAATGAATATATAAATGACAGTTGTGGATTGGCTGATTTTAATGTTGAATGATCGCTAATTGGAATTCAACGGAAGTTACACTCACTTGATAGCGAAGACCTATTAAAATTTAAATTCCTTTTTGTTATTGGTTCTTGGAAATAAGGATTCCGATGGCTAATTTGAATGCGATTTGCTACATGAGATGAAGCAAATGAAAACGAATCCACGGACAACAACAGCAGCCAGGCTATTGTTCTCTATACCGACAACAGAGCTGGGAGAATAAAAATGCTATTCGTTAAAAAAGAAATGCTATTTATAAATATATTTGGTCTCAAGCAGAGGTTGTCTATGAGTGGGCAACTTCGAAAAATTACTGCTTCTTTGCAAATCAGAAGCATTGTCTCGATGCGAACCTTGGCAACAAAGAAATCTTCATTTATTGATACCCTCTCCAAAGAAACCAATTATGAAAGATTTACTTGCGATAGCTCAGTTGGTATAGCGTCGAATTCTAGTTAATGTCGCCTGATATATGATTATAAAAGAGGACAACTTTTGTTAGAGAAGGTATCTACTGGTCAAAAATGCTTCAAGTGAGAATTTGATTGCTCCTGTTGCGCTAGAGGGATCCGAGTCGCGGGCTCTTTGAGAACAACTCCGTAGGATTTACGAACGTCAAATATGAATACGAACAGAAAAATACGTAGAAGGTAATTTGTGAATTGCGAATTTTGCTGTGTTAGTAAAATATGAATTTTCCCTTGTGCCTGTTCTCTTAAAGAAAACTGAAAAAACTAAATTAAAATATAAAAATGGACAATATATGGATTCAGAAATGAAAACTGAGTAAAATTTGTATGTGAGGATGATAATTACACGTTCGGTCAACGATGTAGGGATATATATATATATATTACGTGGAAAAATTGTACCATTATACATGATTTCCAATTAACAATATGACAAATGTATTATAGTTGTGTGAATTTCGACGCTAAATTTAAAATCGTTTCGGCATTGGATAAGTAACACCACATCGACAAAGAATCACTAAATGCAACAATATCTATGTTATTCATCATGACGGTCGTCTTCGAGTATAGAATCCAGAGGTTAGCAGTGAATATTTCGGAGACAGTAGGAAAGCGTAGTTCAGGTTAGCAGTGGATATCGCAGCAAAGTAGCAGAGCGTAGTACTTACTTCTGTTCATCTTCATCTGACATGTTGGCACTAGTCATTTGGGTAGGATAACAAAAATGGCCGCTTTTATCCACGAAGGGTTGTATGTTCCACGTCTTCTGAGTGGTTAACCTTCTATTGGTGGACTATAAAGTGAGTCAAGCCATTTGGATTGGCTCACTAGTTACACACACACACACACACATATATATATATATATACATATATACAAAAAACTGTAACAATCTAGAGTTTTGAAGTTGGCTTTAGAGCTTAATAACAGAACAAGTTGGAATCGTTAGATTTGGTTGGTTGGTGGACAGACTAGGCGAAGATCAACACTAAATTCGAAATCAGTTCTATGTTCAATGAGCAAATCCATCTTGGAAAAAACCCACTTGCAACGGAAAGCCCAAAAGCTACCTTTTTGAATCTAAACTTTTTACACGCAGTTACGGCTTAATAATGTCAGACTGGAATATTTAGTATCGGCTGGTAACCAATCAAAAACCAGAGCAAGAACAGCTAGAGCGTTGAATCTCTGGACCTTGACTCCACTGCTGTATCACTAAGGCATACATCTACGAAATGAGTGTCATCACAATATAAAAATAATAAAATTAGTAATTATTCATAAGTTGTAAATTATTGTTCTTCTTCAATCCTCTTTCCGGTCCTATGGCCACATCACGTTGACAGAACCGCTTCTGTACGATCACCAAAGCTAAGCAACGTCAAGTCTGGTCAGTACCTAGATGGGAATACCAGTTTCTGTAAGATTGGACGTGCAGCTGATCCAGTTGATAAAGGTTGGGAATTCTTAATCGGAGAGCCGAGTTCCATTTCGCGTTTGGCACGTTATATTTATTTTTTTATTTTTTTTAACTATTTAACCCCAAGCAAGGCGGGAGTGCCACTAGCACGCAAGGAGTTACAGCAAGTTGGAGTAAGATTCAAGAGGCGTGATAAAGAAAACGATGAAGAAAAAGTCTGTAAATAGATCAAGGAATCTGAAGATTTCGATTGCATTGCATTTTAATAATTGAAGATTATAGCAATCGGGGAAGCAAATAAGAGGAAGGGAGTTCCACAGACGGGAAGTGTGAGACTTGAAGCTATTGGAGTAGAAGAGACGGCTACATTTAACCGTTTCGACAGCGAAAGGGTGGGACTTAAATGCCAACCTAGTAGCACGCTTAAATTCATGCAGTTTGGGAACCAGCAAAAGTAGTTCTTCGGAGCAGTTATCTTGATAGTATTTGTAGAAAAGGTAGAGGAAATCGACGCCACGTCTGTAAGAGATCGACTGTAAGCGAGATGCCATATCACTGCCGATCACATTGCATATCCGTCTCTGCTTGGGAAAGGTATGAATCGAACCGTTCTACCCCAGCTATAGGTTAATTATTAACACTTTATTCATTTAACCATTATTCATTAAAAAAAAATAAAGAATTTATAATTTTAAAATATTTCATGAGTTTAAATAATCTGCAATGGGTTGATAAGTCGTAAAAATCAAACCAATCAATCATTCAATCAATTGCTCTTCATTAGTATTATAGGCACGATTCGAACAAATAACATTGTAACAGTATTAATCCATTTCTTTTCCTCCCCAGTTAGAGTTAATAGAACGAAAACTGAACTCTCTGGCGATTGTTGTCAAAAGGTTGTGTTTGGTGATAGCATTCCATTCAGTATAGACCTGTTTATTTCCAAGAAAAAAGCACATGAGCATCGTGATGTCTAACACTATATTCCACAAGCAAGATGGTTAGTGATGTAATGGAATAACCAGTCAGCCCCATGGAAGTTTACACTATAGATAGTAACTACTTATAAGTATTTGTAAGTCAACGGACTACAGAGGCTAGCCGAAATCTTTTTTCGATTAAACAGTCGAACTCTCTGCCGTCGGGCAGAGAGGAAATCGAACGAGGCTCCGCCGAAGGGCAGAGTCTCGTTCGGGGAAGTTTACTGACCCTGAATCCGTTTATACGCGTTCTTAAGGGAATATTTTCTGCCGAGCCTACGGGCTCGGAGATCCCACGTTAAACCCAGCCTTGTGACACATGAAACCCTTGGCTAAATATTCTAGCCGAAATTTTTTCGGTTAGACAGCCGATCTCTCTGCCACTGAGCAGAGAAGGAACCCGCACGAGGCTAAATTGAAGGACATAGTCTCTTTCGGGGAGGTTGACCAACCCGATACCGCTATGCGGGTTCTACGGGAATTTTTGGCCGAGCCTACGGGCTCGGAGAACCCATATTAAATCCGGCCTTGTGCCACATGCAGCCCTCATGCGGCATGTGGCTGAATATTCTAGCCAAAATCTTTTTCGGCTATACAGTCGAACTCTCTGGCCGAAGGTAGAGAGGAACCCGGACGAGCCTCTGCCGAAAGGCAGAGCCTCGTTCGGGGAGGTAGACTGAACCGATCCCGTTTATGCGACTTCTACGTGGAATTTTTGCCCGAGCCTACCGGCTCGGAAGACCCAATTTAAACTCGGCCTTGTGCCACATCTCCCCTAGTCTGGGGTGGGGGCTAGTAAATACCGACTACTTGAAATCTTTTTCGGCTAGACAGTCGAACTCTCTGCATTCAAGCAGAGAGGAACCCGGGCCCTAAGGCGAGATTTTGGACGAGCCTACGGGCTCGGATGACCCACGTTAAACTCGGCCTTATGCCACATCTACCCTTGTGGTGGGGCGCTAATAAATATTGACTAGCTAAAATCTTTTCAGCTATACAGTTAAACTCTCTGCTGGAAGTCAGAGAGGAACCCAGACGGGGCTATGCCGAAGGGTTGAGTCTCTGGGGTGGTAGGCCTACCCGACCCCGTTTTTTACGAGGTCTACGAGTATTTTTAAAAAATTTTTTTGAATACCCCACGTTAAATTTGGGCGTTTGCCACATCCGACCGCGTGGTGTGGTTGGCAAATATACAAGCTGAAATATTTTTCAGATCTGCTGGTCAAACTTTCTGCCTCTGAGCAGAGAGGACCCCCAGACAAGGCTGAGTGTTGTCTCGGAAAACAACGACCAGCTACGGAGTCTACGAAAATTTTTGACCGAGCCTACAGGCTAGGATGCTCCACATTAAATTCGGCCTTGTGCCACATCTACTCTCGTCGTTGGGGGCTAGTAAATATTGACTAGCAGTATATGTTATTCAGGTCTTAACTGTTATCGATCTCTCTGTCTTTGGGCAGAGAGGAACCCGGACGAGGCTTTGCCGAAAAGCAGATTCTCGTTCGGTGTGGTAGTCGAACCCGAACCTATTTATGCTGGGTTTACGGGAAATTTTTCGCCGAGACTACGGGTTCGGATTGCCCCATATTAAATTCGTCCATGTGCCGTATCCTACCCCGTGGGGAGATTGGTAAATATTACTAGCTGGGACATTGCTTGTTGCTCTTCTGTGTAGATATTTACTTAGCACACAACCCGAATAAGTGTGCGTTTTCACGACAACCAAATGAAGCCAGAACAAAGGGAACTCTTTTATTAACTATATTTCTCCGCCAAGAGCTCCTTAAAAGAGTTATATATTGTATCAGGAATTATAACAACAGACAACGCTTTCTACGTACATATGAAAAGTATATTATTTATTCAGGAAAATCTCTAGATAATTCAGATTTCATCAAGACAAAAAAAAACAAAAAAACAAAAAACAAACAAACAAATACATTCTATTTGTTTGTTTGAATAAATAGAAAACATATTTCTTTGCTATCGAGAAAATGAATTATCTTGACAGGTACGAACGAAACATACAAAGAAAAAAACTGTTATACTCATGCGCACTCAAACAAAACTATCTTCAGAAAGACGTAAGTATTGATAATAGAAATAAGTGCACACATGCTTCCAACACAAGCGTATATATTTAACCATTATATACATATATCATAATGAAAAGAAAAAAAAATATTTCGCAAACAATAAACCTATTTTATCGGCACCAAATGCATCACAATTATAAGTAAGAGGAGAAAGCTCTAGAAAAGATTATTTATGTGCACGCATCCTCAACTGAACTTGATAACCGTATAAAATTAGTAATTTATTAGGAAAAGAAACAAAATTACAAGCAAACCGTAATCTCATCTCATACCGTCAACAATCAATGCTAATCCGTAATAATATAGCATAAGAATATTCTAGGCGATTTACACTATTTACACAGTTCAGATTTTACCTCATCTTTATTGTCCTATTCACGACGTTTCAGCAGTTTTACGCTCCGATCATCTTCAGGAGATATTAGTTGGAATTTTGAAACGAACCCATTATTTAGTCCACGGGGATGAGAATGTTCTAGTTCCAAGTGCCATGCCTTTTTCTAGATATCTCAGCTTTAAGTTTATTCGCTTATAGTAACTCAACACTACGAGTTTTTGTTCACCTCTGTTGTGGCCACTTCAAATAAGGATTTTATCAACTGGGCACGGCACGTGGAACTAGAAATGTCTACACTCCGTGTGCTAATTAAACGGTTCGGCTTGAAATTCCAACATATATCATCTGAAGATGGCCAGAGAGTACAACGGCTAAAATGTTGTGAATATGACAACAGAGATGATGTCGACAGTTCCAGCAATATAAATAGTGTAAATATTTATAATACATCATCTCAGAAATATAGACAGATCCTGGAGAAGGCCGGAACATACAACAGGCGAAATGTTGTGAACATAGTAATAACGATGAGGGCAGCAGTTCGAACAATGTAAATGGATTAAATATATATATATATATATATATATATATATATATATATATATATATATATATATATATATATATATATTGTGTATATATATTGTGTATATATATTGTGTATATATATATATTGTTTGTATATATTTGTATATATATTGTATATATATTGTTTATATATATATATATATATATATATATATATATATATATATATATATATATTTACAATGCAGAAATATAGACAGATCCTGAAGAAGGCCGGATCGGACAATGGTCGAAACGTTGTAAACATGACAATAACGAAAAATGTAAATAGTGTAAATCATTAAATACCTCATTTCAGAAATATAGACAACTACCCTAGGTGTTGGTGAAGTTGCAACTGTAATGATGTATGTCAGCTTGCCTACACCCAAGTCACCAATCTACCACTGGGTGGCATGCCACTAGCATTTAGCACTGGTGGCCCGCTGTCGGGCCGCGTTTGTGTTCCTCTCGGCAATGTTATCACTGGCGTATCGCTAGAGGCCCACCGGTATCTATCACCAGAGGATCGCTGGCGTTGCTATCAGCGGCCCGCCGCCGGGCCACTAGAAGCTTGCGTGCAGGGTTTTATGAAGATAAATGCTCTGTGCAAAGTCCTTTTTTTATAACGTTCGTAAATGCTAACCTCTTCTGAGCCACATGTCACAAGGTTATTTTTGTATTATGCCATGCTGTCCATGCAGTTAGTGTCATGTTTGTCCGACCCGATTACCATTCCTCTTTATTTCAAAGTGGGCGGGGTTTTGCCTCAAGGTTGGAGCCTCCTAGACGACTCCCTCACACCGAGATTGGAGATTGGCGTAAAAGGTACATGCAAAGTAATTTTATTATACTATTGTTCACTTAATACAAAGCACAAGAACTATTCGAGGTATAGAGTAATAGAATGTGGAGGAGGTAAGAAATGAAGTTTATGTAGGATGAATGATGGTTGATCCTAGACTTGACGTTGTTCCCATTTTAATGGTCGGGTAAGCATTCTCTTGGAAGTCCGATTCGCAAAGCCGTGAAGAATTTATATTCAAAACATAACTTAGATATTATATTTTCTCTCTATTTTAAATGGAACCTACTTATATCTTTTTGTATGTATTTTAAGCTGGTCATATCAATTCCTTTTTGATTCTTCTGTAAGATATAAAAATGGATTTTCAGGTCAGGTTTACATCAGAGATAAAAGGACATAAATAGGTCTGGTTTACACTAGATGCAAAAAGAACCCATAAGTTTTGTTTTACATGAGTGCAAAAAGTCATTCATACGCTCGATTTAAACTAGATATATTAGTTTGGTGCAAAAATATTGTAATTTTTTGACGTATTTTTTAACGTCAAAAAACGACATTATTTTTGCACCAACCTAATAAATGTTCGGATTAAACTAGAGACAAAAACGGATAAACATGTTAGCTCCTGTTAATACCAGTGGAAAAAAGAGATACATAGTTCTAGTTTTACATAAGAGTCAAAAAGGATTCATAGGTTCGGTTTAAACTAGATAGAAAAAGGGAGAAAAAGATTCGTTTTACATAAGAGACAAAGCGAGAAATATATGTTCGGTTATACATGCCATTAAAAAAAAGAGATTCATATATCCAGTTTAAACTGGATACAGCATCAGATAAGTATGTTGGTTTTATATCAGAGGAAAAAAGAGGAATACAGGTCCTGTTTTATATAGGCGCAAAAAATGGTTAGTAATTCCTGTTAAAACACGATAAAAAAAATAGACAT
>OZ010607.1:42606856-42709356 GCA_963932145.1 Acanthosepion lycidas | reverse complement strand
ATAATCATTTCAACCCATAAAAGACCTCTAGCACTCAGGGATCACAGAGAGTGAAAGTGAGAGAAAAACTGGTTATAGGAGAGGCTTTGAGGAAGGATAAAAGATGAAGGTTGTTCTAGACAAGAGAAGATGACGAATGATGTTTGTATTTAAATTTTTAAAGATTGTATTTTCCAGGGAAACAAGTAACCCTAAGGGAGTTTCACGTGCGAGAAGTACGAGAAACTGTTGGAGTAGAAGTTTCAATTACATTTAACTATTTCAACAGTAAATGTTTGGGGCTTAAATGTCAATCTAGTAGCACGCTTAAATTCAAACTCGTCACAGCAGTTGTCATGAAATCGTTTGACACGTTTCGTTCTTTTAGGACTCATTGGATTAAATTTGTTCGTTTGGTGTGACTACACATGCGCACGAACAACGTATGTTGGGAATTTTAATTTATTCAAATACACACACACACACACTCACCTACACACACACACACACACACATAAATAATCTACCCGACATCATTTAGATTCTTTTTCTTTCCATCGTTTTTGTTATTGGATATCCATACTGTGATAATGAAAGATCAAACAGGAGTCGTTAAATGTGCCAGGGCGAAAATTTTCTGTGGATGACCTTCCGATCAAGAGACTCTCTAAACATTATCGACTTAGTGAATTATTGTCTCTTTTGATCAGAGTAGCATTTTTAAGTCAAAATTATGATCAGTCTAGTTACGGTGAGCAACTAATACATTTAATGTAGTATTTTGTAAAATGTCACTTTTATGTTCATATACTATTTTATTGACATTTCTTGAGGTTACTCCTATGTATCTTTTTGTGACAATTATTACAGTTGATCGAGTAGATACCTCTCTCAAGTTTTAGCGTATTGTTTTCTTTTGTATTGACTAAGTTCGGCCCGGTTCGTTTTGTTTTACGGCATATCAACCTGAATGGGTCATTCATCGGTTAAATGCATGTCGTCTGGATTTAAAACAATTTTTTTGTTGACGGCAAAAATTCTTACAGCATTTTTTCTCTTTGTATATTTAAAAATTTTGGCGGGGGGTTTCAGGTTAGAATACATTTTATTTAACTACAATTTGAAAAATATTTTCACTTTTAATTTTTTATATACTATATTTCTTTTAAGAACAAGTAAATGTATTAGAATACCTTACAGTATGTAGAGTTATTTTCACACCAACTATAAGTATGTATATTATTAGGTAACATTTTTTATTTTATTTAAATATTATTTAAGTAAACTTTATGACAATGACGCCAAAAATAGCTAATTGATTTCACTGATTTAGTAAACCTTTATGTTTTATATAAACTTAGTAATATCTTGTTTCTCATGTAAGTACAAAGGACATGGCTTACATCTTCTAACTTTTCATATTAAATTCATTTTAAAGGAGGTGTTTAATTGGATTCCTTTAAGTGCTTGTAGTACTTGGAGGGAGATCCATAGGTTAGAATACATTTTATTTAATTACAATTTTAAAAGATGTTTAGGCTAGAATTTCTTTTTATTTAACTACAATTTTAAGAAATTTTGCCGTTAACAATAACATTTTAAAAAATCCAGATGACGTGCATTTAACGGATGTCAGATTTCATTGAAAAATACATCCCTACTCCCTACCAAAAAGTAACTAATAACGGATGCATCAAAATACAGACATAATGAACACGCAAACACCCCTGTCTAGTGGAAGTGAATTTATCTGTAACCTTGGAAACCTGAATTATGATCTTAGCTGTATCTTTTAAACCCAGTAATTTTAAAAGTTATTCCAAAATTCGCTTGAGGATGAAATGAAACTAATGTCTTTAATTTAATTACAAAATTAAATTCGGACCTTCCATTTTTGAAATATGGTTAGAACTCTGTAGCGGAAAAACCATATTTTAAATAAATTAATTTATAATATATATATATATATATATATATATATATATATATATATATATATATATATATTACTATTATTATTATTAATGGAAATCTTAAAAGTATAAGAAACTATACTCGCACGGAAAAAATTCGTTGTATTGATTTGCAAATAAACAAGCCAATACTAAAAGGAAAAAATGGTACAAAAAAAGAAAGAACCAAGAACATATAATCGTCCAGCATACGAGTTCAAGGCCCAAAGAAAAAAGCCCGATGCGAGTACCCAAAACAACTAAATAAAGTGATCAATACAATGCTTTCCCAAGTGTTGTTTATTTATGTTATGTAATTTCTTTTCATATCGTCTGATAAGCTTAATAACATTATCATTAAACGAAGAAAGAAAATCACAACATTGATACATATTTTTTAAACTTGTCTAAGCTTTCGGCTTTCATAAATCATTAATAAACCATTATCAAAGATGACAATTTCATTTCAGTATATTAAGCAATACACAGACTAGACACTGATAATAGTCTGTTTCTGTTTTCAGGGAAAATCGCAGCGCAGCTCATGACGTCACACATGTGAGTGAATTCGTGAAGTATGAAGTATGGGATGCCGTTGGTTTAAATCAATGATTTCTGTTACCAATTATAGGCATTTAAAAATATTTGTGGAGATTTCGTAGTTTATTTTGTTCAGGTTAGGTTTCAACTGTTTTATGCATATAGTTTCAAGAATTTTTAGTTTTTGTTTATTGTTTTCATGTTTAAGTATAATGAATTTATCAGTTTTGTTAGAACGAGTGATAGTACCTTTGTATAATGTATTCAGTTTTTTATGACTTTAAACCGGTTTTGAGCTTCAGATTTGTTGGTCATTTCCGTGAGCCTATGCGTAATTTCCACCAGTGGTCAGGGGTATTTATATCCTTTAGTTCATCGTAGATGTCCTGTTTTTTAATGTGTAATAAAATCTAAGAAAACTACCCGTTTGGAATTTTACTAAACGGATAAAATTAGAATTGTTCAATTTTTCTTTATGATTGACAAGATATTTAAACGCCAACAATTTAAAAGAATAAAAACTCGTTATAGCATCATTCCTGCAAGCATGAACTACATTATTCGAATAGTTACATGGAGTGGCTAACAATGTGTTTATAATATTTGCCATTATGTCATCCTTTAGTGATGTTCCCTATCTATTCTTTTGACAGTGATAATCATTTGTGATCTTAGAGCAACCTACAATTTCAGCTGATCACACAACCAGACAGGCAATATGGAATTTTAATGATCTATTTAAGTTAATATTCATCTCGATGTTTTATATAAATTCATTCTCATGTACAGGATTTAACGGTTTATAAGGCGAACTTCTTTCCTAAACAGAAAATATAATCTAGAATTTAAATGAAAGCAGTGATGGAATATACCCTGAAGCCATCATAAATATTTAGCATGTTGCATTATTAAATACTGAACACTTCAAATACCATGGTGTATCGATCAGAAGAAATTTATTATACGAAATAAAAATATTGGTTATAGAATTGGTTGTGCAAGGTGTAGGTTCAGCCAACACAGCCAGTTGTTAAAAAGCATAAACATTCACTGAAATCCTCAAGTCAGGTTCTTAAATATGAATGCCGTTAAACCTGTTAAGAAATATCTAAACTCCTCGCTGTTTACAATCGCTTTCTCGGTGGTTAAAGATGGTCTCGGGCGAATAAAGGTTGCAGACTTACTGAGGTGTATACTTCTTTGAATCTCGTAGACTGCGGCTACAGGATAACAGAACAAAGTGCTCCACCAAATGACAGAAAACCATATCAATTAAAAACTTTCAAAACGGGTATTCCAAATCAATTAAAACAAAAGGCTTCTAGGAATGCCAAAAAGAAGGGTTAACATTTACTGGATTTGAGAAACCTATTTTCATAGAAAATTGTTTTAATAGAACAGTTTTATAAATATCAACTGAGAGTGGCAACAGCTTTCTTCCTTAATGAATACAGAATGCTTACTTATCTAAACGGTTAATAACTTGGGCCGATCAGAAATGTGAATTAGGTTTAAGCGTCTAATTGCTTTTTTCTTTTTCTTTCAGATTTGGCAGACATTTGGGCGATATTATTTTTCACACATTATTTCCATAACTTAAATAACAAGAAAAAAAAAATTTTTTTCGCAAATAAAACAGATTTATTACTGCTGACTTTGATCCGTCTTAATGAAACACCCTTATATATAATCCATCTTAATGAAAAACCCTTTATTATTTTTACTATAACCACTTTAAAACAATGGGAAAAATGATTTTCTTGTTTCTTACATGCGAAGATAAGAGCTCGCCTAAATTTAATTGTTTTAACATAGGTAAGGTTACTGAATAGAATAATCCCACGAAGGTTGGTAGTGAACGATAATACTTAGGACAAGAACAACACATAAGATTCGCCAGTGGCGCGTAGAAGTAGTTAATTGCTAGAAGTGAGTCAAGTGAATTCCATCATTAATCTCCAACCGCAGTTTATATGTACCAACTGCCCCACGCGTTCAGATGTGGCACAAGGCCGAATTTAATGTTGGGTATCAGAGCCCGTAAGCTCGGAAAACAATTTCCTGTAGACCCCGTATGAAACGGGGTTGGGGAGCTGTTTCCCGAGAATACAATCTGCACTTCGATATAGCCCAGTCTGGTGATCCTCTCTGTCCGGAGTCAGAGAGTTTGACCAGCACAGCTGAAGACGAATGTCTAACTGCAGACCAACATACAGTATTTATTAAAGTATTTATATCAATGGGGACATTCACGTTATCGTCGGCCGGTATGTTACAACATTAATTCTATCACTACCGATCACAAGTGCAAAATTTGATTTTACATAATAAGTATGGTGAGAGCTTACATTTTTATCAAATATCTTTTTCTCTTACCAAGATGATTACTGAAATTTATTACTGAATTATTGTGAATTTTTTGGCTTACTTACCGTCATACTGATAGCTTGCATGTTATATGTGTGTTGCGTTCTGTATCGTCTACAGGCTCCCACGCTACTACTGGTGTTAGTTTGGATTTCACCTCAAAGGAATGCATTTCGCACGTTGACTCTGCATCCGTCTGCGAGGAATTTGGGCCAGATCCAAAAACAATGTGTGGGAAGCGTGTTGACGCTTCAGAATTCTTGAGACGTTCTGTTCAATTTGTGCCGTTTTGAATTTATGTCCAAAGCCCAGACAAAGATAATCTCTCATTCTCAGAATACCACGACCATAATACACTCCGGCCAATTGCTGAACATTTTGGTCCTGGCAGCTGCATTGTTTAACATGTAAAACAGTAATGTTCTAAATGTTTAAAAAATTTCTTTTTTGGTTTAGCTAAAGTGCATCTGTAAATTTTATGTGAGGTACTGATAACTTTGTTTAACAATACATGTAAGAACGCATCTAACAATTTTTCTTGAACATTCTCTGCTGATTCGTTTATGCGGTCAGAATATTTTTCTCTCTCTTTCTACACACACACACACAACGCGCACACACACACACACACACACACACACAAACATGTATGTGTGTGTGTTAGTATAATGCTTGCATAAAACAAAGAAATAAATAAGCTTCACAACGCTCTGCATATTTAAATGAATATTGCATTTCTTTCAAATTGAAAGAAACGAATTACAAAGATTCTTTGCAAAACAAATTCACAAAAAATATTTTGTTGTATTTACGATACAACCGAATTAACACCGTTAGTATAGAAGGAATAGCATACATCTAAATGTGAGTATGTGTTTGTCACGTATTTGCGTTGTTTTAAATTTGCGTGTAATTTTCTAGCAGTCGGCAGCGGTTGACAAACAACTCGGTTCGTATTTTTTTATGTGTAAATATCACTAAGCTTTTTTGTAATATGGTATAATCGAATAAATATGCGCAAAAATGTGTGTAATTAAGGTTTAAGAATTCCAGTTTGTACAATAACGAATGATCGACTTTGTTCAAAGTTTTACTGATCCTTTTTATAACTAAACATTGGCTCCAGAAAAAACTAAAATTTAGATTTATTAATCTCATAAGTTTATTGGTTAATAAATGTTTCCGAATTTATAAATATCCATTTTAAAATGGGAAAATACTGTTGATCATTTTCTGAAATGATCCTCTGAAATTTTGTAGCTGACAAAAATTTTTTAATTGCCTGGAAATTCAAAGACCATCGCGTGTTTCCTACGACGTCGTTGATTGATTAATATATGTGAATATAGAAATTAAAATTTGGTGCGGACAAACTAGGGCACATAATGAGGAAATAGATTATCGCGGGATAGATTGAAGGCGAGAAGAACAGAGCACTTCTCACCTGTGGAACTCTCTTTCTGTTCCATGCTTTCCAGTAAATTTAATCTTCAAAAATTTAAATGACATGACAATCGTTATCTACTCTCATCCTCATTACATTTTTTTCGCTCCTTAGTAATATATTTCTGTTTTCTAATACTAAATATATATATATATATATATATATATATATATATATATATATATGTTTTCTAACACTTAGTAACCCATAGTAATATATTTCTGTTTTCTAATACTAAATATATATAGGTTTATATAAAAATATATATTTATATATATATATATATATATATATATATATATATATATATATATATATTTCTGTTTTCTAATACTTCCACGCCAGTATCCCCTTACACCTTTACTGCCTTGCTTGGTGAGAATGCAGTTAAAAATAAAATATATTTGGGGGATTAAAACGCTGTTATTGGAGTGGACGGACGTGTTTTTTCATTGTTCAAGGAAAGAGATTGTAGCGATAGGTGTTATCATTGTTGTTTATTTCCGACAGAATCACCAAATATGTAATGGTTTGTATTACCCTTGTTGTTGTGAACGTCGAACTACGAACGTCGTGGTCATCATTATTGTAGCGACGGGGTTGCCAATATTGTAGTGATTGAGTTACCAATATTTAACTTTGGCTAGGAAAGGTGGGATTAAGGACAATACGTGAACGCAATGCAGTTTATATTTGACGTAAATAGCACATAGAATAAAATACAAAACTGAACGGAATGATTTCAAAACATAACAGTTGAATTTATTAATGTTTGATGTACATTCATGCGAACTGAAAAGGTAGGACAGAGTCGTGTCCCTTTGATTAGGTTTTAGTTGTACCGGAGTTCATATTAAGAAGAAGTAATATTAAACTTGTAATTTAGAAGAATAGTTTGAAATTGTGAGTTGCAAAGTTGGTAAAAGTTCATAAGTGATTTCAGAGTTTGTGAATATTGGTAATTGTCTTTAACGTCTGGCCAGCAATGACTAAGACGGGAGTTCTTGAAGGTTACATCTTGGCACTTGGTAGCAAGGAATGAGACGTGCGCGAAAGATGAATGAAAAGAAAAACTACTCGAGGGAGTTTTACACGTGTTGAGTTTAAATAATGGTCGTGAGGCTCCCAGCATATGAGCGGGAAAACAGATTGGTCGCGTGAAGGCGGTTTGATTGGTCGGAAGTGACCAATCAGCAAGCTAGATTGGAGGTGATTGACCAATGAATACTTGTTATATTTGTATGAAAGTAGGATGTTACTTACCAGATAGAAAGAGTGCATTTCGTAAAAAGAGGTAAGGCTGATTTGTTGTAGAAGATCCCGCAAGATATTGTATTTTATAAGGGAATGTCTTTATTTTAATTATCCATTTCTTCTTGTTTTTTGTTTATTATATTATAATTTTATTATACTATTAGCCATTTATAAAATTTTATTATTAAAATACATATTTGTTCATATTTTTAAGAAAAGTAGGTGTATACATTGATCGCTTTTTGGTTTTATTTTTTAAAAAAAGTGTTTTAGTAAGTTTACTTTATAAAGAATGTTTGTTGGCACTATGAATATTTTTATGAAAGAGGATTTATTTTTTTAAAAAAAATTGCAGGAAATGAATTTCGAATCATATCGATTATTTTGTTTATAAATTACTATTTGTTCAGTATCATCGATTTCTTTCCATATCTTCAAAATTCAAACTTTCTAACAACATTTTCCAATTATTTTATTCTTTATACTTTTATGTATTATTGGTTGTTGCAATTTAACGTTTTTTTTTATGGTCGAGGGCGTATTTTTAAATTTATAGGTAAATGGTTTCGAGTCTTCACCTTATACTTTTTTAATCGTGGTTCAAGAGTGAATTTCTTCCTTTATCATTTATCTTTAAAATATTTATTTTTAGCTTAAAAAATAATGATAATTTTATATATTTTTTTCTTTTTCTTATATGTTGATTATATTCTATTATTGATATTAGAAGATGTAATCAAGCAAAGGGGTACATTTTATAACGAACTACTCACGCCTACATCCAGTATGAAATATCTACGATCGTTTTCTATCACAGCAGAAAACCTCTGTTCCCATGTGATTGCAAGAGCGAAGGTCTCTGGAGTTCCAGTTTCTATATGGTCACCTATGGCGGTAACGTCGAGAAGGAGTGATCAAACCGAACGTGACGTGATCAAACCGAACGTGACAACACTCGAACACCCCAACGGCGGAATTTGCAAATATCTATATCATCTCAACAGTCAAACATAAGGAAGAAGGTAGCAAAAGTCAGGTTGGCGTAACGAAGGCGAACATTGAGAGCCCAAGCATACGACAGCCCGATGCATTCACATTTGCCAGATGTCTCCATAACTTCTGAGCGCGAAGGGGTATATATATATATATATATATATATATATATATATATATATATATATATATATGAACCTAGTGAGCCAGACAAACCTAAGCGTGTCGTCAGAGAAAGCTGGCCAGTTTTCTTTGACGATTCGCTTAGGTGAAACCTGGGTAGGTTTGTCTGGCTCACTAAGTTTATCTAGGTCTGCTCTACGGTTGTATTGAGATCTTTTGTTAGTTAGTTGTTTACTTGTGTCGGGGTTTTTTCTTTGGGCTTCAAACCTGTATCTGTGCGATTTTCTTCAAAAGACTTTCATGTTTCTAGCTCTTTCTTTTTTTAAAACCTTTTTCTCCCTCGAGATTGATTTGATTGACAAATCAAAAATTCGAAGGCTTTTCGAAACGAGTATAGTTACCTATATATATATATATATATATATATATATATATATATATATATATGCGTGTGTGTGCGTGTGTGACAGAGAGAGAGAGAGTGTGTGTGTGTGTGTGTGTTTGTGTGTGTGTGTGCGCGTGCGCGCGCTGATGTATTTCCTTAGATAAAGATTACAAATACTGGGTGTAACAGTAAATTTATCCAAATTATGTGACGATTGTCCATCACATCAAATATTTAATAAGAAAAATACTAAACAAATTGAGTTTTTTTTGGCAGGTTTTCAGATAAGATTCTTCGGCATACTGACACCATTTGTTGAAAGAATGACTGAAAAACCCTTCGAGTTTTTCAGCTAGAAAGAGAACATGTAAAAATCGTTTTGTGTCAAAGCCAGCGTCTTTTCAACTGAGCAACGGTAAGAGGAAAAAGATCATTCAGGCCTTCAGTAACGGTACCGACATTCATACTCTGGCTTCTATCTTCAATGTTCAGCCAAGAACTATCAAGAGAACGGTGAATAAGTTTTAAAAATAGGGAACAGTATGAAGAGAAATTGCATCAGGTCAAAACAGAAGGAGGAATCATCATTTCAGCTTAAAGGTGAATACATTTTTATTGTTTAGTGTTCAATAGTATTATAAAAACCTCGGCGAATTCCTGTAAGATATCTTTAATCATTTCCAACAGATAACAGTCCATAGCTTAATCTAACAATTGGACAATTTTGATGTTACACAATTTGGACAATTTTGATGTTGCACACGGTATGTACAGGACCAGGAATAAATGCTTATACAAATATGCACATAAAAACACATGTAGATATAAATGTGTGTGTGATTTGTAGATGTGTGTGTCTGTGTGAGGGTTATATAAGGACATGAATATGCATAGAAATTCAAATATATTCTATGGCATTTATACCCATAAAAGCATATATATATATATATATATATATATATATATATATATATATATATATATATATATATATATATATATATATATATATATTGCGTGCATGTGTGCTTATGTGTGTGTTTGTATGTGCGTGTGTGGCAGCAGATGCATCCGATAAAAGTCTTAACTTAAGAAGAACTCTGAAATTGTCTGGAGTATTTCTATGTATTCATGACTTGTTTAAAAAACAACTTTATGAATATATATTGAATATAACATTAAGAAAAAAGATGCCAAGACTAAAAAGTCATATATTCACCCGGCCAATACGTAAAGAAATAAAATTAAATCTTGTACTGTCTCTTCGTTATAAACTCGGAAATACTAATTGAATATAAATAAGCATTTAACCATCTACTATGTGTATCTTTCTATTTCCAAATCTGTCTATTCATATGTATGTATGTGTGTATATATATTTATGTATGTATGTATGTATGTATGTATGTATCTATCCGCCTGTTTAAACCTATTAATATCTATCTATCTATCTATCTATCTATCTATCTATCTATCTATCTATCCGAGTCTGTTCATATATATATATATATATATATATATATATATATATATATATATATATATATATATATAACTAAGTAGGTTCATTACGAATGCATATTTCAATGTAATTAAATACGTCTGTTCAATATTTGTTTCTTTATATATGTCTGTTTATTTGTATCTATCTCAGTTTGTCATTATATATATATATATATATATATATATATATATATATATGTATATATATATATATATATATATATATATATATATATATATATATATATATATATATATATATGTATGTGTGTGTGTGTCTGTTTGTGTGTGTATGCGCGTGCGTGCATGTATTGAGATAAAAGATGTATGAAAATTGGATAATGTATTGCCACGCGTTTGGGACATCATCGGAAAACCCAGTCTGATGAAGTCCTAACGGATGAAACGTGTCATAAAAACTTTTTCTAATTTGTCATACATCTTTTCTTTCAAAACTTTTCTTGATATATACAATTTTTTATATCGTTATCCCATATATATATATATATATATATATATATGCCTGTGTACGCCTGTCTGTATGTGTGCGTGTGTGTCATGTTCATATATATATATAAATATATATATATATATATATATATATATATATATATAAAGGTGTGTGCGTGTCATGTTCATATATATATATTTATATATATATATATATATGTATATATGACATTAATTCATATGGCATTCATTTCTGTAGTTTAGTGCTAGCAGCAAGCAGAAATATTTCTCCTCCCGATGATGGCCATTTCGGCCGAAACTAGTCGAGGATTCTAAATGGAATAATAATAAAAAAAAAGGAAAGAATATTAATCTACAACCCAGTGTGTCTGAAGATTTTAATTTTTTAATTTTTTTATTGTTCAATATATATATATATATATATATATATATATATATATATATATATATATATATATATATATATATATGTGCGCGTGTGTATGCCTGTGTGTATGTGTGTGTGCGTGTCCTGTTCATATCTCCCCATCTGTATATCTGTTGTCAGTCTCTTCATATCAATCATCATTTTTTAATTGCCTTTTTTTTTTTTCTTTTGTAATACCTTTAATCGTTTCGGATATTTTTACGATTGAAAATTCCTTTTATCCAATTCTATTCCCAAATTGCTTCTCATATTCTGTATTTTTATTATACTATAGTAATGTTTTGTATTCCCCATCATTGTTACGAAATGACTTATACGATACATTAAATATTACTTGCTTAAATGCGCTAAAATACTGAAATCTAGGTGTGTTTAGTAATATTCCAAAGATATTTTATGCTGTCAAATAAATTAAGGCAAAATATGCCTTCATAGACATGACTCTTTGATTTCTTTCAAGTGTCTGTCATGTAATCGATCCTGATCTGGCATATCGATCAGTTGCTTTTTCGAACGACGTGTCGTGATTTCTGTCTTTTCTGCAAATATTTTCATAGCATCTGTCTATATTTCTCAGATGTGGTATTGTGTACATTATTTTCATTATTCGGACTATTGTCCTCATATTTTTCGCCATATTTATTACAACGTTTCGGCCGTTGTACGCTCCGGCCTTCTTCAGGTGATTTGACCAAGAATATAAATGAATACAATATGGGAACCAGTAATAAGGAGTCCCAGAGAAAAGCAATAATAACAAAAAAGATGCGCTCTGGTAAAAACATGCAATGCAGGACATTTGGGCGATATTATTTTTCACACATAATTGCCATAGCTTAAATAACATGATCCAATAGAGAAAGAAATAATTTTTTATTCATAACACTGAGTCATTTACTGCTGACTTAGATCCGTCTTAATGAAACACCCTTTATATCGGTTAATTACTAGTTTTAGCATAAGTATCAATAAGTCATTATTATTTGAAATATTATCAGAGTTAACTCCTCCCGTTTTCTTAGTTACTTAATTTTCAAAACTGTTACTAGGTTACGCTCTCCAGTTCTATAAATACTTGGTGATTTTTTCTTCTCGCCTTCTTTTTCTTCTGACTAATCAGCTGACACTACAACAATGTAAATCTCTCGTGGAGATTTGCGTTTTTCCCTTCGGGGGAAACGCCATAGACAATAACACACACACATACGTACTCACATTCACTCACACATACATTACAACACAAACCTTCCACATTCATTTGTACACACACACACATTATTTCTAATTCATTTTGTTAACCGTTTGTTGTTTATTATTATTATTATTATTTGTTTATTTTTACATATATATCGTTTTTTTTTGTTTTTTTTTCTATTTTTCTATTTGATTAAATCTCCGAGTCCGCGAAGTTTGTTGTGGCCATTTACAGGAGAAAAACGTGTTCACCTCCAAACGCGTAGACAGGCCCACAGCATTATTATTATTATTATCTGAAAAAATATTCTTACAATCTAAAAATATTATCTGGCTTTAAATAACTACAGCTGAACTGTAAAAAATACAAACAAATATATTAATCAATCTTGGTATCTGTCTATATGTTTCTCTATCTCTGCGTATCTTGTTCAATTTAGCTCTTGCCGCGTCTATGCTTTGATCTCTTCGGTGGATCACTGCACGAATCAGCCCACCTCTAGGACCTTCCATCAGTTCCTGCGAATAGATAATATCGATTACAAACAATGGGACAAAAATAGAAATAAAAAGTTGTCGAGAAAAATAAAATCTAAACGAGAAACAATAATACAGAAGCGGACATTACGGTTGTTGAAAAAAAAAGAATAAATAAAATGAGGAAATGATATTCCGCACCAACAATGCAATTTTCTTTCTTGTTTTTTTTTTTTTTTTTGTTTTTTTCTATTTTTCATACATGACAAATTAAATAAAGATAGCTGAGAGGAAGACGTAAAATACTGACAAAATATTAAAATAAAATAAAAACATTTTGGTGCATTTTTCATTCTTTATATAAAGACATGAGTTTCATTTTTTCGCTTTCAGTTTTTTTTTACTACTTCCTTTCGTTTCAAATAATGCAATTTGCCTGGCGTCCGGCTGTTTACGTTTCCGCAACAAACTGCAGGTGTTCTATAAAAATACATTTATAGATATGCATATATTTTTCTGTGTCTACGACTGACGACTGGAATCGAATTTTATTAGTTAGAATTAATAACAAATTCAACTTGCTTAAAAAATATCAATTACATATATATATATATATATATATATATATATATATATATATATATTTCAATTAAAAGTGCAATTATAATTTCTAAATTCATGAATCATTCATACAAAAAACAAATATAGAGGTTAATGATTTAAATGGCGAGAATACATCGTCGCAAACAATATAAATAAGATACATCAACCCCGAACCTGTATATGAATGATATGATCCCTCTTTATAAATTCCAGTTGCATAAGGTCTTTTTTTAATTTTTTACAAGCTTTCGTCTGTTTCTACAGACATCATCAGGTATGGAAGTAGATTTTGTTCTTGTTTTTACTTCTCAGTAATAAGAGGACAAGGAACATAGAGATGTAATCCGAAAAAATGCTATGAGTAAAAAATTAAAAAAGACCTTATGTCAATGGAATTTATAAACAGGGATCATATCATTCATATACAGGTTTGGGGTTTATGTATCTTATTTATATTGTTTGCGACGAAGTATTCTCGCTATTTAAATCATTAACCTCTATATTTGTTTTTTGGATGAATGATTCATGAATTTATATATATATATATATATATATATATATATATATATATGTATATGTGTGTGTGTTTCTCTCTCTCTCTATATATATATATATGTGTGTGTGTGAGTGTATTAATAAAAGAAATGAAAAGAAGAAAACTTTTCTTCTACCGATGCGTTTCGTTCCTTGAGGTGCTATGTCAAATCAAATGTTGAAATGTTATTTAAGAACCTGTATTTATAACCACAGAACACACGTTCTGTTGAGAAAAATTAACGTTATGCGTTTGGATATTTATTAGAGAACGTGTTATGAAATGTTCGAGAATCGCTCGACGTTAAGGAAAGAAAATGAGAAAGATTTTCGACCGGTTGTTAAACGATGGTGAATTATTTTTCTCAGTATTATTTTATCTCCTTTTATTTCTAGTGCGAACTCATTTTTGTCCGGGTCCCGACCAGAGACCTAAGGTCAGACATGGTATCATGACCTTTTCCACTGAATAATCTAAAAAAAAAAAAAAAAAAAAAAATCATGCATATTTAACATAGATAAAGTCCATCCTAAGGCGTGGGCTGTACTCAGTTTTTTTTTGTGTGTGTGTGTGTTTCTTTAAGGCATGGACTACTAGGAATCCGTTCAATGAGTCCATTGGAATCTTTTCCAGACAATCTGAGGGCTCCAACTACAATAGGAATTCTTCTTCTTCTTCTTCTTCTTCTTCTTCTTCTTCTTCTTCTTCTTCTTCTTCTTCTTCTTCTTCTCATTATTATTATTATTATTATTATTATTATTATTATTATTATTATTATTTTATTTCCATTGATTTCTGATATGTACTCATTTCTTACCGGGTCCTTCCCAGGGACCTAAGTTTAGAAATCGCATAATGATATTTTCCACTGAAAAAAAAAAATACATACACAAAGCCCTTCGTAGGGCGTGGGCTGTACTCGTGAGAATTTGAATTTCTGTAAGGTATGGGCTTCCAGGAATCCCTTCAATTAGTCTAATGGGATTTTTTTCCAACCAATCCGAGGGCTCCAACTACAACGGGGATTGTTTCTGTTCCCATGTGCCACATTTCTGAGATTTTTTTTGAAGATTTGCATTTAATTATTATTATTATTATTATTATTATTATTATTATTATTATTATTATTTCCTTTTATTTCTGGGGTTTACGCATTTCTTTCCGGGTCCTGCCTAGGGACCTAAGGTTAGAAATGGCATCATGACACTTTCCACTGACAAAAAATAAATAAATAAAAATAAAAAAAATTACATAAATAAAGCCCTTCATAAAGTATGGACTGTACTTGTCAGAACAATTATTTGTATCTGTTTGAGGCATGGACTTCCATGAATCCCTTCAATTCGTCTACTGCAATCTTTTCCAACCAGTCTTAAGGGAATGGTGATGTTTCCATATGTCACATTTTCGAGATTATTATTATTATTATTATTATTATTATTATTATTAATAATAATAATAATAATAATAATAATAATAATAATAATAATAATACAGGTTCTCGTCGACTTAGGACAGCAGTTGGTTACAACTGACATATAAATCGATCTGACCGTTGTAATTTCATAATTGAATTCTACAAGTCTCGTTCCATATACGCCGCATAGGGAGGTCATGAAATCTAGTCCGTAGCTCACTTCCTGGCAAGCTGATGTCCGACTTCAACAAATACATTTTCGTCTAACTCTGATTTTCTTTCATCTCCAACCGATACTTGCGAAGGGAATGGACGACGGGAGCAGGTTTTGGTGAAATTGGAAGCTTCTCGTCCTGAACTTGTACGTTGACGGTGAATTTAGTCATCAACGCCATCATCATAAGAGAATCGATCATCAAAGAAGATAAAGTCAACGATGGCGACGATGAAAATATTACTTAGATCAAATGCAATAGTAAATTAATAAATAGAAAGGTTTCTCAGAAACTGTGAAAAAATGCATTCCCTGATATACAGCAATAGAAAAAAAAAAGCTATCAATTTCAACATTAAAATTATTAATATATATAAACACTGAAATAAATTTAACTAGTTTGTGAAATAGCGCGATGGACATTCCCCTTAAATGTAGTTAATTACTATGTACAGATTACGTATTACTTTATTTAGCCAACCTAAAATTGTTAAAATCCATGACTTTCTTTCTTTTTTATGTGCTCTGTTCTTCCAGGACGTAGGCGATCATAGATCTCCACCTCCCTCTATCCCTTGTAGCTGTCAACAAGTCTGCTTCCACGCCAAGACCACGTTCTATCATCCACTTGCTTAAGTCCATCAGGTATGTCAGCGTTTTTTCCCTTGTCTCTCTTTCCCACTATTCGTCCCGTGAGTATCAGATTCTCCAGGCCCTCCTTTCTCATGACATTCTCCAGAAATGTCATCTGGCTCTTCCTTATTTTAAGCATAAGCTTCCTGCTTGTTTGCATCTTCTCCAAGACCTCATCGTTGCTCACATGCTCTGTCCATGATATCCTCAGTATCCTTCTGTAAGACCACATCGAATCTCTTCTTCTTCCTTGAGGATACCGTCCAACCATTTGCTGCCGTATAAGAGGACAGATGTCACGTAGCAGATCATTACTCTTTTCTTTTTCACCATAGAAATCCTCCTGTTTCGCAGTACTCTGCCCAGTTTCTGGAATGCATCCTTGACCATCCTTATCCGTTTTCGGATCTCAGCGTAGTACCTACCGTCCTCCGTCAGAACACTTCTCAGATACTTAAACTTCTGCACATGTTTAATTTTAGTGTCCCTGACCTGCAAATCGCATTTTGGGCTCATCCTTTTACTGATGTCCAATCATTGTAGTTTACAGTTAGTCCTTTCTTCTCGCTCCCCATCGCTACTTTCTGTATAAGGTTTTGTAATTCCTATTCCGTGTCTGCTATCAGTAGCGTGTCGTCTGCGTATCCTTTCTTGGTAAGGTTGTGGCCGCCAAAGATGAATCCTGGTAGATTCTCCAGGTCCCACTGAATTGCCTCGCTCTATAGGTTGAATAAGTCCAATGAGATGACACATCGTTGCCATACGCCTCTTTTTTTTTATATCTGCTGAGCTCATTCTCAATGTGAATGCATGCTGTTTGCAGCCTGTATATGTTCTTGATTATTCGGATATCTTCCCGAATGTATTAAGGACGCTGATTAGTTCTATCAGGTCCTTGAGGCGTACTTTTTCAAATGCCTTTGCGTAGTCTATAAAACATAGATACACGTCCTTCTGCATATATATTGCTCTTACCGATAACATTCTAAGCATGAATATCGTGTTCCTTGTCCCGGTGTCTTTGACGAACCCGCACTGTTCTTGTCTCATCTCTGTCCTGATTCTGCTGTGTGCTCTATTCATCAGAATACGGATGATGAGCTTTGTGACGTGGCTCATAAGGCTGATTTTTCGGTGGAGCTCGTATTCGTTTGTACCTGGTTTCTTAGGTAGTGCTATGAAAATAGATTTGCTGAGATCTTCCGGTACGTCCCCACTGTTGTGGATTTTATTTATTATTTCTGTGATCTTGTCTGTGCCAAATTCCTCTAAGGCTCTCAACATTTCCGTTACGATTCCGTCTGGCCCCGAAGCCTTGTTTATGTTCAATTTGGCCAGTGAAGCTTCTACTTCGGTATTTAGAATATCAAGTCCATCGTTAGTTGTATGTATTTCTGGTTTTTCTCTTTCATCGTAGAAGAGTTCACCAATATACTCGCCCCAGAGTTGGAGAATATTTCCTTTCCTAATATGAGCATTCCATCCTTTGATTTTAAGCAGCCTGTTAACAAGCATATCCTCTACACTGTTAGTTGCCTTATCTGTTTGTGCATATCTCCTTTGTTGATGATACTCTATCTCTGTATTCTGCACCTTTTTTGCTTAGCCACTTTTCTTTACCCTGTCTACATTTGTTCCTTATTTTTTGTGTAATTTTTGTATTCTGCGATATACAACAACAGAAAACTATGTTTAAAAATTCATTTATTTTTGTTAATGAAACTCAGCTGGAGATTCACTGATAAACGTTAAATTATGAAACTTATATACGAACAATAAATTAACAATACCAAGATGATATAGTCATGGTGCCACTAAAATGAATTTTTTTCTGCAAAAAACGAATCAAATAACATCAGGAAAATTTTCAAAAGTGGTTCAACACTTCGTAGACACCTCTTCTGACTATGGCCTCCCATAGAGAACATGTTTAAGGATAGTATGTACCCCATCCTACTTAGCTGTGGTAGGAAACACAAAGGACAAACAAACCACCACCTTAAGATAAGACTGAAAGAAGATTGTAAAGCGGTAACACAAGAGGAAACAGAAAAATCCGGCGTAGCTGAACACATATGGAGAGAAAAGTGTGATCACCCCCCGTAGTATAAGTTTGAAATAAAAGACAAAGAGCATTACGAGAACATATGAAAACTTAAGGAATCAACACATATGCTAAGTCACAAAATCTCTTTAGCTGACCAAGCATAGAAATGAATACAATATGGGAACCAGTAATAAGGAGTGCGAGAGAAAAGCAATGAATAACAACAAAAATTGAAATATAAGCTCTAGAAAAAAAAATCCAATAATAATAACAGAAAAATTGCAATATGTTTGGTAAAATATGTTTGCTGACACATTAGGTTTATAAATCTCAAAAATCATAAAAAGATATCCTAAAGGACAGTTGGTAGACATTGGTTAGATCCAGTGATTAGACCCAAAGAGATGTGAGTTCAATACCAGGCCACAGCAGTTTAGTTAAATGTATATAACTGCTACATCCGGAAGAGACATGCCATGTAGAACTAGAAAAAAATCTACCTAAAAGAATCTCGAGTTCGGTTCGAAATTCCAATCACGGCTGAGGATAACACTCCGAATAGAGTAAGTAATCATAATACCTCATCTCAAAG
The DNA here is from genome assembly GCA_963932145.1 of Acanthosepion lycidas. Lineage (NCBI taxonomy): Eukaryota > Metazoa > Mollusca > Cephalopoda > Sepiida > Sepiidae > Acanthosepion > Acanthosepion lycidas. Next base: position 42,690,206 of record OZ010607.1, on the reverse strand, counting down.
AGATTTACGATATTTAAGATTTAAGGGAATGACAAAATTACATATAAACACATGTCCGCAAATCTTTCGTTATTAAGTATACGCTTATAAATATACAATGCCAAAATACTTATTACCATAGTTTATGACGCAATACGAAAAGTTTGATGCCTCCTCGGAACTTCGGCCTGGAAACGCAATTTGATACAGCTGTACAGCCTCGTGTTCTTTACCATTCGCGCGGCTGTATGTAAAAATAATATCTGATTTCTCACGATATCAATATCCTGCCATAGTTAAACGGAACACTTTTTAGTTAACTCACTATTGCACACGTTACACGTAAATGTAACCTAATCTACATAGCAAAGCAGCGCCATCTACCGTAAACTTTCTTTGAACGTTTCCTGTGAGGAACCCGCCCCCAAATGCACCCTGTATATTCTTTCGCACTTCTCGTTTGTGGAACTCACTTTCGGTTTCTTGTTTCCCAGACAAATTGGATGTTTAAAAATTTAAATTCAGTCTAAATACTTCTTTCTTCTTAATTATGGTTCTTTTACATTTCTCTCTTCTTAATATTGTTTTTTTTTTTGGCATATTCTCTAACATTCAGTAACCTCTTACGTCTCAGTAGCTTTATTGCCCTGCTTGCTGTGAAATGATTAAAAATAAACATTTTAAATCATCCAGTCAAAATAGTGAATTTGCATAAGAATTTGTTCAGAAGAAGCAATATATATATATGTATGTGTGTGTATCCCCACCCAAAACCGTAATCCCGCCATAATATATGGACTGCACTAGCTTTGAGTTAACAAGATATTTCAATTAAAATATAAATTGTGTAGCAGTCAGTCTCTACTCAGCACCTCATTGTGTTGAGCATGAAACTCCGTTGAGGAATATATATATATATATATATATATATACTCGACTCTCCCATTGAATTCGACGTATGAAGGTCAAGCAGATCAGTTCCTAGGAAACCGACAGCCCGACAACAGCACATCAGATTTGATTATAGTGGTGAAGGTTCCGTGCACCACCATCGACACACTTTGAAGGGCTGAACGCACACACACACACACACACATATATATATATATATATTAGTGATGTAAAAAACACCCCCCACAGTAAAAAATATAGCTTTTTCGAAAATATAAAGATGAAAGAATTTTTATTGAAGATCCTCTGGCGATTACAATTTAAAGTATAAAAGTTTGAGTTTCCTTTGAATTCAATGTTTCAGTTTTAATTTGTTTCGTCCGACGATACTTTAAATTTTAAGCTTTATTTCTGAATATCGAACTCTATAATTTTCTTTATTTTTACAACAAATAGCTTCTCTCTTTGTCTTTTTCACCCACTTCAACTTACACACTTTCTTTCTCTAGGACATATCAGGAATAAACCTGTTTTTACGGTTTATCATGATTTTGTAGGTTGTTTAAAGCCCGAAAATATTTTGTTTGTGAGACATTTTTGGGGATAATGATTTACTAATGCAAGTCCTACTAATAAACCCATAGCTGGGGATAGAGGCATTCATACGTTACCAGAGGTTATTTCAGCGTAAGTCAATATAACAAACCGAGTGGAATTGGAACACGGCACACCGATTTCCAATTTCGAGCCGTTATTTATTACACCATCCTCACATACAACGTTACAACACCTAATATTCACAAGCGGTCATCCATCTAGATACTGAACATACTCGACATTGCTTAACTTCGGCCATCGGACGAGAACCGATGTTTCAACTTGAGATAGCCGTAAGCCGTATATGAATTTTAGCATTCTCTCATACGGCCGATTAAAGTGATTGATATATAGATCGAAATAGAAGAACAGATTCACAACGTTCCGGCCGTTGTACGCTCCGATCTTCTTCAGGCGACTGGAATTTCGAAACGAATACTTTATTTCGCCCACCAGGATAGATTGTTCTACCCCCCCTTGCCATGCCTCTACCCGATGTCTCAGTTATTTCCCTTTAACTAAACACCTCCAAGTTTTTGGTTTACCGCTGCTGTTATTGGTTCACAACTGGCGGTATTGAACTCACAACACTTTGGGTCTAGTCACTAGATCTACCCAACGTCTTTATTCAATGGGCAATGTCTCCTTGCGAATATAAAACTTCATTACGAAATTCCAGTCATCTGAAGAAGGCCAAAGCGTACAACGGCCGAAACGTTGTGAATATGGCAAGGAAGATGAGGAAAACAGTCGGAATAATGTAAATTATACAAGTAATCTAATACCCCATCTCATAGATATAGACAGATATATCGAGAGAAATAGACATAAAGGCCGGAGCGTACAACGGCCGAAACGTTGTAAATATGGCAATGAAGACAAGGATAACAGTCCGAATAATGTAAATAATGCAAGTAATCATAATACCTCATCTCAGAGATATAGACATACATATATAAAAAAAAACAGCATTTTCATATCAGTAAGGCCCTCCTCTTATAAAGTATCACCCACGGTATGTCGTGTCTTACGTAAGTAATTCGTAATCAGTAAATAAGTAAATATTTGTATCATTCTCGTTGGAGAGGCTAATATGAACATGAATCTAAAATTCTTATACGAAGGCTTATTTTTATTCACATACGGATTTCACCAATCACTATCGACGGATAGGTGTATGGCTTTAGGGTTTTGATTCAACGTGGTTTCTTTTTCTAGGTAGAATGTAAGTGACTCACCTTCTTCGTATTGGAGAGGGAATTAATATACCCTCCTGTCACCGGCCGCCTCACGTGCGCATCTCCCAAATACTGTTTTCATATCGGGGACTGCCGTTATCATCCTGCGAAGCGCGAACTGCACTTAACGGATAGGAAGTTATCTTTCAGATGAACCTGTTGATGCAGGTCACTTCTCTGACGCTACATTGTGGCACTAAGTGCAAATTCTATTTCATAATCTGAGGTTTGGTCAAATTCTGCCATTATTTTATGTCATATAGTTAAATTTTCTTTCTCTGTTTACTGTTTGAATTTAGTTTCTTTCTTTGTAAATTCGTTCATTAAACACTTTTTAAATCATTCTTTTTGTTTCCTCATTTTCGTTTTCTTGACATGGCTTTCGTATTTTTTCTTTTTTTGAATAAAGGACAAAAGGAAAAAGAAAATAAATAAATGTTTTCTTTCATTTACCTTTTGTTCATAATATTTTTTAAAGGCATATTTTCCAGTTTGTTTCTTTTTATGCTTCATTTTGATTTTGGTTCATTCTCCATTTCTTATTTTGTCTTATTCTCCATTGACTTTTGTTGATCACCTTTCATTCTATCTTTTTCTTTCTTTTTTTTTTTACATCATTCTTTCTTTTGCCATTTTGTATTTCTTATTTTGGCTTTCCCTTTTCTCTCAATGTTGCCCTCGTTTCAGTTTTCTTCTCCATCTTTCTATCTTTTTTTCTCTGTGTGTCTCATTCCAATTTTCCCTTTCTATTTCTTGATCTTTCTTGTTCTTTGATTAACTCTTTCGTTCTTCCGTTCTTTTGTTCAACAACAACGTTCTCTCATTCTTTCTTTTTTTTCTTGTCCTCTCGTTCTTTCTTTCTTTCTTGTTCTTGAACTTTCGTTCTTTTGTTTTTTCTCATTCTTCTTTTCTCGTTATTTCTTTTTCCCTTTTTTTCTTTCTTTTTTCTTGTTCTCACGTTCTTTATTCTTTTTTTCTAATTCTCTATTTCTTTTATTTATGCTAGCTTTCTCGTTCTTGTTATCTCGTTCTTTCTTTCTCGTTCTTGTTATCTCGTTCTTTCTTTCTCGTTCTTGTTTTTTCGTTCCGCTTTTTCTTTCTTTTTTCTTGTTCTCGCCTTCTTTTTCTTTTTTCTTTCTTTTTTGTCTTGTTCTTGATCATTCGTTTTTTGTTCTTTCTTGTTCTTGTGCTCTGGTTCTTTCTTTCGTTCTTTCTTTTTCTAATTCTCTTTTTTCTTTCTTTTTGTCTTGTTCTTGATCTTTCGTTGTTTGTTTTTTCTTGTTCTTCTATCTATCTATCTATCTATCTATCTATCTATCTCGTTCTTGTTATCTCGTTCTTTCTTTCTTGTTCTTGTTTGCTCGTTCTTTCTTTCTTTCTTTCTTTCTTTTTTTCTTTCTTTTTTTCTTTCTTTCTTTATCTTTCTTGATCTTTCGATTCTTTCATTCTTTCGGTTTTCTTTGTTCTCCTTTCTTTCTTTCTTTCCTTCTTTCTTTCTTTCTTTCTTGTTTTTGTTACTCGTTTTTTCTTAGTTTGTATGTTTCTTTCTATCTTTCTTTCTTTCTTTCTTTTTCTTTATTTTTTTGTACTTCTTGCTTCTTTCTTTATCGTTCTTAATTTCTTGGTCTTTTTCTCTCGTTTTTTCTATCCTTCTTGTTCGTTCATTCTTTTGTTCTTTCTAATTCTTGTTCTTTCTTTCTTTCTTTCTTTCTTTCGATTTTTTTTTCCTTTTTGATTTTTCATGTTCTTTCTTTTCTTCCTTATTGATTTTTCTTGTTCTTTCATTCCTTTTTCTTCAATTCTTTCCTTCTCTCTTTTTGTATTTTTTTCTTCTGATTTTCTTTTTCTTATTCTCTAAATCATTCATTCATTTTGTCTTTTTTATTTCTAGTATTCTCTTTTTGTTTTCTATCTCCCTTGATTCTTTCTCTTTCATATCATCTTCCCTCATGTAGCACGTAACACATTCTCTCTATGAAATAAAATTTGTATGACGATGAACAACTATTATTCAATTGAGAAATATTCCCATTATTAAAGTCAATGTTATTTAATTACATTTCAAAATGTAATTATTGCTATGAATTAGGCTTACACTTAACGCTATCTAAGAACACACTACAAGTTCAGTTTGATTTTTTTTATCAAAACCCATGCATAATATCTGCTACAATTTAAGGAAATTGTGTTTTAATTACAGATATAATCAGATGGACAATCTTATATTGGAATAATCTTAAGCCTTTAATAAAATATAATACATAACATGTGTGGAATGTGTAACTGTTATCAGGTACACTTTCCACAGGCTAACTATTTCACATGCTAACACAGTGGTTTAAAACATACTTTCTTCAAGCCGCATTTAAATAAAAAATTCCAAGCTTCTAATCCAAATTTTATGTGATAAAGTGTCGCTTCCTTCTGTCTTTTCTAGAAATACTTTTACGGCAACTGCTCCGACGAGATACTTTCATGGTTCCCGAACTGCATGAATTTAAACGTGCTACTAGGTTGACAATTTAGCCCTAAACCTGTCACTGTCGAAACGGTTAAATTTAGCCGTCTCTTCTACTCCAATAGCTTCATGTCTCGCACTTCTTATCTGTGGAACTCCCCCTTCTTACTTGCTTCCCTGATAGCTAAAATCTCCAAATATTCAAATCCAATGTCAATCGATATCTCCAGATGTATTAATCTATTCTCCGTTCTTCTCTTTATCCTTTCCTCTATCACGCATCTTTACTCTTGCTCCCATTCTCTGTAACCCCTTGCGTGCTAGTGGTACTCTCGCCTTGCTTGGGGTGAAATGCTTTAAAAAAAAAACATTTAAAAATAAATTAAAAAAAAAACAAAACAAAAATAGAGAGACTGTTAAAAGGAGATGACCGCGAATTTAAAATCAGAACATTATTATTGATAACTGTCTCCCCCAATTTGCGGATACTAGTTACTATATTCTTAATAACTGGCATAATGAAAAAGTATTACAATGACAAAATCGGTCAATAATAATTTATAACTATTTATACCGGTACTCAAGCACACACTTACTAGTAATCCATGATAATATTTTTAATTTTGAAATTATATTTATTTTTTGCCTATGAATTTTTAAAACTGTTTCGAAATCTTTGATTGTCATTCAATAACCACGCCTCGCTATCTTCATCTGTCCACCTATGAAGCGCTTTGTACCATTTGGAGAACCTCTGAACTAACTATTACTGAAATGAAAATTTCGGACTACATTCGCAGGAATACACTGGCTAAAGGCATGAATTCATCTATCCCCGTTCCCCTTGTACCGATATCACTGGTTTTCTACAGTTTATAAACATTTTGAAGATTACTTAAAGACAGAAAATATTTTGGAGATTACTTAAAACCAGAAAATATTTTGAGTTTGTAAGATTTTTCGAAAGATAATAATCTTCTACTTTGAACATTATTTGAAATCAGAAAACACTGAAATAATACAATATTACTTTCCGGGTAAACTGACATCTAACTGAAGAATGAAGAATGAAGAGATACAAGTCTCACTAATTAACCCATAGCTGGGGAAAAGGAGGGTGCATTAAGACCTTACTCCGATTAAAAATTCTGAGACATAATCCATTACACGACTCGCTAATCCAAGCTTAAAGCACGTGGTATTAACAAGCGGTCACCCATCTTGGTACTTAGCAGGTTCGATTTTGCTTAACTTCAGTGATCTTAAGAGAAACTAAAATCAGCCAGCTGGGTTTAAATTCTGACTAGTATATTGCTTTCACTTTCGCATAATTACCCTCGGGGAAGGTATAATTTCATTTATTGCCGTTTCCCACATACTGTTAAATAAAAGGCTACACTAGGCTTTCTAGCCTTGATTGGCAGTCTGTCTAAGAGAATGCAAACTGTGGAAAGGGAAAATGATTGTTTGATTGATCTGTTTTCTCCGGTTTCTCGACTTTTTGCAGATGATTTAAAGCCAGAAAATATTGGTATATTGCAAGAGTTTTTGGAAGATAATAATGACGAAGTGATACAAGTGTTAACTAATTAACACATAGCTGGAGGGAGAAAAGGTGGATTCAAATGTTTCCCAAGTGTAATGAACCTAACTGGAACTGGGACTCGGCTGGCGGATTAACAATTCCGAGACATTATTCATTACACCTGTTGCACATCCAAGCTTACAGCATCTCTTCCCGTGCACACATATTAAGTATTTGAAAAATAAAAAGATAGACGGACCTTTCTAGCCATGGTTGGCAGCTAGTCTAAGAGAATGAAATCTGGGAATTCAAAACCGATGAAAGAGAAATGAGAAACTACTCTTCCCTTCCAATAGGGCGATTCATAAATAATAAGAAAGAGGGCGCTTACGTATTAAGTTTTGTGTATTGTCATCATTGGGGAAATATGTCCTTAGCGTTAACTCTTTCAATCTATTACACCGAATATTCGCTCAGTTCTTCTTTCTTTTCTTATATTTTTTTTCGATCAGTTTTTTTTTTTTTGACTAGTCTCTTTTTCTTTTCTTAATTTGTTTTTTTCGTTCACCCCCTCCTTCTTTTATATTTTTTCATTTGGTAATTCGTCCTTATCTTTTTTTTTTTTTTTTTTTCAGTCTATTAGTTTTGTTCTTAACATTTTTTCGGCTAGTCTTTTTTTTTAATTTTCTTAACTTTTCTTTCGCTAAAGTTCTCTTTCATTTCTAAAGTGTTCTTTCGGACAGTCTTTTTCTTCTTCTTCTTTATTTATCGTTTCGTCTGTTTTTCTCTTCTTAAATTCTCTTTCACAGTCTCTCTTTCTTTTCTTAAATTCTATTTCACTAAGTCTCTCTTTCTCTTCTTAAATTCTCTTTCACTAAGTCTCACTTTCTTTTCTTAAATTCTCTTTCACTAAGTCTCTCTTTCTCTTCTTAAATTCTCTTTCACTAAGTCTCTCTTTCTTTTCTTAAATTCTCTTTCACTAAGTCTCTCTTTCTCTTCTTAAATTCTCTTTCACAGTCTCTCTTTCTTTTCTTAAATTCTATTTCACTAAGTCTCTCTTTCTCTTCTTAAATTCTCTTTCACTAAGTCTCACTTTCTTTTCTTAAATTCTCTTTCACTAAGTCTCTCTTTCTCTTCTTAAATTCTCTTTCACTAAGTCTCACTTTCTCTTCTTAAATTCTCTTTCACTAAGTCTCACTTTCTTTTCTTAAATTCTCTTTCACTAAGTCTCTCTTTCTCTTCTTAAATTCTCTTTCACTAAGTCTCTCTTTCTCTTCTTAAATTCTCTTTCACTAAGTCTCACTTTCTCTTCTTAAATTCTCTTTCACAGTCTCTCTTTCTTTTCTTAAATTCTATTTCACTAAGTCTCTCTTTCTCTTCTTAAATTCTCTTTCACTAAGTCTCACTATCTCTTCTTAAATTCTCTTTCACTAAGTCTCACTTTCTTTTCTTAAATTCTCTTTCACTAAGTCTCTCTTTCTCTTCTTAAATTCTCTTTCACTAAGTCTCTCTTTCTCTTCTTAAATTCTCTTTCACTAAGTCTCACTTTCTTTTCTTAAATTCTCTTTCACTAAGTCTCACTTTCTTTTCTTAAATTCTCTTTTACTAAGTCTCTCTTAATTTTTTAAAATTCTCTTACACTAAGTCTCTCTTTCTTTTCTTAAATTCTCTTTCACTAAGTCTCTCTTTCTCTTATTAAATTCTCTTTCACTAAGTCTCTCTTTCTCTTCTTAAATTCTCTTTCACTAAGTCTCTCTTTCTTTTCTTAAATTCTCTTTCACGGTCTCTCTTTCTTTTCTTAAATTCTCTTTCACTAAGTCTCTCTTTCTTTTCTTAAATTCTCTTTCACTAAGTCTCTCTTTCTTTTCTTAAATTCTCTTTCACTAAGTCTCACTTTCTTTTCTTAAATTCTCTTTCACTAAGTCTCTCTTTCTTTTCTTAAATTCTCTTTCACTAAGTCTCTCTTTCTCTTCTTAAATTCTATTTCACTAAGTCTCACTTTCTTTTCTTAAATTCTCTTTCACTAAGTCTCACTTTCTTTTCTTAAATTCTCTTTCACTAAGTCTCTCTTTCTTTTCTTAAATTCTCTTTCACTAAGTCTCTCTTTCTCTTCTTAAATTCTCTTTCACTAAGTCTCTCTTTCTTTTCTTAAATTCTCTTTCACTAAGTCTCACTTTCTTTTCTTAAATTCTCTTTCACTAAGTCTCTCTTTCTCTTCTTAAATTCTCTTTCACTAAGTCTCACTTTCTTTTCTTAAATTCTCTTTCACTAAGTCTCTCTTTCTTTTCTTAAATTCTCTTTCACTAAGTCTCTCTTTCTTTTCTTAAATTCTCTTTCACTAAGTCTCTCTTTCTTTTCTTAGATTTTACTTTCTGTCAGTCGCTCTTATTTTCATTTTCTTTCGGTGTGTGTGTGTGTGTTTTTCATCACTTTTTCTGGTTAGTTTCTTTTTCATTTCTAAAATTCTCTTTCTTTCTGTCATTCTTTCATTTCTCAGATTTTCTTTCGTTCAATGGCTCTTATCTTAAATTTCATTTCGGTTACTCTCTTTCTTTTCTTGATTTTTCTTCACTCAGTTTATCATTCTTTTCTTAGTGTTTCTTTCGACCTTCATGTATTTTTCCTTCAGTTACTAAACCTCAATTCTTTCTCTCTGTTTCGGTTCAAATTTTCTCATTTAAACACACACTCCTTTTCTTATTTTATTCATTTTAATTCATTCAGTCTATTGTTTTTCATTCAATTGTTCTTTCGAATCGTCATTTTTCTTCATTCATTAAATTATTTCTAATTTCCTTCTTCTTGTTCCATTTTAGTTTCAGATTGTCTGAATAGATTTTCCTTCTATTAGGTTGGTGCAAAAATAATGACGTAATAATGTCGTTTTTTGACGTATTTTTTTACGCCAAAAAACGCCATTATTACGCCATTATTTTTGCACCAACCTAATACTCTTTGTATTGCCGTTTTTTTTTTTGCTTTAAATCTTCGTTCCTTTCTATTATACCCTTTATCGACATGCACCAGAATCCTGTATTTCGTTGATGCTAATTCCAGCTGCGAACATTTTCCCCAGTATATCGTTATATCCACACTGCGTCTTGTTGTTTCCTTGAACTATTCAACCTTTTTTCTTTTCATTTATTCATTTGCAAAGTACACTCGTTGAAATTCCACAGATGTCAACAACTAATTATCTCCCGGATCCATACACGCAAATATATTTTCCCAGTGGCGGATTCACTTTCGCATTAATTATCTGGGACAGATTATAACAGAGGATGGAACATGTGACACAGAAATCCGAAGCTGTATTAGAATAACAAAATAATTAATTACAATGCTTAAATAAGTAATGAAGAACACTTCCACGGCATGGAACAATGAACGACATCATCAGAAGAGGTTTGGATGCAGCTGGGTTCCCTTCCCAAATCGAACCCGTAGGCCTCGACCGCGGTGATGAAAAGCGGCCGATGGCATTACCATTTTCCCTTTTAAAATGGGAAGTCGTTGATTTGGGATGCGACCTGTGCGGATACATTTTCTAGCTGTAATTTGATCAGGTCCGCGGTTGAGCCGGGATCCGTCGCCCGGGACGCAGAGATAAAAGAAAATAGTTAAATATTCTTCTTATGCTGATAGATTTTTTTTTTAATCCTGTGGCATTGGAGACTTCAGGGGTTATTGGCCCTCGTTCGATGGCGTTCCTTCGGAGGATTGGCAGGATGGCGTCTCGATTAAGGGACGAGCCTCGCGAAACGGAGTGGCTCTTGCAGCGTGTTTTACTGGCCATGGTTCGAGGTAATGCTTTCTCCATCATCGCGGCTGGCAGAGGATAGAAAAAAAAATGTTTATAGTTACGTTGTTCTGGAATTGCCATCAGTGGTCAACTGAACTTGTTTTGTTTGAATAAATTTATTCACCTGTTGAAAAATAAAAAAAGAAAAATTCGTTAGAAACAAAGAAAAGTATGATAAGTTGTGACGTAATCACTTTGCAGACGATATTTGAACCTTTCTGAATATTGTAGCAACAGGAAGAAGTAATGTAGTTCCAGAACGGAAAATGTAACATAGAGATCAGAAGGCGGATAAAAATAGCGGAAGACGCAAACAAAAAGCTACACGAAATATTAAATAAAAAATGTGTGATTACTTGCACTATTTATATTCTGATTATTCTCATCAACTTTATTTACATTGTTGCCATATTTATCACAATATTTAAACCGTTGTACCCTCCGGCCTTCTTCAAGTGGTTGTAATGTCGAACTGAACCTTTTATTTCGCTCGCTGGGGTAGACTGTTCTAGTTCCACATGCCATGTCTAAGGACACATGGCACAGTGGATAAAGGCGTTCGTTAGATCCACTGATAGGACCCAACGAGTTGTGAGTTCAATACCTGGTTAATGCAGTGGGGAACGTGGAGAAGTAAATTAACATGATATAACTGATAACTGACATATTCACTCAATATATATCTTACGAGCCACTCAAGATAGATAGCTACTGCGCATTCGAGTAATTTTAGTAAAGAAACTTTTTCACCGGCAGGGAACGAACCCGCGCAATTTTTGTAGGGGAATCAATTGTAATCCGGCAAGCTTTATCCTCGGCAACGAAGAACGTCACAAGAAGCAAGATGCATTACCTCCGTTTTATTTTTAAACGGAAGCACGTCCACTTCACTCAGATTATTTTCTCGAAAGCCATATCTGATCAGTTTTGTATCCGAAATGTAAACAAAGCATTTTCTGAGTCGGTCTAAATTTCCTCAAGGACACATGGCACAGTGGATATAGGCGTTGGTTTGATCCAGCGACAAGACCCAAAGAGTGTGAGTTCAATACCCGGTTAAGGCAGTGGAGAACTTTAAGAGGGAAATTAGCAGGAGATAACTGATAAGTGGCATCCATAAAACATGGCACGCGGAACTAGAACAGTCTACCCCAGTGAGCGAAATAAAGAGTTCAGTTCGAAATTCCAACCACCTGAAGAAGGCCGTAGCGTACAACGGCCGAAATGTTCTGATAAATATGGCGACAAAGATGAAGACAATAGTCCGAATAATGTAAATAAAACAATTTCTAAAGATTTTAAAAAAATTTTTAACGTTATTATTGCGGACACTTTGAATTTGAATGAGACACCACATTTTATTTATTGTACAGTGTATATTACTTCTGTTGAGGCCATTTATAAAAGTGAGGTGTCTATTTCAAATATAAAGTGTCCGCCATAATATCGTTTAAAGTAATAAAAATACAATACTGCCCATTTACGTATGTAAATTATCGAATTTTTTTTCCTTTCTGGTTTTCTTTTTATTCCCGATTTTTCACCCACGAAAAACCTTTTCTTCTCTTCCGCACCCTCGCTTTTTACAATTTAGTTCAGCTTCATATTCCTATATAGTATTTCCTATCAGAAAGTATAACTTCTTGAAAATTACGAGAGATACTTGATAGAAATTTATTATTAGGTTGGTGCAAAAATAATGACGTAATAATGTCGTTTTTTGACGTATTTTTTAACGTCAAAAAACGACATTATTACGTTATTATTTTTGCACAAACCTAATATATATAAACAAACAGAAGAATCCTTTTTTAAAGTTCATAGGCTGATTATGATTAATTTAACCTTCATGTTAATAAATGAATTGTTTATTTCTGTGCACGAAGTTCTGCTGAAGGTTCATATACTGACTATGAAGGACAATGATAGAACTGTGAAACCTTGCATGCATTAATTTAAAGTCTTCTTATTAATAAATGCATTGTTTATTTCTCTGTAAGAAGGTAGGCTGAAGGTTCATAGGGTGGCTATAATGGATGTATTAGAGATTTGAAATCTAAATTTAAATTCCTTTTATTAATAACGGCATTGCTTCTTTCCAGGTAAACTGACATCTGACTGTTCAAAGACTGGATGCTATTCCTCTGGAATAAAAACTGTTTTCCTGCCGTGGACATTCATGCTGACTTGGTTGCTACATTCGCGTTTGGGTTTGCTTAGTTTTACGGTATATCAACCTGTTGGATCATTTCATGCCGAAACTTAATTTTTTTTTTTTAAATAAAGTCTTGTATTTAAACAGTAAAAATGTCCTTTTAAAAAGTAAGACCCCTGTTTGTTATGATTTGTTTCTTTGTTGCAATTTTTAAATCCGTTTAATTTCTCTTAAGATCTGAAATGTGACATCCAACCTCTACGTCAAATTGTGACGTCAGCCGATCCCGGGTTTTATCCTGGTCGCGGCGCCAATTGTGGCATCCAAAACCGATCCAGAGTCTTAGGTGATTCGGATGGGAATCTGGTTGGATTCGATATCAGACTCGTCGTTCCCAACTGGCTTCCAACGTCTGGTTACCGAAGTAACTACTTTGATCTCCAGTCTGCCTACCCACGTTGTGAATTGATCTTAGGCAGACGAAATCAATCAGCGTTGGGGCCGTACTGCAAGCTCGAGTTCGAATGAGGGCGGTATCGCACAAGTACGGGCAAAAGAAAAGAAAATAATGTCGAAAATGGTATCAAATAAAGGATAACAATACTTTATATCTGGTTGCTGGATACATAGGACTGCGTCTATCTCCCGACCCGCTATATGGATTGTGACACGTGGTTTTCAGGCGAAATTCACAAAGCTTATTTTGGTGGTGTGAGTCTAAGTCGTTCTTCAAAAAAAATAAATTGTTCTTGGTTTGAAGATGAGTTCGGAAGTTGCGCGAATCTTGGTCAGCTCTTCGTGGTGGGTCTTCAGTGCTCTCAACTGGAACTGTCTCTCCAACTCAAAACTAAACTCAACTGAAACTCTAACTCTACTGACTTTTGCTCGCTGTGAATTTGCTTATATGGACGCCGATTCAAAACCGGGGGTGGTCTCGTCGGGGTTTGAGGTTCCCTGATAAGTCTAAATCCATAAACCCCTTCTTTTGTCTTCGGTCAGGAAAAATTCATTATTTCCATTTTTGGAAGTCTTCTCTTACTCCCACCTTCTCTTATTTTCATATGGACATCGTCCCACTTCTTCGTAGTAATCCCTCATACTTTTACTCACTGCGGCTGCCTCTTTGCGTCACATGATCACTTCCGCCTGGCTGGTTAGCGTTCAACCAATGGTTGATCGACAGTGTGGGCGTGACTAGACTAGCCTTGTTCTTAAAAAAATATATATTTTGTTCAAAGAAAAAAAAAATTATCTTTTTCTTTTCCTTTTCTTTCTTTTGTTTCTCTCTCCTTCTCTGGCCGCCAAGAAAACAATACGACCCGTAGAGTGACAATCTCAATTCTTATCCTAACGTCACGGCATATGGAATTCTTCAATCAGATTTTCGCCAGCACCAAGAGGCTAGTCAACCAGACACACTCATTCTTCGGCGCCAACGAAATATTGTTTCGCTGTCATATTCAAATTCCAACACAGCCCAGATGTGTTTTCTCTCAATGACACCTCCCATCGACAAGGACCCAACCTAGAGATGACTCTCTTTGTGTGTGGTCAACAGATGACCTATTAAATTGTTTTCCATCATGACACAAGTAAACCTTTATCTATTTAAAACTCTGTATCACCTGGTGTTTGTCAATTAGCTTTATGACACTGGCCATAAGAATTTTCACCATCCTTCATTTATCAAAACAACATTTTCAAATGTCTCTCCTCGTAGGTGACTTTATCTTTAAAATTTTCCTCGCAGGGAACCTCACCACCCCCGACAGTCCGCCTGTCACAAAGTCACAGTTAATTTTTTATCTATCTAAACAAAACAATGTATTAGCCTGGACCCTGCCAGCCCCAAGACAATGGCCGACAGAACCCTCACCAGTGTCTTCCATTATCAAAATAACATTTTCAAATGGTATTTCTCCCGTTATCATATAAGTTAAGTTTCGCCTCTGTTTTTTCTTTCTTTTCTTTCTCTTTTTCCTTTCCTTCTTTTTGCGCCCCTAAATGGTGTCACAGAAATATGTAAAATTAATCAGTATTTCGAAAAAGATTCTTTTAAGTTTTTGTTTGGTAACATTTTAAGCGAGTCATATTAAGCAATGAAATTCCAGCTTAATCAAGAGTGCAAAAGTGGGCAGCTGACTTTAGGCGGGGAAGATAAAATCCTGAATAAAATCCAAGGTCTCAAGTCTTGCAAATCCCCTTACGGAGGAAAAAATTAACCGTATTCACTACATATTTATGGATTAGAGGGGATTAACTATAAATCAAATAATCAAATCTGTTACTATATCCTGTGAGAGAGTTGTGAATATTCTACAAAATTAACTTGGCACGACGAAGGTTTCTGTTTGGTACGTACCACATTTGAGACCTCTATTTTAATTTCTCTTTTAATATCGTGTTATCTATGAATAATGTTAATTTACACTATTTACAGGCCTATCATTGTCGTCATAGGTTTAATGGTTAAAAAAAAAACAGTTACAAAATAGAAAGAGCGCAAAGGGAATCCATGGCAATCGGTAAATACTTTGTATAAGAGAACTGAAAAAAATATACAAGCAAATAATGTCTCCGCACAGTTAAACAAATATTTTGTTCATAATGTACACTCAATACAAATCTTACGAGCCACTCAAGATAGATGGTTACTGTGTAGTGTTTTATGGGTGTAAATTCATGGGGGTTATATATAGCACACCAGGCTAGTCACATCACGGAATGCCTGAAATTGTTTGAGACAGATCCAACTGCTTTGATTGAAAGTTTCTTAACCCGGGATGAGTTTTGAGTTTATCATCTTGATCCAGAGAAAAAGAAACAATCCATGCAGTGGTAACAGCCTTTCTTAATTGCTCCATTGTTGTATTATTTGCAGTGCAAGTGATGCACTCAGACTCCTGGGATACAAAAAAATATTGCGTTTATTGACTATCTCCAATATGAAGCAGTTACGAAACACTATCAAAACCAAAGAACCCGGAAAAATTGACGAAAGGGAACTTGTTTCATAAGGAAAATGTTCCAATACGCAAGTCCTTGGTTTCAATGAATGCTGTACGTGAGTGGCTTTCAGGTTGTACCAGTGAAAATGGCTTGTCAGAGCAGTTGCTATGAAAATATTTGTAGAAAACACAGAGAGAAGTTACAGTCCATCTGTGAGAAAGTGGCTATAGACGAGATGCCAGATAAGGACCTATCACATTGCATAGCCGTCTCTGAATTTTGTCGAGGACCTCGAGATGAACAACGAAAGCACAAAATCATATATAGCAACAGTATAGCAAGGACGAAAAAATATTTTTTTTCCCGTTCCATGATATTATCTTGGTCAGATTATGAATATTTCATCCAACGGTCGGAAATGTTGCTTTAGTTTCATTTAATTGGTTCAGTTCTTTTCTCGACTCTGTAATTCAGGACACTTATATTTCTTTTTCATACGTTATACTAAAATATAATTATGAAGACAACATATATTTCTCATTTTATTTTCACAATTCCCACCTGTGTACATGGAATTAGTTTGGGCGTGTTTTTAACTTGCGTAGATGAGACTGCACATTTTCGAAATGAAGCCTAACATTCATTTTTTTCCAAAAGACATACGTAATTTAATAATGAAATCTAGAATGAACAATTTTCAAATTGCGATAGGCAATTATTCAATCATTCTGATACTGAACAACAGGCCTTTTACGCATTGTGCGATCATTAAAAAAAGAAACAAAAAAGCAATTCTGAATCTTATTTTGAAAACTGAGACTGTGTTTAACGGGAAAAAAATCGACATATGTTTTAATACTTCACTTGGGCAAATTTCTCTTTTAATATCGTGTTATCTATGAATAATCTTAATTTACACTATTTACAGGTCTATTATTGTCGTCATAATTTTAATGGTTAAAAAAATAGTTAGAAAATAGAAAGAGCGCAAAGGGAATCCATTGCAATCGTTAAATATTTGTATAAGAGAACTGAAAACAATACGCAAGCAAAGAAGGTCTCAGTCTCACGAGCCACTCAAGATAGATCGTTACTGCGTAATGCTTTATGGGCGTAATTTCATGGGGGCCTATATATATATATATATATATATATATATATAAAAGTGAACATAGAAGTCAACACTTAAAGGCGACAGTCTGTTTCATGCTATATGCAATCGTCAGGCCTTACGATTGCATATAGCATGAAACACACTGTCGCCTCTAAGTGTTGACTTCTATGTTCACTTTTATATTTACACACGCTCTATCTCTGATATTGAGCACTTTATTCCATAAATATAGCACACCTTAAGACTATATTTCTTTATATATATATATATATATATATATATATATATATATATATATATATATATATAGTCATATCTAGTGAGCCAGACAAACCTACCCAGGTTTCACCTAAGCGGATGGTCAGGTAAAGCTGGCCAGCTTTCCCCTTTCCCTTACGATCCGCTTAGGTGAAACCTGGGTAGGTTTGTCTGGCTCACTAGGTTTATCTAGGTCTGTTCTACGGTTGTATTGAGCTCTTTTGTTAGTTAGTTGTTTACTCGTGTCGGGGTTTTTTCTTTGGGCTTTAAACCTGTGCCTGTGATATTTTTCGACAGACTTTCATGTTCCTAGCTCGTTGTTTTTTGAAAGCTTTTTTTCCTTCGATATTGATTTGATCATTGGCAAATCAAAAATTCGAAGGTTTTTCGAGACGAGTATAGTTACCTATATATATATATATATATATATATATATATATATATATATATATATATATATATATATATATATTATAAATTCATTTATTTAAAATTCGTTTTTTTTCGCTACACAGTTCTAACCATGTTTCAAAAATGGAAGCTAAAAGCTACGAATTTAATTTTGTAATTAAATTACAGACATTAGTTCTATTTCATCCTCAAGCGATTGTTGGAGTAACTTTTTAAAATTACTGGGTTTTAAAGACACATCTAAAATCATAATTCACGTTTCCAAGGTTACAGATAAATCTTCTTCAACTAGACAAGGGGTGTCGGGGTGTTAATTATGTCTGTAATTTGATGTATCCGTTATTAGTTACGTTTTGGTAGGGGGTAGGGATTTATTTTTCAATGAAATCTGACATTCGTTGAATGCATGTCGTCTGGATTTTTTAAAATTTATTGTTAACGGCAAAAATTCTTATGGCATTTTTTCTATTTTTCTATTTAAAGATTTGTACAGAGACGATGGACTTATGGTTATTAGAAACTCAACTAACTTCAAAATAGATAGAATTAGAAAGATATTATATAAAGAATTTAAAAGCATTAGCTTAAAAATTACGGTTAGCACTAAATAAAATAAAGTAGACTTCCTAGATATAACACTAGATCTAAATAAAAATACATACACACCTTATAAAAAACCTAACACAATTTTTTTATATATACACCCTAATTCAAATCACCCCCATCTATAATTAAACATATACCGTTATCTATCAGTAAACGAATTAGAACAAATTCAGCAAATGACAAGATTTTCGATGAGCATATCAATTCCTATAATAAGGCTCTAAAAGAGAGTGGCTACAAAAACCCAAAACTAACTTATATAAAAAATGAAAATGGAAAGCATAGAAAAACAGATGTAGAAAAATTATTTGGTATACTCCACCATACAACCAAATGGTAAAGAACAAATTAGGACATAAATTCCTCGCATTAATAGTCAAACATTTTCCTAGTGAAAGTAAACTAAGTACTATTTTCAATAAAAACACACTAAAATTGAGTTACAGCTGTACAGAAAACTTAGAAAAAATTAAGAACCATAATGTTAATATCTTAAATAAACACTTATACCAAAACAAAAACAAAAATTAGACAATGGAAAAATAAAGAAAAAAACTGATGAAAATAAACAAAAACTATGTAACTGTAGAAACCCTCATAATTGCCCTCTACAAAATAAATGTTGCACTGAATCATTAGTATACCAATGCAATATCTCTTCGATTGAAAGTCCTGAAAACATAAAAAATATATATAGGTTGCACTAGCCATGAGTTCAAAAAAAAAATTCAACCAACATCAAAGTTCATTTATTTAAATAAATATAAACATCAAACATCTCTCTCAAAATACTTCTGGCATCTAAAAGAATCAAATAAAACACCTACAGTAAAATGGAAGTTAAGAAAAAAAGCTAGAATATGTAGGTCATTAAACGACCCATGTTCTTTGTGCATACATGAGAAACTATATATTACTAAGTTTATAAAAAATAAAAAATTACTGAATCAGAGAAATGAAATAGCTATTTTATGCCGTCATTGTCAAAATTTTTCCTTAAATAATATTTAAAAATTTAAAAATAAAATAAATTTAAAAAGGTGCGATTAGGTAATATACATACTTATATTTAACATGAAAAAATAATTTTATATACTGTAATTCTATTACATTTACTTGCTTTTTCTTTATGGAAAAAAAAAGAAAAAAAGTCTATTAAAATAACAGTGAAAATATTTTAAAGTTGTATTTAAAATTGTAGATAAAACGAATTCTAACCTAAACATCTTTTAAAATTGTAGTTAAATAAAATGTATTCTAACCTAAACACCTCTCAAAAACTACTACCGGCACTTAAATGAATCCAATAAAACACCTACTGAAAAATGAAATTATAGCGAAAAGCTAGATGATGTAGGACATTGAATGGCCCATGTCCTTTGTACATACATATGAAACTATATATTACTAAGTTTATATATTCAAAAAAATAAATAAATAAATAAAGTTTACAAAATTCTCCTCCATTTTTTAAGTGATCTTTTTTTTACAAATTTTATCGCTACTTTTTTCTATTTTAAACATATATGTTTTTACATTTTACCATTGCTCTTTCTTTTTACCATTTGCTTTTATTTTGGTAATGAGCATTGCCTCTCATTTTATGACTGAATTTCCTTCAATCTATCATTTCTCATGCTCTTCCATTTTTCAATTGATCTTTTATTTTTAAAATGTGTTTTCTCTTTTAACTACAATTTCTCTTTTATTTTTTTTTTATAACTGTTGATTTTTGTTTCATTCATCATTGCAAATTCAATTTCATTTTGCCACTGTTTCTTTTGTAAATTCGACCGGAGTTCCATTTGTTTCTTTTTCCTGTTGCGTATTTCTGTAATTTGTTATTCCCATTCTATTTTGCTTCAGTTTTTTTTTTTTTAAAAAATCTTTCTGCTTATTCGCTTTCAATTTATAATCTATTTTTTTAAAAACTATTTCACGCCAAGCAAGGCCATAACGACACTAGTAGGCACGGGGTTACTGAATATTAGAGAATATGAGAAAAAAAACTACTATTGACGACAAGGAACAGAAAAAGAATAAGAATTAAGAAGATAATAGATAACGATTGAAGTTGTATTTAAATTTTTGAAAATCAAATGTAGACTGGGAATCAAGAAGCAGGAAGAGAGTTCCACAAGCGGGAAGTGCGATAGAAGAAAATGGTTGAATAGAAGTTAGGGTTACCATTTAGCCATATCAATTATAAAATGACTTCTTCAGTTTCTCACCGCTCTCTCGCATTTAGTTTTGTTATCGCCGTTTCGTTTTTCTTCTCATTCTTCATTCTCTTTCAGTCTAACATTTCACATGCTACTTTTTGGTTTTCGGTGGCCATATCATTTCATTATGGTAATAACCTATCTTTCTATGTTATTCAGCTTAGCCATTTTCCAGTTTTGTCTCTTTCAGATTAACCTTTTTTTATTATGTCTATTTTATACTCGTTTGCTCTTCTTTTCAATTTTGTTTATAAACTTACATTCTTTAACTCATATTCTTTATTGTTATTATATATATATATATATATATATATATTATAATAGATAATTATTATATATATATTTATATAGAATATATATTATATAATATATATACATATATATATATATATATATATATATATATATATATATATATATATATATATATATATATATATATATATATATGATGATGGATTCGCCCGCCGGTTTCCACGTATGAGGTTCCTACAACTTTGTTTATTTAACCTTGTATGTGAGTCGCAAAGTGACATTTCAATCCTGCTAATGATTTGCAAAGAAGTCCACAGATTGTGCAAAAGTGTGGATTCTTGGAGTATATGGCTGGAACAGCAGCAGATATTTTATTCCTTTCCCTAGTTTGACAATGTTTGATGCTGCCTTGTCCTTGATGCCATTGTAGCATGTAGTCTTCCATTCATTACGATCAATTGCGATGCTCTCAAAGGTAGTGTGATTTATATTCGCAGCTAAGAGGTTAATTTTCAGCTTGTCCCTGTACCTGTACTTATATATATATATATATATATATATATATATATATATATATATATATATATATATATATTTATATATATATTTATATATATGTATATTATATATTATAATATATATATATATATATTATATGTTATCTATCTATTTATATATAATATACATTATATATATTATATATATTTATATATAATATATATTATATTATATACTTATATATATATTATATTTTATATTATATTGTATATATAACATATATAATATATATTATATTATATATATTATATACATTATATGTGGATATATATTTATATATATTATATATTATATCATATATATTGTATTATTTATTATATTATATTGTGTCATATATATATATATATATATATATATATATATATATATATATATATATATATATATATATAAAACAGACCACTTTAAAATTCCATGTAATGAATTATTTCACCACAGCCCTTTTGAAAGGACTGCGGATCATCAGACTTTACGTCCAAACAAAAATGAAAAGAACATTTACACATTTTTGACTGGTCGTATTAAACATATGTAAATTAACGAAGTGAATAAGTGAGGGGTAGATAGAAGACATGAGTGATTTAGCAGATATTGACACATTTAAACGGTTAACTTAACGGAAGTTATATATTGATATCGAAGGGGTAGAGAAGAAAAAAGCCATAGAGAGAAAAAGAGAGAAGGAAGTTATGAGAGAAGTTTTCACTAATTTTCTTTGAAAAAAATGCTAGAAACAGACGCTGTTATTTTGCTTTACTTTGAAAGTGTTCGTGATTTGAATTTTTAAAAAATGTTGGTGATTTTCTATGAAATAGTCGATTAGAAAAATATTCATAGAAAATACATTAAAAGAATGAAATTTTATTTTAAAATATAAGTTTACTTATAGTAATCTTTTTTTTAATCTCTTTAAAAAAATTTATTATTGATTATTAAGTTGACATCTCTATCCATTCGAATTTTGTTCATGAATTTAACTCGTGACTGTTTCTAGATAGGTAATCTCTTTTACTTAAATTTTAGTTAATTTAATATGGGGTAATATTTGAAGGTAATATTAAAGATCTTGCCCTGTCATATACTGTATACACACCCATGCAAATATCACATATACACACGTTACTTTACATGTTCAATCACTCATACATGTTCCTTTACATATTCAATCACACATATACTCAGATTACCTAGTTTTTCTTAAACTATATATATATATATATATATATATATATATATATATATATATATATATATATATATATATATATATTCATGAATTATTGCAACTGAAATTTATAAAACAGGATCTTTTCATTCATAAACAGGTTTGGGGTTTTTGTATATTGTTTGAATTGTTCGCGAAGATGGATTTCTCGCCATTTAAATCATTAACCTTTGTATTTGTTTTATGTATGAATAATTCATGAATTTGTAAATTAATTGCACCTTTATTGAAATTAAAATAACTGATCCAACTGCAACTTTTGGATAATAAGTGCGACATTACTGTAATTATTGAACAATATAGTTCATGCCACTTTGACGGAAAATCTACCAGTAAAAAAGAATTCTCTTATCGCTACATTTGTACATAAATGCAGAACCTTAAAATTTAAATTCAAACTCAGTGTTGCGACTGCACATTCCAAAACAATAACACATTTCTCATAGCATTTTTCGGATTACAACCCTGTTTCGTTGCCCACTTATTACTGAGAGTAAAAACAAGAACACAATCTATTTCATACCTGAGGATGTCTGTAGGAACAGACGAAAGCTTGTAAAAACAAAAAGACCTATTGCAACTGAAATTTATAAAACAGAATCTTTTCATTCATAAACAGGTTCGGGGTTTTTGTATATTATTTGAATTGTTCGCGAAGATGGATTTCTCGCCATTTAAATCATTAACCTTTGTATTTGTTTTATGTATGAATAATTTATGAATTTGTAAATTAATTGCACCTTTATTGAAATATATATATATATATATATATATATATATTATAACATATTATATTATATATATTTATATATAGTTATATATTGGTATTATAGTGTTCTTATTGTTTAACTTATTTTCTTCCTCTCTCTTTTCATAGCCTCATTAATTTATAATCCTTTATGTTTCTTATGTTACATCACTAGTCGTTTGTCAATCATTCCAATCGCAATATTCTCCTTGCTTCCTCATTTTCATTCTTCGTTTATTTAGCACTAATTGCATCTTCCTTTTCCTTCTCATTCATTTTCTCTCGATGTTTCACTGACTCAATTTTTCAATGATTTCCTTCTTTCAATTTCTCTTTAAGTGGACGAGTTAATGTGCTTCTGCAAATAATTTAAGTTATTTATTTATTTATTTATTTATATTTTTTGCATTTATATATTCTCCCTGCATCACTCTCTTTTCTCTTTTGCCTGGTCTTAATGCTAGGTAAGCGTACCCATTTACTTCTATCTCTCAGTATGATCTCACTTCCGCTTACATTATTAAAGCCATTAATGGAACGCAGAGAGACCGACTTCCGGTGTTGCTTTTAAAATATCTTCTTATTTTCTCTTCCTGTCGGTACCGGTTACTGTTTACGTTTAGGTTCATCTTCGTTTCTTGGTAATATATTTCTTTTTTGTTTCTGCTTTATTCGCCGAGTGAAGCGAGTACGTAACTTGAAGAAAAAAAGTAATGTTTGTAAAAGGACATTATGGATGTTCGTCACGCATATATCAAGCGATATAGCTGCTAAAATTTGTGAGGCGATTTCGAATCATACTTTTGATTATTTGGTTAGTGTTTTATTCTATGATTTATAGTCGTTGTTTTGTCCTGTTATAAAATTTAATTAGGAGCTACTGCGCGGACGGCGAGTTAATTTCAGATGATTAGGTCTTTAAAACTCACAGAGTCAATGTACCTAGTATGCAAAGAAGACTTTTGCTACTTATCTGCCTTTTCACACATACTACAGTGCCATCAGGCACATATATAAAGTATGTATCAAAATACTTTTACTGACTTTTTAGACGGGTTTCTCACACCAAAACAAGCGCAAATCATTAGTTTTTGACATATTAAGTTTTAAAAAAATTAAGGTAATGTCTTCATGTAGACTCGATCCATAATTCGTGGTGCTACGCATCCTGTCACAGCAACGCGGCGATAAGCAGCAGCAAAGACTTGATGACTCGAATAACGGCGGTCTTCATAACGCAAACTGATACGGCCGTGCAGCCTCGCGTCCATTACCATTCGTGCGGCCGTATATAAAAAAACATATCTGTCTGCTCTTGATATTAATATCCTGCCATTGTTAAACAGAAGACTTCTTAGTTAACTCACTACTACACACGTTAGACAGTGATGACAGATTAGCCACACATATACACGAATGACAAATCTAAACTAGTCGCCATAGCAACACAGTGACATCTACCGTAAACTTAAAAAATAATTAATGACTCAAAAAGGAAAGATTTGAGGTCATATGTTTATACCGACTTTTGACCTTGTTTTGATCTCGCCACCAAAGTTTAAAAAAATATTTTTGATACACCCTGTATAATGACATATCTTTTTCTTCATCTACGTACCGTCTCCCCGCAAGAAGTTGGCGATCATGGCTCGGTTCAATATTCCGTTTTCGTATCTTCTAATAATTGTTGCCTTTTTGACGTCTCTCCTAACACCAGTCCCGTCCTCGATTCCATCACGCTCATTAGTTTTGTTTTTCTGTCCTGCGTCTATCTTACTTTCAATCTGTCTTGTGATTATCAAATTTTCCAAGTCATCTTTTCTCATTATAGCCCAAGAGATTGCTATCATTGTCTCTAGACCTTAGTCCTTGATCACATCTTCTTCAGCCCATGGCGTTCTTATGGTCTTTCTGTAGAAGCAAATTTCTGTTGCTTCAAGGGACTTGATTGTTCAGCATCCACTACCATATAGGAAGAAAGATGGGTATGATGTTAAACTACAACCGGCAACAAGGCCTCGGATCAGCAGGTTTTTGAGGAGCGTAGAACCAACTCATAATTGCTGGTGTTTCCAGGTCTAACCTGACCCAGGGTGGTAGTACCTCTTAGGTCACCAACTATGGACAAATGGTTAATTCCCAAACTGGGTTCAAAACACTATGAAAGTATAAAAAATATATTTTATATTAAAAATACCAGCAGAATATCTTTTTGTAAAGAAAGATCATAAAAAGAAAAAAAATATCAATTTTTGACAAAAAATATAATTACCAGCAATAGATTTCTATAAAGAGATTACTAATGCACCCCCAAAAATTAAATGGCTAATAAGTAATTGATATGCCACTAAACAAACAAATAAATATATGAGCTCATTACTGTTTCTTTGTGCTTCTAACGCTATATTTCTGTTTCTTAATACTTTGCTCAGTTTTCGGAAGCATCTTTCGCATGCCGATGTGACTTTTGTTTTCAGTGTCGGAAATTCCGTCTTCTGTTAATACAATTATCAGATAAATAAATTGTTGCACCTGTTTGGTTTTGGCATTTCCTATCTGTAATTTGCATGATGAACTGCCCCTTTTGCTGGCAAACATACATTCAGTCTTCTTTAATTGATGTTTAAACTTTTCTTCTCGCTTTGATTCTTTACCTTCTGTAGGCTTGGTTTGATTTGCTTTGCTCAGTGTGTTATTTAAGCCGACAATTTTTTTTTATTGCTGGCAATATTTTTTATTCATAAATGTGTTGCTGGTAATCGTTTTTCTTTCAAAAATCTATTACTGGTAATATTTTTTTCTTTCAAAACTCTATTATTGTTAATATCTTTTTAAAATAAAATAATGCATTGCTGGTAATAATTTTTTACAAAATCTTTCTGGTATTAAAACGTATTTTTACACTTTCTTAGTGATTTGACCCCAGTTTGGGGGTTAACTATTTACTCTTAGCTAGGACAACAACAGGTGCCACGATCCCGGATCAGGGTGGATCTGGGAACACAAGCAATTAAGAAGTAGTTCCACGCACTTCAAAACCTCCAGATCAGAGGCCCCTAATATAATCATTATCATGATGAGAATCACTTAACATCAGTTTTTATGCGTACAGAATGTGTATATTTACTAATGTGCTAAGTCTATCGAAAGTACTGGGTAAGTGAATTCGCCGAGAAGAAGTAATAATAATAATAATAATAATAATAATAATAATAATAATAATAATAATAATAACTTTATAATATACACAGAAAAATTAACGCTAATCACCCAGACATCGTGGTTAGAGACCGCAAAAACAAAACATGCTTTCTTATTAACATGGCAGTCCCTGCACTTTCTGTAATAAATATCTCGTATCAGGTTGCACGGCATTGCCCCCCACTGAATATAAAACGCATCAAGAGGGTCAATATCTTCGTTGGAAAATATGCAACTTTTACGCGAAGGAAACTGGAAAAAATTGTTATGACCTGGTTACAGATATGGGACCTGTAACAATTTTATGGGACTTTACAATACAGACAGATAGAAAAATCAAAGCTAATCGCCCAGACATTGTGATTAGAGACCACAGAAACAGAATATGCCTTCTTATTGACATGGCGGGTCCTGAAACCGTAATGTATCTTTGAAGACTTTCAAAATAACCCTAAAATTTCAAGGAATTTGAAATCGAAATCTTAAAAATGCGGCACATTTGGAAAACCAACAACAATTCAAGTGGTTTGATCTGCAAAGGTTTCCGATAGACACATTGAAAGAATTCTTGGTAGCCCAAGCATTAAAGAAATACAAAAAAATGATACTCTTATGTACAGCCAACACTTTTCAAAGGGCTTTACCTACAGTAAGGGGAAATATATTCGTAAACACACAAATATTTAATTTATTGTATTGCCAACTAATGAATAAACATGCTTTTCATATAATTAACTGTACACAGATGCATAATAAATAAATATGCATAGAAAACAGAAAAAAACTTTGATTTAATAGAAAATAAATCCATATGAAAATTATTTCTGTTTATTAGTTGGAAATAAATAAAAATGTATGTTTACGTTTATTTGTTTTCTCGCTACTGTATGTAAAATATGTGTCATTGTTTTTTCCTAAAATATGATCAATGGAAAATGTCATGATGACATCTCTGACCATAGGTCTCTGGTTGGGACCCAGAAAGAAATGATTATACATCCGAAATCAAAGGAAATAAGTTATTATTATTATTATTATTATTATTATTATTATTATTAGTAGTAGTAGTAGTAGTATCAACAATAATAATAATATTGATAATAATAATAATATCCCAGAACTTCAAAAGATTAATTTTTACGGAACTGCAAACCTTTCTCCATTCAAATGAAACGTTCCAAATGGGCATAACTAATATACCTAAGGGTCCCATTTTACTGATAGATCCCCGAGAGGACATGATAATTACGCACTCAAAACTACTCACTCGCAAAGTTGATATCTTACATAATAATAATATAATAATAATAATATCTCACACAATAATATTATAATAATAATAATAATATCTCACACAATAATAATAATAATGATAATAATAATAATAATAATATCTCACACAATAATATAATAATAATAATATCTCACGCAATAATAATATAATAATAATAATAATATCTCACACAATAATAATATAATAATAATATCTCACACAATAATAATATAATAATAATAATATCTCACACAAAAATAATAATATAATAATAATAATATCTCACACAATAATAATACAATGCTAATAATAATAATAACAATAATATCATAATAATCATATCTCACAAAATAATATTATAATAATATTAATAATAATATCTCACACAATAATATTATAATAATAATAATAATAATAATAATATCTCACACAATAATATTATAATAATAATAATAATATCTCACACAATAATAATATAATAATAATAATAACAATAATAATAATAACAATAATAATAATATCTCACACAATAATAATATAATATTAATGTAATAATAATAATAATAATAATAATAATAATAATAATAATAATTAAATCTTCTGTTTTTGTAGCGATATATAAATGCCTGCTCAAGTGGTATAGCTAACGCAAAGACTACATAAATAACTAAGCAGTAAGGGTAGAATAGCTCTTGGTATGACAATCGCTGGATCAGAACTTTACGAAATCGATATTATATTTAGTGCAAAAGTTGGGGTTTTATATAAGTTCTCTAACCAAATATTAGATCCATAGCTTTTACCAATGTGAGCATTTAGTTTTAAAGACTGTCTGAGAAAATGTACAGAAATACCTGACTTCAAAATTTTACTTTTTCAAGAATAAAGTTTATATATTTCATATTAGTTACATTGAATATCAAATATATTTTATGTAATGGAATAACCTGTCACCTCCATGAGTAACTACACTATAGGTAGTAACTAACTATATGTATCAGTAAGGCAACGGACTAATCTTTTCGGCTGGCAGAGAGGAACAGAGATCAACCTGGACGAGGCTATGCCGAAGGGCAGAGCCTCGTTCAGGGAGTTTGACCAACCCGTCTCGTTATGCGGTTTCTACGGGCATTTTTTGTCCGAGCCTACGAGATCGGAGATCTCACGTTTAAACCGGCCTTGTGTCACATGCAACCCTCGTGTGGCGCGGCTAAATATTGTTTAGCCGAAATCTTTTCAGACCTTCGAACTCTCTGCCTTAGGACAGAGAGGAACCCGGACGAGGCCCAGCCGAAGGGCAGAGCCTCATTCGGAGAGGTAGACTAACCTGAACCCGTTTATACGGGTTCGAAAGGTAATATTTTTGGCCAGGCCTATGTTAAACTCGGCCTTGTGCCACATACGACCCTCGTGAGGGGTGGTGAGATATACTAGAGGAAATATTTTTTGGCTAGTTGGTCAAGCTCTCTACCTCTGAGCAGAGAGGAACCTGGACGAGGCTCTGGCGAAGGGCAGAGTCTCGTTCGGGGAGGTTGATCAACCCGATCCTGTTTATGCGGACTTTCTGGCCGAGCCTACGTGCTCGGATAACCCATGTTAAACTCGTTCTTGTGCCACATTTAGCCTCGTGGTGGTGGTGGGGGTAGTGCTAGTAAATACAGTCTAGCTGAAATCTTTTTAGCTATACAGTCCAACTCTCAGCCCAGAGGCAGAGAGGAACCCAGTCGAGGCTCTGACGAGGGCAGGGACTCTTTTTGGGTTGGTAGACTGACTTGCTTCTGTTTATGCGGGTTCTACGGGGATTTTTTTCCGAAGACACACGTTAAAGTCGGCCTTGTATTACATCTACCCTCGTGGTGGGGGTAAAAATATTGTTTAGCTGAAATCTTTTCAGTTGAACTCTCTGCCTTCGGTCAGAGAGGAACCCAGACGAGGCTGTGCCGAATGCAAGAGACGCGTCTGGGGTGGTAGACCGATCCGACCCCGTGTTTCTACGGGTGTCTACGGGGAATTTTTGACCGAGCCTACGGGCTCGGATACACAGCGTTAAATTCGGCCTTATGCCACATCCGACCGCGCGGGGCGATTAGCAAATATTCTAGCTGGGATCTGTTAAGTACGACTCAGACATGCGAGAACTATCGACCTTCCAATACCAGCACTCACTACTGAATTGACTTGCGACGATCGTCCACATAAATGTACCATATTTCTTTTTTAGATATTTTAATTTTTTTAAAAATTTGCATTGTTTATTTAAAATAGCGCTGAAACTAATGCACTTTATGATAAGTTACATCATAATATAGCTAATTGGTTCAGTAAAACGTCTTTTATTTGATAATGCAATAATATGTCTTTACCTTGCTTCTTGTTCATATATAATTTGTAATGCTTCACGAAATGATAAATTTTATAAGTCTGAGCTATAAAGCTTTTACTGATCACCGGAATGAAATTCCACCGTTACCATTTTGAACCTAAACTTAATATTTAAATTCCTTTTCTTAAAAAAACGGTAACTATTCGGAAAAAAATGTTTTCTGTCGTTATTTATGATGTCAAACCAAAACATTCAAATTGAGTACAATACCATGCTTCCAAAATCGACCAACGCTACCGCTGAACATTTCACTTCGTAACAGTTTTAATGATCGTATTTCGAAATCTTGGAATAATCAATACTCGTAAAGACATAACCCGGATACCAGGTAGCCCAATTTTACAAGACATTACAAGAAACTACAGTAATCAAACTCATATTATTGATAGAAATAAAATATCGACAATGTATAAGTTGCATATCCCTAAACATATATCCCTGCATACCTATATCTACTACGTTGCCTTACGTTAGGTATTGAGTAATTTATAAAACAGTAAAACAAATGTATAATAAAAATATTGTTCATATGGACAAGTTTAAATACAAATATCTATAATGCACAGTAACTTTGTTTCTAACACAATAATTACAAATAACAAACAAAAGAACAAAAAGGAAAAAAAAAGACTTCATGTTTTGTTAACAAATACAAGATAATTTAGAAGATAATGGGTTTCTCGTCTTTTGCAATCCGTCAAATAAAAGAGAAGGGAAAGGTGAAAAGCTGGACAAACATTAGAACCTTGGGACGATACTATAAAACATGAATATAAAGGTAGGGCCGATCATTGTCAAGGTACTTACAAGAGTTAGGATGAGTATTATATATTAGTCAATAACACCGGAATCCCGAGCAAGAAATCAAACCATGCAAATGATGGCGTTATTAAAGTCAGTTAGAATACTGAGGAGAGTCCTGGAGAATTACGTTTTTTTTTCAATGAATCTACAGTGAATCCTAGTGTGTTGCAGATGCGAAAAAAACTACTTGATCATTCAATCACTGAAATTGTTTATCACTCTGAGACTTTTCTTATTTCTATATATCTATCGATAGCAAATGAGAGAGCAAACCTAATTGGATCAGGCATAATTAAATAACGGATATTCAGAAGACACACTTGCCGACCAGTGTTTCCATTTTTAAATTTTTTACCTTTTTCCCTTGAGGGCATTTCGATCTTCTCCAGTACTCCTGTAATTACCAACATAACAGGCACTTATATTTTATGGTATTGGTAGCTTTTGATGTAAGTTTTTCAGGTCTGGTGAGCTAATTTACTTACTGATCAAACGTCATAGGATAGGTATCTAGTAGCCTTAAAACTCGACTCATGTTCTTAAAGAACCCCAATAGATCTCCGTACTTTGTTAACATTAATTTTGCGCGCAATTTTTCTTTTCTCGTAAATTATCATTATTGATGATTCCTTTACATAAAGTCACGCGTAAAAGATATTACGTAACCCGAACTTTATAATATTTCGAATACGTTAGACTACGTGTAGTAGGAAAAAAATATGCGCAAAGTACCCTGCCCCGCTTTAGTTTTATTGCTGTTTAATTAGAGACGATACCAATTGCAATGATGAAATAATAATAATAAGCGAATTTAAAGTTAAACATTTAATAAAGAATTGTTTTAAATCCTTTCACTCTCTTAGATATTTAAATTTAACTTTAAATGAGTTATTTATTTAATTTTTCATCGGGTTTAACTACAGTAGTTAATACTTGTTTCTTTAGGATATTTATGATTCGTCGAGATCGAAAAATAGAGGGACGGACGGACGGACGGGCACACGTACACTGCGCTTTATTAATATAGATGGCAGGTGTATGCAAACGATTTCCCAGATCAACGGTTAAAACTGACACTGATCGAGGGAATCCTGTGCGTCTTTGCAGAGACTGGACTTATTTGAACCTTGTGAACTGATGCTACTGTAGCAAATAACAGAGAAAACATCACCTATGGACTTTCACCAGCAGCAACTGCAAAAGTTAAAATGGATGTCACCTGTAAATCGAATAGAAATTAACTACATAATGAGTATGTTGTCGTTCCACACTATTTTAAATAAAAGATTAAGACGAAAAAACCCATCAGTTCTGGAAAGAGCAATAACATACTTTACACGCAAAATCTAATTTCCTGAACTATTATTTTAATAGGAAAATAAAATAAAATACAATCAACAGTTGTACGGTCAACGAATGCTGACTCTTTCCTTAGAAGGACACGGCTAATATAACCAGCTATTAGAAGATGAAGCGTCTGAACTCATAATCCGGGATTATGTTTGGTGGCTCTTATTTAGAATAAGGGTAGGTGTTGATTCAGTTTCACTTGTGACACGTTTCTAGTCGTGATCATTAAAATCCTGGTCGGCCACAGCACTACGGTCAGTGGTAATACCTTCAATCCGGTATTCCCGCTACATATATGAGACTATATATTTTGGGATATCAAATGTCCTAAAATGTATTAAATGGAGTAAACCATTCCAATAGCATTCGCTATAATGCCTGATTTGATCATTCGTAATGCATGTCACCAACAGCATTTTTATTTTCATCAAGTTCACCCCAGGCAGGGGAGTAATCCGTTGAGATAAAAGGGTTTACACAAAGTCAAAGATTAAGAAACAGAAACACTGCTAAGAAGCGAGAACAAAACAATAATAACCAGGAGGACAGTAGATAGCGATTGACATTGCATTAAAAATATTTGCAGATTGAATTTGGGTGGAAAGCATGGAGCTGGAAGGGAGTTCCATAAGCGAGATACAAGAAAAGACATATGTAGAAGTTATGGTGACGTCGAGCCAGCTCAAGTGTAAATTGTTGAGACCTCGACTCCATTCTAATACTTCGCTTAAATTCAAAGAGTTAAGAAACAAAGCGAAGAGATCACCCGAAAAATGACGTAAAAGTATTTATAAAAGAAAAAAACAGGGACAGGAAGGTAACCTTACGCGGTTGAAAAGTGACTGAAGCCGAGCCGCCACATCAGGGCCTATAATAGTGCTGATTCTTCTTTGGATTGTATCAAATAGCTCAAGGTAAACAGTAGGAGCATCGGACCATATGTGACAGTAATATTGTATGCATGTACGAACCGATATATTAGATAGATTCTGGAGAGAAAAATTGTCTGCTACGACACAGTGATCCACCTTTCTTAGCAGCACAACCAGGAATGGAAGCAATATAAACTTTCCATTTCGTCAACCGAGAAAGTTAGCCCGAGTAGGACAACGTGTCTATCTTTTGGTGGTTAACATCAGCCATGCTGATGAAAGACAGAGGGTTTTCTCAGATGCTTAATAGAGAAAAGTTTAGTTTTTAGTTTTGGTTTTGTTAATGTTAACAAGCAATCCTTTTCTAAGAAAACGGACGCAAGATTTGTATGAGTGTTCGACCGAAAATTTTAAAATTTAAGTGGAAAATATAACATAAGGTAGTTGTTGGTATCTTCAGCATATATTTTATATATCTGGCCGAACAAAGATTCTACTTTACAGGACGTTAATACTTTTAGTTAAAAAGACTTAGAAGGACTACATCGAAATAATTTCTTTGTTGATGGAATTAAATATTTGATCGAAACGTCGAATTATGTACCGAGAGGAAACTGTGGAAATAAGGAAACATTAGCATTATATATATATATATATATATATATATATATATATATATATATATATATATATATATGAAAAATATAAATCCGAAAATTCGCTACATGTCTTATCCATATAAAAACGACAATGGTGAAAAAGAAAGAGAAAATTGGCCGAAATGCAAACATAATTATTCAATAAATTAAAAATTGTGAAGACCAGATTGAAAAAAATGCTTAACAAAGTTCAATCGTATAAAAGGTTGTTCTAGTTGTAACTGGAGTTTCATTCTCACGTGAACTTCAGAAGACATAAACTTTCAAGTCGTCTGAAGATACGATGAGCTTGAAACTCGTATTTTAACTACAGCCACAGTTTCATAGGATATATATATATATATATATATATATATATATATATATATATATATATGACAGACAGAATATGTGTGTGTGTGTGTAACGAATGCACGGCCGCAATTTTCGATGGATTTGCACATGCTCCAAATTAGCATAAAGGCCAAGACCGACATTGCATTTCCCAACTGCCATCGATAGTGGAAATATACCATTTTTTCATGGTTCTACGGCACTTTCCATGTAGTTTGCGGCCATTTTCTACTCGCCAGAGTAAGAGCCTATAGCTGGCTGCCACGAATAGGCAGGAATATTCTATTGGCCAGCGTGAGAGCAAACAGCTGACTAACACGAATGTTAACTAGCATGCAAAAAAAAAATCGATAGCTTCATTCGTCACAAGTGGGAAAAATTTTAAAGTGCATGGCTCTTTACTCCAATTGGCTTATTC
The DNA here is from genome assembly GCA_963932145.1 of Acanthosepion lycidas. Lineage (NCBI taxonomy): Eukaryota > Metazoa > Mollusca > Cephalopoda > Sepiida > Sepiidae > Acanthosepion > Acanthosepion lycidas. Next base: position 42,655,922 of record OZ010607.1, on the reverse strand, counting down.
GCTTGCTTAAAATCAACGTTGATTCTGATTCCGCAGAACTGGGAATGGGTGTGAAAAAGTATTTGTTTTTAACATTCTTTTTTGATCCGGTTTTTCCAGTTACGAGTCCTTTTTAAAGCTGATTGTTTTGTGTTCATTTTGTTTAGTTCTTTTTTCGTAACAGATTTAATGATTAGTATAGAGCTTTGAAAAAAATCCGCAGCGTTAGGCAAGAAGTATGACATGTAGCAACATCAGCATGTCAAAGGGCACTCCTTTGAAGGCAAGGAAGGGCAAAAATATTTTGAGGCAAGTGATAGCGATTGCTGTATGAGTCGTACGATTTTTGAATCAAGCACGGGCAAGCCGGATCATGCTACTTGTATATATATATATATATATATATATATATATATATATATATATATATATATATATTAGGTTGTTGCAAAGATAATGACGTAATAATGCCGTTTTTTGACGTATTTTTAACGTCAAAAAACTATATTATTTCGTCATTATTTTTGCACCAACCTAATATATATATATGTGTATGTGTGTGTGTTAATAATTCAATGAAACAACCGTACAAAAATTAGTACGGTTAATATAATAAATGTCGAAATTGCTGTATCACATGCCATCAGTGTGGCTAGACATCCGATTGTTTCATGTCGGGATTGATACCCGAGCGATTTAGCATCAGTCATAGATTCTACCCTCAAGCCGTTGTCGCACGGCAGAGAGAAGGGGAATTTTAACGTTTTTACTATACGAAAGACGTCAGTATGAAGGAGAGCTCGATTTGAGTAGAAGAGCATTGCATTAGCAGAAGCATATGCTCCTACACATATAAAATTTAATCAACAGAATATTACTTTAAGCTGGTGAAATCATCTTTTTAGAGAAATAAACACCTAATGCACAGTGTTTCAACTTTATCATTCAGTTTCCTATAATTATTATATATATATATAATTATTTAAATAAATGATTCCATCGCTATACAAGAGGAAAAAATAAATAAATAAAATAAAACAAAATTCTCTAGACACTTACCGACATATTATGTTGCCAAAAGCTATCTTTCGCTGTGACTGACCAGACGATGTCCGTACATGAATGCCATCATTCGCTTTGAAATGGACACCCCGACCCTACCACGGCTTGACCTCTCTCCGAAGGTGACTGATATGTGTATAAAAATTAATTCTTAGGCCCCTTTTAAAAATGGTCGCCCCAGCCGTTTCCATAGTAATTAATTTTGCGAATGAACATGCTTATAATGATGCGTAAATTTCAAGATTGGTTAATCCTTAATTTTCACTTGAGAATGAAAAAGGGCCTGGTACTTTAATTCAATTTAATTTTAATAATTATATTGAGGGTTTTCGCCTCTCGTTTTTGAAACATGAGAACTCGTATGTAGCGAAGGAATCATATTTTTTTTTTAAATATTTATAATTTAAGCTCTACTTCTGTATGGAGCACTGTTTTTTTTTTAAATAAAAATAAAAATACTAAAGAACTCCGGATTATTAACCTAACGTTTTCTTTCCTATTTTTCTACATATCTGTACACACACACACACACACACACACACACACATATATATTCCGGGATAATAAATGTGAAGACCTGCTTTAAATACCTTTATTATTACTGATCCTGTATTTTACGATCTTTATACCTACACGATTATTTTTTAATTACTTTAATAATTAAATTCTGTAGTTATTCAAATTATGTATTTTTCTGATTTAAATGTGGTAACCTCCTTAGCATTTAGATCAGTGATTGGCAGTAAAAGGAAAACTAGAGTAAAACATGAAGTAAGCAATTGTAATAATTTTCAGTATTATATTTTGCAAATCATAATATTACTTTCATATGAATGAAATGTTGGCCGTTTAATTGAAGTGACGCATTTTCAATCAATACCATTTTGCAGAAATCTAAAATTTCCCAAACAAACGGTAACATGGCGTAGCAGAGCGAAATAATAAGGGTTCAGCCTTCACAACGCTGGTTACCATTCTTATTTTGAATCAAGACAAAGAATTACGCACAAGGAAATTTCCTATTTGCTAAATTTCATTGGATTGTCAAGAAATTTAAAAAAATAGAATTGTGTCTTCAAGAACGATTTGTAGGTGAAATTAAATGACCTTCAAATTCCGTAGACAGTGTACAGTTAATCCTGTCTTTTAGCGATTTGTGTTCACAGACAATCTGATTATATTTATTTTGTCTTTTGCGGTAGTTGCAAGCGGCAAGCAAAAGCAATCAAATATGCGCCGACACATAAATGGCAAATGCTTCTGGCTTTTTGTTTCTTTCTTCTGTCTGTCAAAGCAGAGAGTCGTCTTGGTCGCGTATTGTGTACAGGCTACATCCGCTGATAATAAGTCCTGGGAAACCATCTCGCGCTTTACGAATGATCTGCCTATAAGTCTCGTTCTACGTTCCGTTTTCCTTCAGGAGATTTTGGTTCTACGCCCTTTCCTAGCGCATCTCTATCTACAAAAAGCAGGATGTGTGTGTGTATGTGTGTGTGTGTATGTAACGAAAGCACGGCCGCAATTTTCGACGGATTTGCACCAAAATTTACATACACATGCTCCAAGTTAGCAAAAAATCCAAGACCGACGTTGCATTTCTCAACTCCCATCGATAGTAGAAATAATCGATTTCATCATGCTTCTACGACAGTTTTCATGTAGTTTGCGGCCATTTTCTACTGGCCAGAGTGAGAGCCTATAGCTGGCTGCCACAAATAGGCAGAAAGATTCTATTGGCCAGCGTGAGAGCAAACAGCTGACTAACACGAATGTTAACTAGCATTCTAGCATGCAAAAAAATCGATAGCTGCATTCGTCACAAGTGGGAAAAATTTAAATTTCCATAGCACTTTACTCCAATTGGCTCATTCGCTTGCTTAAAATCAACGTTGATTCTGATTCCGCAGAACTGGGTTGGGTGTGAAAAAGTATTTGTTGTTAACATTCTTTTTTCATCCGGTTTTTCCAGTTACGAGTCCTTTTTTAAAGCTGATCGTTTTGTGTTCATTTTGTTTAGTTCTTTTTTCGTAACGGATTTAATGTTTAGTATAGAGCTTAGAAAAAAATCACAGTGTAAGCTAGGCAAGAAGTAAGGCATGTAGCAACATCAGCACGGCAAAGGGCACCCCTTTAAAGGGAAGGAAAGGAAAAATATTTTAAGTCAAGTGATAGCGATATCTCTATGAGTGGTACGATTTTTGCATCAAGCACGGGCCACGCCGGGCCATGCTGCTAGTCACCTTCAAAGTGCAGGAGACTCGTCAGTGCTTCTTCTATTGTATGTCCGTTGTAGTCCTAAATAAATTGTGACTTGTTGTTTTTCTCTTCTAAAACGTGTTCCGCCATTCCATTTCATCAAGCTCGAGAGTTATGTGCTGTTTTCTTCTCTCCCTCTTGACTTCAAACTGTCTTGTGTCTTTCAAACTTTCCAAACCTGCTTTCATCATTATGTATCTTAGTAAATTCAACTGTCTCTTTCGGATATTACCTCAGATAATAAAATGAATATTTTGTTTTTATTTTGAGGAATTAACTTGGATATTGTTGTAAACTAGACACAGTTACTGAATGAAGAATAATCAAAACGGAGGTTGGAAATGAAATGGTAATCTTTATAGCATCAACATACAATACTCGTCAGCGGTGTGAAGTAGGTAAACCACTGCTAGTGGTGGACTAATTAGACATCATATTACCGCCCTCACGCACTTACAATAGTGTCCAAAGTATTTATGAGGATTGAGTCATAGACCATTAGTGTTCATAGGTACGGTATATAATAGAAAGAAAGAAGAATGTGATGCGGAACGACGTGTAATAAAAGAAACATAAAAAGAATGAAAGAGAGTGTTGTAACCTAGAAAGGGTAACTGAATGAAGAATAACCAAAACGGAGATTGGAAATGAAATGGTAATCTTTATAACATCAACAAAATACAATACTCGCCAGCTCCGTGAAGTAGGTAAACCACTGCTGTGAACTACTTAGCATATTACCCCTACTACAATAGTGTCCAACGTATATATGATTATTGGGACATACCCATTAATAATTAACGTATTAATGTTTAACGGTATATAAAAAATATATAGAAGTTTAGTTTTAATGAGCAAAAAAGCATACACAATAATATCACTATTACTATTAATAATGATGATGTCCTGTTAGCTCAAAATGCAGTTTCTGTGATAAATATCTTGTATCAGGTTGCACGGTGTTGGCACCAACTGAATATAAAACGCGGCAGGATAGTATGGGCCAATATCTTCATAGGAAAATATACAACTTTTACAGGAGGGGAAACTGCAAGAGAATTAGTACCTACACCATAAGACCCGGTTACAGAGATTAGGGTCTGTAACAATTTTATGTGACTCTAGAATACTCACAAACAGAACTGTCAAAACTAATCTCCCAAACATCGTGATCAAAGACTATAAAAACGAAATCTGCCTTCTTACGGACATGGTAGTCCCTGCAGACTGTAATGCATCTTTGAAGATCTTCTAAAAACTATGAAAGTCAAGCAATTCGAAATCACAAAAATGCAGCACGTCAGCATATAGATAATTTCAGATGTACCTGGAGTCCTGGGATTGATTGAAAAAGGTTCCGATAGACACAATGAAGGAATTCCTGGTATCCCAAGCCTTAAAGAAATTAAAAAAAAATGTACTCACAAGTACAGCTCACACTTTACGAAGTGCGTTATCTATGTGTGATTTTCTTTTTCAAAAAAATGATGAAGGGAAAATGTCATGATGCCATTTCTGACCTTAGGAGCCAGGAGAGAAATGGGTATACACCTTAAATAAAAGGGATAAGAATAAATAAATCGAAGAAAACGAAGAAGGAAAAAAATAAAAGAAAACGAAGATAAAAGAGTCGATAACAATTTTATGCACTACAAGTGTGTTCAGTGAAATGGCAAATCTTTATAATTCTGTCTCTTTTCATTTCTACCCTCTTCTGTACCCAATGGCCTATGTAGTCTCTCTGTTTTCAATTGATCTTTCCAGGCTTTTCCATATCGTCAATTGAGTGTTTTTCAAATCAAGTGTTAGTTATTATTTGACCAATCGATGTGCACAAATGAAGACATTTTATTTATCTTTGTTATGTGATACCTGTTACAGTTTTTTTTGTGTATATATATGTAACTAGTAGATTTATTTCGTACTTGATACAAAATGGTAACACGTGGCCGAAGAAGGGGATGGGTAGAGGCTGGTCAACACTAACTATCTTATAGCTAGCTAATCAGATTCACGACCCATTCATACATCACAATTTACCCATTCACCACAAGAACTCATCCATCACCATTCAATACTCCGTCCACCATAATACCACATCCTCTCAAGAGGAACCTACAAAAACGCGCCCCAATCCATAAAATGTTAATGATGAATAAATAATATACATAAAATTCTAATAATGATAAAATGAGAGGGGAGGGAGATGAACCCAATAATAACTAAAAATAAACACAAATATAACTAAACATAATTGGTGTTAGTAAGGCCCGTCCAACCCTCAAAAACAGAGAGGCTGCTGTATTCTGCCCAATGGACAAAATCAAGAGATGCTCTCGCTAATGGAGTGGGAGAAGAGGATAAAATATTATGCGGGAATAGGGAAAATATAAAGCTGACCCATTCGAGATGAAAAAGGTGCCAAAACAAACTGGGGAGGTTGGCAATCTCGACTTGGATCATAACCAAAGAGTAGCCGGGATACAAAAAAAAAAGGATAAGTGCAAAAACCTACTCACATACGGGACGGAAATCTGCAGCTGACAGGACCTCGACGGATTGTCCCAGGCTCCCTACGGCTAACTCCGACGTCATCCGTTCCTCTGAGACAATCCCGCCGACGTCCGTGGGGTAAGATAGTTTTAGGACCCTATATAGTGATTGATGAAGACGTACCGGGACCCTCCCTGCTCAAAAATTGTGCATTTTTATCAAATCTTGAGACCACAACTCGACCATGCTTAACTCCGGGAAGGCCTCTCTGACCTCAAAGAGATGGGTCCATACTTTAATGCATTTGCCCGTGTCTCGGATAAGGCCAATAACCCCCGGGGCACCATGAAAATTTCTTGGGTCCTCTACCGACTTTCCATCGACGGAGGACAGCTTAAATATAGGTCCTAATAGAGATCTCTTGCTGGCGGAGAGATTCTTTTCAATCTCCCCCTTGTCTACCCTGCAAATTTCTTCAACTTTCCGAAAGATCCTCTTTTTCTTTTTCCCCTATCTGGGGGTGGTGGGGTGGAAGTGGATGAAAGGGTCGGAGTAGAGAGGGATGGTTAGGGAGTTGAAGCATCTAAAGCAGTAGGAGTAGGTGTGTGTGGAGGTGTGGGAGTGGTAGGAGGGAGTGGAAATCGAGACAGGGAAGGAGGGAGGCTCCTATCTTCTGGAGTGTTCTCTTTCTTTTTAGTTGGTGAAGTGGGGGCGGATGTACATCTGGTTCTTTATCTGCTCCTCTCTCCACTATTTTGTCCAGTAAGTCTGTGAATTTGTATCACTTCTTCCTCTTCTTCTTCCTTCCGGTTCCTTTTCAAGGAGGCGTTCCGTTTGGGAGGCACTTCCTCCACCTCCATAGCGTTGTTTTGTTTTTTAGGACTTTTATTTGCCGGACTCTTTGGCCTCCGTTGGTCTTGTAGCTGCTGTTTTTGTTGCTGTTGTTGCTGTTGCTCTTCTTTAGGTTGTTGTGCTAGTTGTGCTGGTTTCTGCTTGGGTAGCCGTTGCTGTTTTACTGGCTCCTCCTTCTGAGAGGGTGAGGGGTCAGCTTTTTGTTTATGTCCCTTCGCCACCACTTCCTTCCAACCGTCAACCTGAGCTTTGCTGGTTTCTGTTGCATTTGGGGATGTTGTCGCTGCTACTGCTGTTGGTTGCGGCGTCGCTTTCTTGCCAGGATACGCCTTGGCCATGTGTCCCAGTATCCCACACGCCCAGCAGTAAGGTTTACGTCCCTCTACAACCACCAACATCCGCCGCTTCCGGCATATAATTGTGTTGGGTATGTTCGTGATATTTTAATGATTTAACGTGATTTCTAAGGATACGTCTCCCGTCGCTATGCCTGTCTTGCTCATAATCGCCGACACTTTCTCGATTTTACCGTATCCGCGAAAAAGACCCCCAGCCGGTCTTCAGTGATGTCTATGGGCACCCCATGCACTGTCACGTTCGTTCTACGGGTGCCCATATACTCCGTTTGTAGTCTGAGGTTTTTTGCCGTCAAAACATTCCTTCTTGGCGGCGTCTTCTGTTGCCATCAACAGATCCAACAGTGCCCTTGTCCTCCTTGCCAACATTTTTGGAGCTATGTTGAGGCTTTTAAGTGCTTCTTCCATAATTTCTATGCTGACACCATTTAAACACCGATTTTTAATATCGGTCGTCAGCAGGAAAATAGTCTTGACATTAACCGCATCAAATATTTCCTTGATGGTCAGGAATTCGTTTTCATTGGTGAACTCCTCATATTTGTGCCTTTTGGGGCCGGCTCTCTATCCAGTCCGATTTTTTGGGGGGTTACATTTCCCGTTGACACCGGAAGTTGAGCGTCCAACGTTTGAGTTGACTCCGCCATAATAGTAAAGTATACTATTACGACGGAGAACCCGTTGGTTTTTCTGTTTTCCTTTTACACTGTTTTTTTTTTTTTTTTTTTTTTTTGACAAAATACAAAACAAAACTCAAACAGAAATATTCAACAAATAATATTCAAAAAAGAAATTGGACAAAGAAAAACCAGACCTAAATGCGGGGCAAACAAAACAAACAAACAGTTACAAGCAAATGAATCCAAATGAATGAAATGAAAGAGGGGAGGGTATTAGCACGAAAAAAAAAGGGGGAAAACCTAAAATACACAAACGCAAAAACAGATTGAAAATGAAAAAAAAAAGGGTTCAAGAGAGTTCAAAATAAGTAAAAGGTAACTAACTTAAATCTGGCTTCGTTCACCAACAGTTCATTGGACCACAAGCACTAGCAACACGGTATATATATATATATATATATATATATATATATATATATATATATATATATATATATATATATATATATATATATATAACTAGGGAGTTAGTCCAAATGCCTTCACTCACTTTATAGTCCACCAATACAAGGTTAGCCAATCAGAAGATGTAGAACATTCAATCCGTCGTGTATAAAGGCGGCCATTTTTTTTTTACCCTACCCGAACGACCAGTGCCAACTTGTCAGGCGAAGATGAACAGAAGGAAGTACTACGCTTTGCTGCGATATCCACTGCTAACCTGAACAACGCTTTCCTACCGTCTCCGAAATATTCACTGCTAACCTCTGGATTCTATACTCGAAGACGACCGTCATCTGAATAACAATACCCTACAATGTTGCATATCTTCTTGGCATTTTAATTTTGCAATTTGAGATCCCTCCAAAATAATGAATTCTAAGGATCTGATCTTACACTAGGTATTTAGTTTCCCTATTTTATGAAAGCAGTCAGTATTCAGAAATTCTTCTCTTGATAGTGAGGTTTATCACGCATTATTGTATTGTGAAAATACCCCCCCCCCAAAAAAAACGTAGTCTTCAAGACACTCACACATACAGATGTATCTGAATTGGATCAGTTATGGTGAATATATCAATGAATTATATATTAACTAGGCTCTCATCGACCCAGTTTGGTTTGTGGTCTGGTAACGGAAGAAACGATCACGTATACACTATCCTCCATATATACTTAAACGGCAAGTCTGTTTCCATTGTTTTTGCTGTTCACTGAAGATATTTGGGTTTAAGATTAAAAGATAAATATGAGACAAGAGGTCAATATTTCAGCTTTTATTTCCTGGTATTTAACTTTAGATGTGTTAAACAACTTAGGACATCCAGGCCATCCCATTTTTAGGTGAGCAAAAATAAAAGAACAAATAGTCGTAAAGTAGATAACATTTAATATTTGGTTGGATAACCCGTACTTGCATCAAGTAACCCATTAACATCACAAAGCTGTTGCATTCTTCATGTGTGATACTTTTTCAGATTTTTTAACTCAGCCTCTTTCACTTCTTTGTTCTAAGAGGTTTCTTCTTTCAGTTTCCTCGTCAGGAAATGAAATGCATGCTCTATTGGGTTAGAGCCCGGTGACCGTCTAGTCTTATCTTTTCCCCTTTTTTCCCCTGGTGAATTCATTGTTGTGTTGGCTGTAAATTTTGGGCCATTTTCCTACTACATGATAAAATTGCTCCCGATTAGTTTGGATGTATTTTTCTGTAAATTATTCTGTAGACTTTTGAATTAATTTTGCTGATGCCATCATAGCTTACATCATCAATAAATATGAATTCTCCTCTTCTAGATTTAGTCATTTAAGCCCAAAACAAAATACTGCCTCTACCATGCTTCACAGATGAACTTGTATGCATTGGATCATGAGCAGACTTTCTTTCTCCACATTTTTGGTATTGATTAATCTTGGTTTCATCATCCTATAAAACTTTCTTCCAGAACTTTTTTCACTGGTTTCTATGTTTCCTTACAAATCCTAGTCTAATCTTCCGATTTTTATTGCTGATGGGTGGTTTACATCTTGTAGTATAGCTTCTGTATTTCTCCTCCCGAGTCTTCTTCGAACGGTGAATTGTGAAACTTTAACCCCTACACTGTGGAGGTTGTTGGCGATTTCACAGACTATTTTGGGGGGTTTGTTTCTCACAGCTTTCACAATTTTGGTCGTCAACGGCCATTGCTTAACTTGATCGAACTGTTCTATGTCAATTGCTCATTACACTATCAGTTTCTATCATGTTCAGGCCATTTCAAATTTTTACGTTGGCTATGCCCAACTCTGGTTGAGTTTGTTTTCTATTCTTAGCTTCAAAATGGCTCATTTTTTTTCCCCAAATACACTTCTCTCGTGTTCATGTTGGTTTATACTATTTAACATGAAATGCAGTTTTTACAGGTGAAAATCAAGGCTAAAAAAAAAAAACAAGAGTAATCATTCAGGACAATATAATGTTTAAACAATCAATCTAAAAGGCAATACCTGGGCAACAAGAAATATCTTATCAGTGTTCTAATAGTTTTGGTCACTAGATTCATTCAAACAAATGAATGTATTCTAAACTCTTGTCTCATATTGATTCATCTTAAAATAAAATGTCTTCATTGAAAAAAAAAACAATGGAATTAATCTTGCCATTCCAATAATTTGGGTGGAGACTATCACCAAACAACTCCAAGAAATTGGATACATCTCTAATTAGAGTTTGTATATCTGCTAAATCAATCTTAGAGCTGCATATCCGCACACCTATAGAGATTTCTTCATCTCATCCCTTAGAAAATATATTTCACGCTCTGAATCGACTTAATGCATCGCTCGCATAGAGTATACTTATATTCCAAGCGTAGCTTCGATATGGTACGAGGCCGCAATTAGGGGGTACCCAGTGAGGATCGAACTGACTACTATGTCGTAATTGTTCTAGCGACGGAAGCTTGCTAACCATTACACCGCCTCGAGTTACTCTTGCTCTAATAGAGTGTATATTTGGATCTAGAGAATTTTACCTATCTTCCGAGGTCCCCAATGCAGAAACATTTCAAACAATATCCTGAGTACAATAAGGAGTCTATCTAATCTCTTCCTAGACTACGCTTTGCAAATTTACAAATCCAGATATGAGGAGAAGGGCACTGACCATTTAAGCATGCCATAGTATTAGGTTGGTGCAAAAATAATGTCGCTTTCTCACATATGTTACTATGTGAGAAAACGACATTATTTTTGCACCGACCTTATACATACCAAACGCATCAACCAATAGAAGACAACATTCTTTCTCATTCTGAGGCCAATATCTTGACTTCCGATGCCACAAGTATTGGAATAAGAATAATCCTGAATGCAAACTCGACCAAGTATTCCAAGTCTTTAGATAAAAGTTTCTTATAATAGAAAATCTGATCTGGAATTAGAATGAAAATTGTTACGGCACGTAGCCTAAATCTATCATAAAAATGCAGGATATGGATTTAGCACATGTGTGTAGATCGGTTACAACAAATTTAATATAGGTGATAAGAAAATTGAACATAGAATGGGCACCGCTACAGGTATTTTCAGCCAACACCGTAATTTAAACCAAAGCCAAAATATTAACCAGAAAGCAGGAGCCATCTATATAAAGACTCGTCTGAAATATACTCGTCCAGACACGTCAACCATCAGTTGTATACAATCACTTTATCAGCTCAATGGTTAAAAGTGGCTTTGAGTGAGGGAAGACTGTGAATTGAACTTTGTAGATTGGCGTTACACAGTCACATACAAGAAGTTGTATCAGATAAGAAAAAACACACCTTTTAAGGGTTTTCAACAGAGGCAACAACTAAAAAGGATATGACATGTAACTCGAAGAGAAAATAATGATATAATCAGATTAGATTTTTACGTTTCACACTACTTCAAGTAAAAGATTAGGAAGTAAAGTCCCACCACTAGTGGAAAGAGCAATAAGAGTTACCAGAGTTGAGAAATCTATTTATTGAAATTGTTTATTTTTTATTTTATTTGTTTTTTTTTTGTTTGTTTTTTTTGGTAAAGGATCTTATAAATGACAACAGAGAGATGTACTGGCTGTTCGGTCAAAGAATGCCTCCTGATTCCTGAGGAAACAGCTAATATTAGCATTACAATTACCATACTGTCAAGTACTTCAATGTATTCTGGCGTCAGGATTATATAACACGATGAGCGCTACTGGACCGTCTTCACTTTGACTTTAACTTTCACTTTCACTTTCATTTTCACGTTCACTTTCACTTTCACCAAGATTAGCATTTCTATTTTTCTGTTTATTTAATCCTTCGGATTCTAATTCGTTATCCTTCCCCTTTCGGTCCGGAATTTGAGTTTTTTCCTTAGTGAAGATAACTAATTTCAGGCCACCCGAAATTTTTTACTTTTTTCGTCCTCTAGAAGGAATTCAGCGTATGAAGTAATATTTTTGTTGATGGAATTATATATCTGTTGGCAGCGTCAGATGCAATTATATGCCAAGAAGCAACTCTAAAAATGTCAAAACATTAACAATATATATATATATGTTATAATAGAATGTTACACTCTCTTTATTACCTATTGTGGGCTGACTATATCATTAATATATGTAGTGTGCACAGGACATACAGGAGTCTCTATCTTACAGTCTGCCTGTGTGGCTGACTGTCTTCGCAAAGTGTTAGTCGACTCCCTGTCTTTCAGTAATGCATTCACTTTTACAATAAACCTCTCTTTCTTCAATCTGCCCGTGTTGCTCTTCCTTCCACTCGAGTACCACCTTTGTCGGTGTAGAAGTCCGTAGTATCCAAACGCAATGCAGACCTCATCGAGAAGTACAACCGTACTGCACATGCACTATCCCCACTTTATAAAGGTGACACAGTCTCTTGAGATTGACAGCCCTCACATCAATATCTCAATTAGATGATAATCCTGCCATAACTTCCCCTGACCACATTCGTTTTGCTGGTCAAGAAGACACACAATACACCCTATTACGGAAAACCATAGACAATGGTTTTCCAAACAGTCGTCAAGCAACACCACCTACAATCCGGGAATACTGGGAAGTTCGTAACCGCCTAAGCAATGAAAATGGTCTAATACTACTTGACAGGAGAGTAGTGATACCAACCTCCCAGCGCAAGAACATATTAAAATGCCTACATTCGGCTCATCAAGGAGTAGTTGGCATGAAAGCGCGTGCCAATGACTCAGTTTACTGGCCTGGAATGAATGCCTCAATTCGCAATTACAGGTATAATTGCATTACATGTTCAAGGAATGCCCCAAGTCTACCACATGAACCAATCCAAATGACACCTACACCTGAATGGCCATTTCAACAGATTGTAATGGATTTGTTCTATGTTAAATCCTTCACATATCTTGCTTGTGCAGACAGGCTCACTGGATGGCTCATTCTGTACCGCATCAAGCCAGGGCAAGCGGTTGCTTCCAGGTTGATTTCCATCTGCAGAGAAATATTCCAAACATATGGTGCACCTGAGGAACTTAGTACAGATGGTGGACCGCCATTCTCAGCTTACTCATTCCAACAGTTCCTAAAAACCTGGGCTGTTAAGCAAAGAATTTCATCAGTGGCCTATCCCCAGTCTAACGGACGTGCAGAATTGGCAGTCAAGACTGCAAAAAGACTCATAAAAGACTGCACAGGACACCAGGGTTCCTTGGACAATAACACGGCAGCACAAGCAATCTTGCAATATAGAAACACCCCTATCCAAGGCATTGGCTTATCACCAGCGCAATTCCTGCTTCATAGACGTCTTCGAGATTTTATCCCATCGCACCCACAGTTATATAAACCACACCCTGAATGGATAGCCGCAGCGCAAAAACGAGAACAGAGATTATCCAAACGCAATGCAGACCTCATCGAGAAGTACAACCGTACTGCACATGCACTATCCCCACTTTATAAAGGTGACACAGTCTCCATTCAAAACCCAAATAGCCGTCGATGGGACATAGCTGGGCGAATAGTAGATACACTTCCCAACCGTCAATATAGAATTAGAGTTGCAGGATCAGGCAGAATAACCCTGCGGAACCGTAGGTTTCTAAGGAAACTTGAAGCACCCATAATCAAGACCCCCATACCAAGCGCCATGCCTGTGTCACCTGAGCCGACAATTACGGATACATGCAGACCACATCAATCTGCCAAAGACTTGGAAAATGGTGTCATTACATTGCAAAATAAACCAGCGTCCCAGGGCCCTACTCAATCACAGCCATCAAGAACGAGGATTCCCAGGGCGCTATCCCGACTACTCTCGTACAATCAGCCAGGCAATAGGGAATTAATTCCTCCCCAACGGCCAATATGCTTCCGCAATGGGGAGAGGAGGGAGATGTAGAAGTCAAGTGACTTACCTGCCAACATGGCTGCCTCCTTCTATTTCCTTGTAAAAGCTGATTTTACCTTATTTTATAGGAGAGCGCCTAATACACCAGTTGGGTTGGTCCATTTTGCTAGAATGGACCTTCCCAATACATTTGCATGAGGGGTCTTTGTTCAGCTATATATTTCTCCATAAATGACTCAAGTCAGTTTTGGCTTTGGCTACATTTGCCTACTTGTGTGCTAAACCTCTGGCAAACTAGCTAATATTCAACAGTCGGTTTGTAACCTTTTTAAGGATACAACACTATATATATAGAGTACTATAGGTACATTATCGCCATTATATATTTTTAATTTCGCGCATGCGCGTTGTTTGATTTTATTTTTGCCGTATAGTGCTGCGCTTAAGTTTATAAAGTGAAACGTTCCTCAGGGGAATTACCATGAAAATATTTATAAAAAAAAGGCAAAGGGAGGCTACGTTACAGCAGTGGGAATGCCATGGAAGCCGAGATGTCAGGTGAGGATCAATATCATTGCATATCCTTCTTTGTATTGTATCAAGAATCTGTAAATATATATAGCTGTTTACTCAAGAATATCTAAATATATATCATTTCATCAGCGATTAAACAAGCTGGCCTCGTCTCTTTGCTGTTCTCAAAACTGGACTCGTAATGTTTTAACGTAGATTGAGCTGTTGGGCGTTAAGGATTATCCTTTAGCTACGCAGGTGGTTTCGTTAAGTGAACATGGTTATCAGTCCGGACTTTTTCGACGTAATGAATTTTGTTCCGTTTTGATTACTTGTGTGTGTGTGTGTGTGTGTGTTCGCGCGTGCGCGTGTGTTTTCGGTTTTAGTGGAAAGGTGATAGGACGTAGGAATGCGTAATTGCGCCTAAACGAAGATTATCAATATGGTTGTGTATGTATGAACTAACGTGTATACCCCTGTATGTATGTGTGGGTTTATATGTTAGTGACAGCCCAAACAAAGAAAGCAATTTCCCCATCCACCAACTAAATACAAATAAAGCATAAACAGATCCACTTTTGAATAAGTAAAACATTTGGTCCGATAGCGGAGAGAGGGAGAAACCTAATGTCAGAAAAAAAAACGTAAGTTATACATTTGTATCGAGAACTGTTTTTTTAAAAATAAAAACAAAAATACTAAAGAACTCCGGATTATTTACCTAACGTGTTCTTTCGTATTTTTCTGCACGCGCGCGCACACACACACACACATATATATATATATATATATATATATATATATATATATATATATATATATATATATATATATTGATACTCATTCGGAAAAAATCTTAGGTTTTTCGGCTTGTAGTTGAACAAACCAATGGCCAAGGAAAATTGAGGAATAAAAAAAGAAAGAACTAAGAACATGGAACTGAGGCGAAAACAATCGTCCATAATTCAAGCAAAGAATATATATATATATATAAACCTAAATAGCCAGCTAAACCTACCTAGGTTTCACCTAAACGGATCGTCAGGTTACAACAAGGTCCAGTTGTACCCTGACGATCCGTTTAGATTTAACCTAGGTAGCTTTACCTGGCTATTTAGGTTTGTTTATATATATATATATATATATATATATATATATATATATATATATATATATATATATATATATATATACATATATATATATATATATATATATATATATATATATATATATACATACATACATATATACATACATATATTTGGTTGGATAGATGTGAGTTTGTGACCCTGGGTTTAACGCTTTAGCGATCGTTTGTCTGACGATCGCTAAAGCGTGAAACCCAGGGTCACAAACTCACATCTATCCAACCAAATATGTTAGCTCTATCTCTGATATTGAGCGCTTTCTAATAAGTACCACGCATATAATATATAAATAATTATATATATTTATTTATATTTATATACACACACTTTTCACACTCACACATATATATATATATATATATATATATATATATATATATATGTGTGTGTGCGTGTATATATATACTCTTTATGTTTGTTACTCAAACTGCCATTAACCCAGAAATGTTAAGTATTCACTCAATAAATATTGAAATATTCCGTTTTCAGAAATGCCTTTTATCATCGATATCATTAAAGTTTAACAGCATATTTTCGGGAGGGTAGGGATTAATGAGATCGTGTAGAAAACCTCTAGTCAGTATCAGATTTTTCTTTTTCTTCTCAGCCGGAGAAGGTCTTGTGTTGGACGTAGCCCCAGCACCCCCATCCCCGATTTATTCAGCGGAATGGGTCATTAACCTACTGTTCTAGCCTGGTGCAGGTGAGTAAGCTCGTATATGTCACGCCGGGGCTATCGTGTCTCTTTTCGACTCGTGATCGCACAGTGGGGGGGGGGCATTTACGCCAGTGAATGTAACGAACTCGACTAGAATTCGAACAGGCCTCTCCGATTTCTCAACCCGAGTAGTTACACCAAAATCACATCTAAGTTTACAGATCTCAATATACCCGAGTAGTTACCCATTTACGTACTAACATAGGCGTTGCTTAAATTCGGTGGCTGGACGTTATACCGGTGGTTCATCGTGATATGACCGTAAGCCAACTGATGGTTAGAATCCTATAAACAATGCCGAACAATTTTTTTTCGAAGATTGTGATAAATACATGATTATTTTTAGGAACCTGTTAATAATTAGATTATTGAAACATTCAATTAATAAGGGATTTGTTAAGAAATAATTATAATCTGTATATTTTATTGTTTTAAAAAATGGAGTGGTAGCAATACCTAAATTGTATATCCAGAAACTGCAAAACAAAACCCTCTTTAAAAATTGAAAATACAAAAGCAAAAATAAATGAATCATCGTTTCAATTTATCCCTAATCATGAAGTTAGATCGTATGGTTAATTTTAGGTAAGTAAATCTATTAAAAACCAGAGAGTACCTGATTTGTTCAGATTTTCTAAAGATGTTTGTCAATTTTACATTGAAAAAAAAATGAAATTATTAAAATTGGCTCTCCTGGAAACGTTGTTGGAAATGATAAAATATAAATAAAATGTTACCTATGGTTGACCAATAATACATTTTTGAAAGGAAATTTGAAGAATGCAATTAGTTCTTAAGTTTGTTTCGGAAATGTCTCAAGTGACTCTCGAAGTGGTATCAATTTAGGTTCAACCATAATGAGTGATGACTGGTCAGCTTATAGAACACTTAACCAATTAGTTTAGAACCACAAAGTTATTGGGCAAGAAGACATTCTGGTATCTACAAATGACCCATGACACAAACAACCAAAAACATTTGCAGCCAAAAATGTTTTTACGTGAGAAAGAATTACTGAGCATCTTATTTTTCAGTATATATTAAAAAAAAAGTTTTTAAAATATATGAGTATTTGGCTTACGGCCATATCACGTTGCAAAATCGGTTCCTATACGATCACTGAGTTTAAGCAAAGTCAAAACTGCTCAGTGCCTCGATAGGTGATCGCTTGGGAATAACAGGTGATGTAAGCTTGGATGTTCAGTTGATGTAATGGATAATGGGTTTGAATTACTTTTTGACGTACAGTAGCCGTTGATGGTTAAGTATTAGGTTGGTGCAAAAATAATGTCGTTTTCTCACATGTGAGAAAACGACATTATTTTTGCACCAACCTAATATAACTCCAGAATTCAATGTTAAGATAAATCAGTATTTAATTACAACCACAAAGAAATACTTAACAAGAACAAAGAAGAAGTAAAAGTCAACCAAAGATAATTAACCATTTCAGTGAATGCCTTGTTAGTAGCACGGCTCAGCTTAAAGTTCGGTAAATCCTAAATCAAAACCCAAATTATCGACGCACAATAATTCACACTAATTCGACTGGATAATTACTGCAGTCAGTAGCCTGACACCACCTATTAATAAACCTGGCGGAAAACATATATTCAGAAGTTACGCTCGAACCTCAATGTCGGTTGTTATTCATTTTCTTCCTATATGACAAATTGATAAACAGAGATTCGAGTTCCAATTCCCATTGTGTTCTTTAGATTCACTTCCGTGCAATTACCCTTGGGAAAAGTATGAATCTACCTTGTCTACTCACATGGATTAGTGTATCACTAAAACCATTTTAATCTAAGAACTAGCAGCATGGCCCCGCGTTGCACGTGCCTGATTCAAAAATAGTACGACTCATACAGCAATTGCTATCACTTTGATTTTGTCGATTGTAAAGCATAGTAGGGTCAGTTGGGCACCGTCTGTAAGTAAAAGTACACCATGACACTAGTCACTCTGACAGAAATTTGGAAACGTTGTGCTGTACTGCTTGGCATTCGCGCTGGAAACTGGAAGCTCCAATATAAATATTTCAGTGTTTGGGTGTCAATCTGAGAAGTGACACGCGATCGCAAGAAAAGCAGTGTAACCAAATCGATAGTGCAGTGTCTAAATATCTTGATCTTGGTCTGAAAGCGTTAAATATGGCCAGTCAAAACAACAGCTCTTTGGAAAGAACTATTTCATATTAGTGTTCAATAAGCAGTGTTATGGACAGGGAAAAACATTAGGTCTAAATAGTTTCTGTTTTCTGGTTATTCCCAAGTCCCTTTAAATCTTTCAATAACGATGTTTCTAGATTCTACATTTATTTTATCCAGTACGTTTTTAATGTCTTGATATATTTTCGCTTTCACACACTATTTTGTGTGACACACGTACTTATAAATTATTTAGTTAGCAAAATATATATGATACAAAGCTTACGTTTTTGTGACTTGTTTAGTTTTCAAATCCCAAATGAACCTTGTGTTTTGTCCTATTTAATATCATTTATTCATTTTTTTTACTTCAACAAGTATATATATATATATATATATATATATATATATATATATATATATATATATATATATATATGTAGTAGATTTCATTTTATTATTATTTATTATTGTCATGTGAAATTTGCCGATGAGATATGCAAAATAATGTTAAAACATAATCGATGGATGAAAAAAGGTGTTTTTGATTGTCCTGCTGTTTTACGTTCTTATTTGAACAGAAAATATCGCCGGGGAAAGCGGTATTAAGAAGATCGATTGTACAGCTAGGTAAATAGAAATAATTAGATGATGAATATGGATTAGTCTGAACAGTCGAGGGACGCGGCTTTTAAATTCAAGCATAGAATAGAAATACGTGAGCGAAATGAAAAGGGTGTTAGCAGTAATACTGAAAATTCTCTCTCGATCACTTTAATGTGCATGCAAATTATTAATCGAAGTAAAACTTTTTCTTTCTTACTTTCTTTCTTTCTTTCTCCGGATATATGTAAAATTAAAGTCCTTTTTCCTTTTCAGAAACCCTTTCATTGTGCCTTTCTTTTCTCTCTAAAATTGTATTTTTTTCCTTTTGTTCTTCTTTTCATTTCTCTTTGGAAGGGCATCTTTCCTTTTTTTATTTATTTTATATCTGGCGTTCCTTTTAATGGTTCATTCTTTCTTTCTTTCGTCCTCTATTATTTTTTCTTTCTTTCGTCCTCTATTACTTTTTCTTTCTTTCCTTTTTCTTTCTTTCTTTCTTTCTTTCTTTCTTTCTTTCTTTCTTTCGTTCTCTATTCTTTTTTCTTTCTTTCTTTCTTTCTTTCATTCATTCGTTCTCTATTCCTTTTTCTTTCTTTCTTTTGTTCTCTATTACTTTTTCTTTCTTTCTTTCTTTCTTTCTTTCTTTCTTTCTTTCTTTCTTCCCCAATTACATTCTTTCTTTCTTTCTCTCTTTCTTTCTTTCTTTTTCTGTATTTCTTTCATTCGTTCTCTATTACTTTTTCTTTCTTTCTTTTTCTGTATTTCTTTCATTCGTTCTCTATTACTTTTTCTTTCTTTCTTTTTCTGTATTTCTTTCATTCGTTCTCTATTACTTTTTCTTTCTTTTTCTGACTTTCTTTCTTTCTGTCGTTCTCTATTTTTCTTATTTTTGTTCTCTATTTTTTTTCGTTCTTTCTTTCTTTTTTCTGTCTTTTGCTCTTTATTTCTTTTTTTCTTTCTTTTACGTTTAAATTATTTTATTCCAAAATATCCCTTCCTTATTTCCATCATTTTTATTTTCTTTGTTCTTGACCATTTTATAATTTTTTATCTTAAATGTCGTTGTTCAATTCTATGTATTATATATATTCTTTTTGTTTGATCAATTTCTTTCTATGATTTCTTAAAATCCTAGCGTTTTTCTTTTTAAAATTTTTTCACTGTTTTCGAAGGGCTTTATAGAATATTCTGCATTGGCGCAACCAATATCGGAAACTTATTATAATTTTCGTTTGGAATATAATTTAAATATTTGCATTCAGAAAATTTAAGCCCTGAAATATTGCAAAAAATAATATATATATATATATATATATATATATATAAAAATTTAAATGTCGGATTTATATTCACTTAATGACATCCAGTTATCGTACGGAGCAAGAATAGAGAGGAAAGAATGCAGTAAATAACAAGTTTATGGAAATTCATCGCATCTTTATTCAAAATATAATTTGTCTGTTTTATTTAACGTCAGCAAGAAATGTTAAATGTTTTCTAGTGTTTTATTTTACATTGTGTTATTTCAATCCCAAGAGCTATTTTATCATCGCTATGAAGTTGAAGTTAGTAGTCTTGATATTTAAAAGATAAACTAAAAGGCAAATGATTTAGGTGCATATTCAAGCTCGAAAATATCGCAGTTGTCGTTCCAAAAGTCTTGTAATAAAACTATGAGGTGACACCACTGTAATTTAAATTCTCAGGTAAAGTCTACTCCAACTAAATGTCCCTAACTTCTAAGACTGAGCTCTGTCTAATTATATATTTCTTCTTTCCCGATAAAAGTATTAGGTTGGTGCAAAAATAATGACGTAATAATGTCGTTTTTTGACGTTAAAAAATACGTCAAAAAACGACATTATTACGTCATTATGGATTGGGTTTCAGGTTCCTTCTAATGTCTACTTCGACTCTATGAAATGTTCACTAATTAAATTCTTGCCTTTTCAAATCTAGGGTTAGCCATTATGTTTCCTGAATGGCGCCAAGTAATTCATATATGCCAACCTCTACCTGTGTATATATTGTGTCTTGTATTTGGTTAACATTTGTAAAACAAAATCACCATAGATTTCTTCTTCCGTATACCGTGTTCCTTTGTGACGTTGGCGACCAAGGCTCTCCACAACTTCATCTTCTTTGTAGGTCCTAATAACGTTTTTCTTTTTGCAATAACTCTTTGATTTTATCCCGCCAAACCTTTTACACAAGCACGTTGGGTTGGTTATTTTCTGTTTCATTTGTCCCAGCTGCTTTCGATACATCATGTGAGTGTTAATTTTTCTAAGCCTTCCTTCGCCGCTTCCCTCTTTCGGATTCTATATATAAGTATCCGTTTTTAAGTTTTCCTTAAAACTTCCTCGTTTTTCACATGTTCAGAACATGATATTCTCAATAACCATATATTGATCTACGTTTTTTTGCCTCTGCATACACTGCAACACAGGAGGAAAGATATTCCATAATAGTTCAGCATTATTTTTTGTTTCTAACGTAATCCAATTTTTTTCTTTTTTTTTTTTTTTAGTTTTTTAGTAATCTTTTGGAAGGCTTCTATTGCTATTCCAATGGGCCTTCGGATTTTGCCATCACATTTTCTCTCATGTGTTAAAACAAAATGGTGTCACTGCTATTTACCTTGAGCTCCTTAATAAAATCTATAAAAGAAACAGAAATATTATAGGTCCTGATCTGGCGGCTTGGCTTCAGTGACTTTCCCATCGCGTTACTTGTCTGTGCCTTTTCATGTAACTACCTTCAGGTCAAACCACATATTTGTCCGGTGCCCCTGCTATTTACCTTGAGCTCCTAAGAAAAATAAAAAAAAAATAATGAATGAACAGCAATATTATCGGTCCTGATCTGGCGGCTTGGCTCGGCTCTGTTCGGCTCGACTCTGTTTGGCTCGGCTCGGCTCTGTTCGGCTCGGCTCGGCTCAGTTCGACGACTCGGCTCGGCTCTGTTCGACGACTCGACTCGGCTCGGCTCTGCTCGGCTCTGCTCGGCTCTGCTCGGTTCGGCTCGGCTCTGCTCGGCTCGGCTCGGCTCGCCTCCAGTTACTTTTCTCACCGCCGCAAGGTTGCTTCTCTGTGTTTTTCTATAGATGCCTTAATGGTAATTGTTCGGTAATTTAATGGAATTGTACAGAGACTTCTTTTAATTTAACCGCTGTAATAGACTGGCGTCAAAATCTCGCTAGGGGTAGTGATAAATTATATCCTAAAATGTTCTTTTCTCGCTTGCGTAACTCCCTTTCGACTCTATGCTTCCCAGCCAACATCAATCAGCAAAAAATTAAATGCATTATCAATCACTATCGACCTTCTATTTTTTCTTCCTGATCATTATAATTTTTTTTTTGTTCATAATTTTTCCGTATCCAGTATCCACTTGTGTCTTAGTAGCTTTAATGACTTGCATGGGGTGAAACCGTTTAAAAAAATGTATCTTACTTGCTTAATTATGATTTCTCCAGATCGTAGTTCGCATATGGGACTGTTTCTGTTGCTAACAACTATACAATCTTTCTTCTTACAATTGATGTTTAGTCCTTTCATCTTGCTTTCTTTTGCTACTTGACCGAGGAATTAATGTATGTTCCTTTCTGTGGCAGTTACAACATAGTGTCCTTTCTCTGTATTTATGAAATGAGGTGTTGTTACTAGTTACATTGTTCAGATTGTTGTCCTAATCTTTATTGTCATGTTCACGACATTTCGCGTGTTGTATATCCCGGCTTTCTTAAGGTGATACTAGTTGTAATTTAGATCCGAATCTTTATTTAGTCCACGGGGTAAAATTTTCTAAATCCACGTACTTTGCCTCTGAATATCTCAGTTTCAGTTACTTCCAATTGCTATTTCCATATATATATATATATATATATATATATATATATATATATATATATATATATCCACAGACAGATTGTTTCGCTGTATCACAGCTCCTCAGTGTGGCTAGACTTCCGATTTGCTTCCGACTGAAACACGACTGATTTGAACTCAGCCAGATCTTTTAACCCTAGACCATCGCCGCACGACAGGGAAGGAAGGGAATTTTAACGTTTTTCTCTGAAATACGCCAGCAGCTCACAGAACTCAATTCAATTTTTACTTCAAGAATAATGCATAAGCCGCTGTTTTTTTAAAACCACTTTTTCCCATAGAGAGCTCAACCAGATTTTCGGGAGCATATATAGTCATCCACAGACAGATGATTTTGCTGTATCATTGCTCCTCAGTGTGGCTAGATGTCCGATTGCTTCAAGCAGGGATTGAAACCAGACTGATTTGACATCGGTCAGGTGTCTTACCCCTTACGGCAGGGAATACGCCTGCAGCTCATAGAACTCAATTCAAATTTACTTGAGTATATATATATATTAGGTTGGTGCAAAAATAGTGACGTAATAATGTCGTTTTTTGACGTTAAAAATACGTCAAAAAACGACATAATACGTCATTATTTTTGCACCAACCTAATATATATATATATATATATATATATATATTAGGTTGGTGCAAAAATAGTGACGTAATAATGTCGTTTTTTGACGTTAAAAATCCGTCAAAAAACGACATTAATACGTCATTATTTTTGCACCAACCTAATATATATATATATATATATATATATATATATATATATATATAATTCTCGGAGGTTTTTATTTATAACATTATTTGCTTTGCAACATATTTAGGATGATCTTCGTTTTCTAACCTCGAGTAATAAGGTGCCTTATAGGCTTCACATACGATTATATTTCCAAGTCTTTTTTAACTGTTCTTTGGCTGTCATAGGTGAAACTCGACTCTCACCTGCCAAGCGTCTTGGGATCTTTTCTAATTGGTCTCTTTAGTACTTAAGTGAAATGATGATCCCTCTTCTTGTTGTGACATCCTGATCCAGTTTTCTCTATTGTTCCGTATTTTTTAAAACTTATTCACCGTTCACTTGATGGTTCTTGAATGGACTTTATATGGTGGAAGCTAGAGTGGGGATGTTGATATCATTACTGAAGGCCTGAACGATATTTTTCCTTTCACTATTGCTCAGTTAGCAAGGCAGTGGGGCTGACTCAAAACGATTTTAACCTGTTTTCTTGCATGCTGAATAACGGGGCTATTCAGAGATTCTTATGACAAATGGTGCAAGATGGATAAATGACTGAAAAATCTGGAAAAAATCTGAAAGTCTGGAAAATGAAACTCAATTAGTTTACTATTTTTTTTAGATATTAAACATCTTGTGAGATGCTCAATTATTCTGTTATACGACTCAGACACTTTTGCCGTTAGTCCAGGTATATCACCATCCTCATTAGCATGAAGAGTCTTTTCACGTCGCTGGCAGACACGTTAATGATTGATAAGTCCATTGCAGGACAGGCATACACATTATCAGGATTTGCAGCTGAAAGTCCGAACTGGGCCGGATGGCGTAGCGTTCCAGTATTTCCTCCTCTGCCTATTGTCCTTGAGAACGGCCCTGAATGTATTTAAAATAAAGAGACAGCATCGGTTGGCGGTGAGACTCCAGGCTTCACAGTCTCAGCTAAGGTTGGCCATTGGTTGATTTGACACGCTGTAAAACCTACGACCCGGGGACATCACTGTCATCGTCCCAGCTTGCCAGGACAAATCGAATCGTGGGTGTAAATGGTTGTACCAGTTCAGTGCACACTGTACTTCACCTAAAAACTCTCCTGCACAGGACTAAGAGAGTCGATCACGTCCACCAAACCCGTAAATCAAATAAGTATTACGAAGAAATGGAAAAACACGTCTTTCCGTAAAACGTAAAATAAATTTAAGTCTCTTACTCATAGGGCCTTTATGATCTGCTCTAAAACTAAGCTAGACGATAAAATCACGTACCAGTCTCTAACAATGCCTATCCGTTGGGTATTTTTCAATCGGTAATTAAGAATAAAATTTCGGAATTAAATAAAGTGAAACCGGCTAAAGTGCAAAGATGTCCCGTGTAAATCCGCCTTACTCGGCTAGGTAGTATCAGTGATAGGTATGCTAAGCGGGTTTATTTAGGAGTTCGATATTGTTATTTTGCTGATAACACTCGTGTTAATTTTTCTGCCACACTTGTCCTTCCATCCGTACGAAAAGATGTTCTTCCACCTCATCATAATAGTTCTTTGATTTATTCAATTGAATGTAGTTGTGTTTCTCACGACACAAGAAGACCGATTCAGAAGCTGGATGTCAGAATAAAACAGCATGTACCAACAAAAATCCGAAACCTTAAGCATTCTTCCTCAGATATTCTGACCAACACATCCAGGTCTTCAGTAGTGGAGCCACAGACAAATAACCATAATTGTGCCGTTAATTTCAGCGTGGACTCGTTTTCTGTCCTCGGTAAGACCCACTCAAATTACCTCTTGAAAATATTGGAAGGCATTATATATATATATATATATATATATATATATATATATATATATATATATATATATATATATATATATATATATATATATATATATATATTCCTTGAAACCCTCATTATGTAAACTGAAGATTTTTGACCAGGGCCTCCAATTAATTTGCATTTAAGGTTTTTTTTCCCTACATATTGTTCATCTTTCCATTGACGATTATACCTTTATTAAGCGCGATTTCGATTTGTTGAAGAGTGGTTCGAACTCGGCTATCTCGCTTGTTTTTTAATTTTTCCTTTTAATTGTTATGGCGGTTATTACGTTTTCTACCACCTATATATATATATATATATATATATATATATATATATATATATATATATATATATATATATATATATGAAAGTTATATTCAGGCAGAATGTATTAATTCAGACCTGTTTGTTTAAAAAGAGCCGACAAGGTATATATATTTAATTTTATATTTGTATTATTAAAATTTTTGTTAACCATTATGCTAGAATTTTGGGATAAATTGTTCGGAGTTAATATTTTCTCCTCGTTTTATTCTAGTTGTTTTGACCACCGCTGTCATTATCAAGAACTAATGTGGTATCTTTGTGGTAGCTCGAAATCCTTTGTCTCCATTCCCTTATTCTTTGGGAAGCTGGACGTTATGTGTAATGGCTACTGGGGCTAGTCCGCGCTAAAAGAATTCGATTTGTTTCTTTAGTTTATTTTAATATTTCATTTTTTTTCACTTTTATATTCTTTATTTTATTATAATACGGAAAAAATATATGCGTACATAAATTATATCATATGCACATCAAGATATATTATCCTGTTGACTATCAGTGCAATACGTCCGCACATTTTTCAATACATCATGAGCGACAAAAGTACCACTATCAAAACAAGACAAATACTAGTAGATAACACGAAAATACTCTACTGCAGGGATCGGCAACCTCTTTCCATGTGCCGACTTAGGGTTTTAAAATCGTTCAGTGTGCCAGCAACTTAGATATTTTTATACAAGGATGGTCAATATACCTGTTGTAAAATATATTTTATATCGTAAAATATAGTATATACACTTTACTATATCGTAAATTTAAACAGCTAAATATCTTTGTGTTGTAGTAGTTATTAGTTCTAACTTCATGATGTCATTTGCGGCTGTGAACGATTGGAAATTGCTTCGCGTGCCATATGTGGCACGCATGCCGGAGGAAGCCGAGCGAAGCTCTACAGCAACCATGCAGGTGAAGACTCAAAAGAAGCTATTATTATACAAATAAATCGACTACATTAATGTTATCTATGAATTCTCATGTCCACTGAATCTCCATCATTAATAATGAAAAAAAAACAAAACAATATTACTCACATTGGGCACACATGCACCACACTCTCTTACAGATTGACCTGTCGAAACTCAATGCAATAAGTGCACACACTGACCAACTCATCATGAACGTCTAAAGTACAACTATCAAGATGAGATAAATACAAGTAGATAACACCAAATTACTCTACATCACACAATGCAATGACAGCTTCAAAATTCTAGATGCTATCATTATACAAATAAACAGCCAACATATTAAATAAAATATCATTCACTACAGAAGGTGCTGTCTACTTCCCAATAACCGTGACACGGGACATCACACTTAACCATTTCAAACTTCCAACTTCCCAAAGAATACCAGGATGCAGACAAAGGAATTCTAAGTACCACACAGACACCACGTTGGTTCTTGATAATGACTGCGAAATTACTGTTACTACGAAATTAGACGCCTACATAAAGATACGTAAATAAGTGGCACACAGATTCTCAAATGCAGACTCATTCTATTTTCTGTCATACTAATGCAGTTGATGTTGTTGTATTGTAAACAAAAAGGCAAACAAAAATATTTTTGTATAAAGGTGTTTCGCAAAAAATCTTTGTAATTCGTTTCGTTCTGTTTGAAAGAAAAGTTATAGTCAAAAGTAAAAAAAATTATTTAAATTTGTAAACCCGTGTGGAAGATCGATTATTTCTTCTTTTTAGCTATGCATATTCCTCTCTCTCTCTCTCTCTATATATATATATATATATATATATATATATATATATAGAGAGAGAGAGAGAGAGAGGAAGAAAGTTACGAAAGAAAGAGAATGATAGCGTGAACCAAGGAATGAACACTACATAGTGGCTGTCTGTTTATATATATATATATATGTATATATATATATATATATATATATATATATATATATATATATATATATATATATATAGTTTATTGTTATGGTCCAGATTAGGACCAAGGAAGAACAACACGAACACAAGAGTAGAAATAACGAAGGTATATTACGAAATAATAATACAAGATGTGGAAGGTGTTAGTATGACTGTCAGTCTGGTTTGGAGTGAACTACTATCGACTCGGCTCGATTCGACCCTCTCTGTTGAGAGGCGTAGTATACATAGTGTTAGGAAGAGTTCATTCTGTAGTTATAGGTAAGGACCTATGACATTTAATAAAACAAAAAAAAGGTTTTTAAAATAAAGACTTATGCAATACATGCACACATTGACCAACGCCCCATGAACGGCTTAAGTACAACTATTAGTATGAGGAAAATACAAGTAGATAACACCAAACTAATTTACAGTTCCCAATGCAAGAGAAGGCTGAAAACTTTAGAAGCTATTATTATACAAAATAAACAGGTAACATTAAATAAAATGTCCTTCACGACGGAAGGTAACTTAAGTGCATATCGTATAATTCATTTCCGCACATATTTTATCAGTATTATAATAAAACAAAATAAATAAAAGAATCTCATCATTTGTCTTCGGTCTAATATATAGCTGGCTTTCTCGATATTAAATAATGACTTGTAGTGATGTCTATTTCCACAGGGTGTACCGCCCTTTCGAAATTGTACCAGGCTCAGCCGAACTTCTTGAAAGAGAGACGTATAACATACTGGGTCTCAGGAAAAGATTAATCTCGTTGTTCAGTTCGATAATAACGGTGTATTTCTTAATTCAACAAATTCAGAAGCACGTATATCAGCCTTTTATAGATTATGCTAAATCTTTTGATAAATTATGTCATAAAGAAACTGATAAGTAACCATGATATATTAGGGAAGGACATTAGAATAATCAAGCACCTATATTGCCAACAAAGCACCTATATACAGACAGAAAATGAGTCCAGTAGATATACATAAATAGAAAAGATACGGTTTCTCACGGTGCTTATTCGATACAGTAGAGAAATGGGTAGCGGGTCGGATTGAGGAATTTGGAGGGCTGAGTTCGAATTCCAGTCGAATCCATTATATTCACTTACAGGCTAATATACTTGGGAAAGGTATAAAACCGCTTCTTTACCCGACAGCTATGGATAAATAGCAGGACACACCAGGTTCTATAGCCTTGTGATGACAACTGGTCTACTGCAGAAAGAAATGTCAACCTACTGCGGGAAAGAAATTGCCACGTCACTTATGTATCGAAAGACACATGACTGACGTGGCAATTTACTTTATCTTTTTCTTACATTTTTCTCCTTTTATCTTTTTCCTTACAATTGTCTCCATTTCTTTCTCTCATTTTTCTTGCACTCACTTTTCTCTCTTTCATTTTCCTTTCAATCATTTTTCCTTTCCTCTTTTTTATTTCTCTCATTTTTCTTTTAAAGATTTTTCTTCTCTAATTTTTCTTTCTCTAACTGTCTTTCTCTCACTTTTCTTTCTTTCATTTTTCTTTCTCTCAAGTTTTTTCTCACATTTGTCTTTCTCACATTTGTCTTTCTTTCATCTTTCGTCCTTTTATTTTTCTTTCTCTCATTTTTCTTTCTTTTTTCTTTCTCTCAATTTTCTTTCTCTCATTTTTCTTTCTGTCATTTTTCACTCTTTCATTTTTCTTTCTCTCATTTTTCTTTCACTTAATTTTCTTTCTTTCATTTTTCTTTCTCTCATTTTTCTTTCTCTCACTTTTCTTTCTTTCATTTTTCTTTCTTTCATTTTTCTTTCTCTCATTTTTCTTTCTCTCCTTTTTCTTTTCTCATTTTTCGTTCTCTAAATTTTCTTTCTCTCATTGTTCTTTCCCTCATTTTTTTTTATCGTTTTTCTTTCTTTCATTTTCCTTCCGTCACATTTCTTTCTATCATTTTTCTTTTTTTCATTTTTCTTTCTCTCATTTTTTCTTTCTCTCACGTTACTTTCACTCACGTTTCTTTCTCACATTTGTTTTTCTCTCATTTTTCTTTCTTTAATTTTTCGTTCTTTCATTTTTCTTTCCTTCTGTTTTCTTTCTCTCAATTTTCTTTCTCTCATTTTTTCTTTCTCTCACGTCACTTTCTCTCACGTTTCTTTCTCACATTTGTTTTTCTCTCATTTTTCTTTCTTTCATTTTTCGTTCTTTCATTTTTCTTTCTTTCTGTTTTCTTTCTCTCAATTTTATTTCTTTCATTTTTCTTTCTCTCATTTTTCTTTCTCTCACTTTTCTTTCTCTAATTTTTCTTTCTCTCATTTTTCTTTCTTTCATTTTCCTATCTTTCATTTTTCATTCTCTCACTTTTCTTTCTCTCACTTCTCTTTCTCTCACTTTTCTTTCTTTCATTTTTCTTTGTCTCTTTTTTCTTTCTTTCATTTATCTCTCTTTAATTTTTCTTTATTTCATTTTTCTTTCTTTCATTTTTTTTCATTTTTCTTTCTCTCATATTTCTTTCTCTCAATTTTCTTTCTTTTATTTTTCATTCTCTCATTTTTCTTTCTCTCATTTTTCTTTCTTTCATTTTTGTTTCTCCCATTTTCTTTCGCTCATTTTTCTTTCTTTCATTTTTCTTTCTTTCATTTTTCTTTCATTCATTTTTCTTTCTTTCATTTTTCTTTCTCTCATTTTTCTTTCTTTCATTTTTCTTTCTTTCATTTGTCTTTCTCTTATATTTCTTTTTCTCAATTTTCTTTCTTTCTTTTTTCTTTTTCATTTTCCTTTCTTTCATTTTTCTTTCTCTTATTTTACTTTCATTCATTTTTCTTTCATTCATTTTTCTTTCTTTCATTTTTTTCTCTCATTTTTCTTTCTTTCATTTTTCTTTCTCTCATTTTTTTTATTCTTTCATTGCTTTTTCTCTCATTTTTCTTTCTCTCATTTTACATTCTTTCATTGCTTTTTCTCTCATTTTTCTTTCTCTCAATTTTCTTTCTCTCATTTTTCTCTCTCTCATTTTTCTCTCTTTTATTTTTCTTTCTCTCATTTTTCTTTCTCTCATTTTTCTTTCATTCATTTTTCTTTCTTCCATTTTTTTTCTCTCATTTTTCTTTCTTTCATTTTTCTTTCTTTCATTTTTCTTTCTTTCATTTTTCTTTCTCTCATTTTTCTTTCTCTCATTCTTTCATTGCTTTTTCTCTCATTTTTCTTTCTCTCATTTTTCTTTCTCTCTTTTTTCTTTCCTTTATTTTTCTTTCTTTCATTTTCTTTCTTTCATTTATCTTTCTCTCATTTTTCTTTCTCTTAATTTTCTTCCATTTTTTTTTCTCATTTTTCTTTCTTTCATTTTTCTTTCTTTCATTTTTCTTTCTCTCATTTTTCTTATTCTCAATTTTCTTTCTCTCATTTTTCTTTCTCTCATTTTTCTCTCCTTTATTTTTCTTTTTTTCATTTTTCTTTCTCTCATTTTTCTTTCTTTCATTTTTCTTCCTTTCATTTTCTTTCTTTCATTTATCTTTCTCTCATTTTTCTTTCTCTTAATTTTCTTTCTCTCATTTTTCTTTCTCTCACTTTTTTTTCTTTCACTTTTCTTTCTCCCATTTTTCTTTCTCTCGTTTTTCTTTCTCTCATTTTTCTTTCTTTCATTTTTCTTCCTCTCACTTTTCTTTCTCTCACTTTTCTTTCTCTCTTTTCTCTTCCTCACATTTTTCTTTCTCACATTTTTCTTTCTCTCACTTTTCTTTCTCTTATTTTTCGTCCTCTCATTTTTCTTTCTCTCACTTTTCTTTCTTTCGGACAGTTCTATTTATTATTTTCTTTTTTGTTATCCACATTTTGTTTTCTTTTATTTTGTTTTAAATTTTTAATTACAAGGTCCAGGATTCATTTATTTATTGTGTGCTTATATCACAGTTGTTACCTTGTACAACATTACGTTTCCTCCAGTTACCACTCTCCGTATTAATAGCCAAAAAATTACCATTGGAGGTGATTCACCAATTTAATCAAGTTTAGTTATTTATTTGGAATGTTAGCTTTTTTTTTTCTAATTTGAAATATTTGCTAATAATTGAATATTTAAATAAAATCGGAATTTTAAACAAAATGTCGGATTGAGTAAAAGCTAAAAAGTTTCAAATTACTGAACAGAATAATTTAAAAAAATAGCTAAAAGTAATTAAACCAGCTCCTATTCAGCCTATGATTGCTTTTATTTTGTCTGCTTTTCTCTTCCGTACATTCGTAATTGTAACGACTTTGATTATTCATTCGACGAAAGGGAATGATTGCTCAGAAAGTCATCCTCCAGCAGACAGTTGCTTCATGCCCTTAGGTCTCAGACCCTTGACGATCAATATTCAGATTCTGGCAATAAATATCTTGTCTGTTGATTAGAACAAGCTAACGTCTTTTCTTAAGCTAGTTTCTTTTTCTTTCCTTTCATTTTTTTTCAATAATGATTTAATTTACATTCAATTTATTTTCTTCGCCATTTTTTTCTTTCGTTCATTTTTTCTTTCTCTTGCCATCCAGTATTAGTTTTTCTGTCAGCTTGTTTTTTTCTCGTATCTCTTTTCCTTGTTTTATATGTAAGATTTATTTCCCTTCCTTTCTTTTTCCGTTCTTTCATTTCCATTTACTTTTCTTTCGATCGAAGATTTCGTTTGTTTTCTTTCTTTCTTTCATTGTTATATATTTTTATTTGTTTAATTTCCTTTTATTTTTAATTAAACTTTTCCTGCCTTTCGAAAATTTCCTTTCTTTCTTTTTTACTTTCTTTCATTTCTTCATTTGACTTTATTTTCTATCAAAACGCAAATTTTCTTTTTTCTTTCTTTCATTTACATTACAAATTCCTTTGCGTCCTGGGTATGACGATAAACCTCATCCGCGTCCTGGGTATGACAATAAACTACATCCAACAACAAGGCTTTTGAAACAATAATGTTGCCAGCTATACGTTTTTTGGAAAAAAATAATGTTGCCAGCTATGTCTTTTTGAAAAAATAATGTTG
Organism: Acanthosepion lycidas; assembly: GCA_963932145.1. Classification (NCBI taxonomy): domain Eukaryota; kingdom Metazoa; phylum Mollusca; class Cephalopoda; order Sepiida; family Sepiidae; genus Acanthosepion; species Acanthosepion lycidas. Next base: position 42,623,177 of record OZ010607.1, on the reverse strand, counting down.
TCAGCTATACGTTTTTTTTGAAAAAATAATGTTGCCAGCTATGTGTTTTTTGTTAAACAATAATGTTGTCAGCTATACGTTTTTTGGAAAAAAATAATGTTGCCAGCTATACTTTTTTTGGAAAGAATAATGTTGCCAGCTATACTTTTTTTTTGAAAGAATAATGTTGCCAGCTATACGTTTTTTAGAAAGAATAATGTTCCTAGTAATACGTTTTTTGAAAAAAATAATGTTGCCAGCTATACGCTTTTGAAACAATAATGTTGCCAGCTATGTGTTTTTGAAACAATAATGTTGCCAGCTATGCGTTTTTGAAAAAAATAATGTTGCGAGCTATATGTTTAATAGTACTGTATATTCAATATATATATAGGTATATGTGCATGACTATATATATATATATATATATATATATATATATATATATATATATATAGCCCATATACATAGTTTTAATACCCTACAAAAACTGATAGCCCGTTTATGAAGTCGCCAAATAACAAACATTACGGCCTTTTTATATACACAAATCCCTTTCATAAAGAGATATAATAAAAGAATAAAATAAAAATAAATAAATAAATCTCCGTAGACGCTCAAGCCAGACTATGCGAAAACTTCCTCCGTCGTAAATTTAGCCACCCCCACCTTACCCTGACCCGGCATCTATGAAAGTAACTCTATACTGATACAAATTATTAACACCCCACCCCTGCCGATTCTAAACAATCCGCTCTTGATGTTACCATGGACATTTTTGATTTCAATTCTGACCATACTATTAAAACTCGTAAATTTCAGAAATAAGTCATTCCCCAAAAAATTTCGCTTGAAGATGGAACAGAGCCTACTTTAACTCAAGTTAATTCAAATATTATTTTGAAGTTTTCGGCTCTTGTTTTGAAACATGAGACCTCTTATGTAGCGAGTTGGAATCATATTTTTAAATAAATAATTATATATATATATATATATATATATATATATATATATATATATATATGCCTTAATTTGGCATTAAATGACCCACAGTGGTTGATATGCCATAAAACCCAACCAACCAACCAACAAATTCCTTTTCTCTTCTTTGCAAAATTTGTTACTCTATGTGTCTTTAATTTATTTATTTATTGTTTATAGATAAGAGTGTATAGAAATAATACTTTTTTTTAAAAAAATTCTCTTTCTCGATTTCTAGATAAAATACCTTGTTGTTTTTCTTTCGATCGAAGATTTCGTTTGTTTTCTCTCTTTCTTTCATTGTTATTTATTTTTATTTGTTTAATTTCCTTTTATTTTTAATTAAACTTTTCATGCCTTTCGAAAATTTCCTTTCTTTCTTTTTTATTTTCTTTCATTTCTTCATTTGACTTGTTTTTTTTTAAGTACTTGTTACATTTTTTTTAATATCTTATTTTCTTTCATTTTCCTTTTCATTTTTAGTTATTATGATTATTCTTTTCTCTCTAACAATGCTTTATTCTCTTTCTTTTTATTCCTTCCTTTCGTTTCTATTTCCTTTTCTTCCATTTCTATCTAAAATTTATTTTATTTCGATTTTCTTTTTCTTCGTATTTAATTTTTTTTTAATTTATTTCCTCGGTTAAAATTGTTTTCTATTTTGTTCCATCTAAAACTTATATAATTTTCTCTTTCTTGCCAGCTTTTCTATAAACAGCTTATTTTTCTTTGTCTCTTTCATTTGCATTTAAATGCATTTATTTCCTAAATAAAAATAAGTAAATATTTTGTTTGTTTGCTTGTCTTTCATTCCTTTCTACTTAAATTATTAATTATTTTCTATTTAACTTTATTTTTTCATTTCTTTGCATTTAATATTTTATTTTTACTTTGATTTTTCTTCCTTTAATTTTTATTTATTTTTTGTTTATTTATCCATTTTCTTTTCTTTTCTCTTTTCATTATACGTCTTTATTTTTTCTTCTTTATCTATGCATTTTTCTTCCTTTTCTCTTTCATTATCTGTATTTACTTTTATTTTATATTTAAGATTTATTTCTATTTTTTTTTTCTTTCTTTCTTGAGTTTCTATTTGACATTTTTCTAATTCTACACACGACTCTTTCCTTAGTTCTTACATTTCTATCTATAATTGACTTTGTCTTTTCTCTGTGTTTTATTTAATCTAAGGACTTTCTTTATTTTCTAAAATTAATTTTTATTTATTTATTTGATATTATTTAAATTTCTGATTCTTTTCTGTCTAAAATTTATTTCTCTTAATTCTTTTCTTTTTTTTTTTCTTTCAATTCTATAATATTTCCTGTCTAAAATTTCTTCTTTCTTTCACTTTTAATTAATCTGTTACTCTTTTCTATCGAAAAATTTCTTTTTTTTTTCTTTTTTTATTTCATCTGTTATGTTTTCTATCTAAAATTTCTTCCTTTTTTTAATATCTATTTAATTTGATACATTCTTGCTATGTAATATTTCTTCTTTTTTTTATGAATCTGTTACTTTTTTGCTCTCTATTTAAAATTTATTCCTTATTCTTTTATTTCTATTTAAGTTTGTTCTTTTCTTTCTATTTCTCTTTTTCTCTCTTTGTTTCAGTTCTCTTTATTTTTTTTTTTTCATATTTCTCCATCTTAAATTGTTTTCTTTAATTTTAATTGCATTTTTCCTTTATTTTCTACCAATTCATTTTGCCTTTCTTTCAAATGTATTTGATTTCTTTCTTTCTTTTCGATCTAGAATTTGTTTTTTTTTTTTAATCATTTTTTTTTATCCTTCCATTATTATATAATTTCTTCCAAATATCGATTTTATTACTTTTTTTTCGGATGAAATAAAGTAAACATGAGAAAAAAGATAAAAAAGAACAGTAATTTTGTTACATTGCAATCCAATAAACAAACACACGCATGCAAACATATTACGACATCAGAGCGCACTCATATAGTGATTTTCTAAGCCAGGCTTAGATGTGGCACAAGGCCGAAAGTATGGGGCACCCAGTGTGGATCGAACTCACTACTCAGTCGTAATTGATCTAATAAAACAAGCTTTCTAACCATTAAACCACGTCTAGGTACCTATATATAAATGTGATTGACTTCGAAGTTATCTACGGATATTTCGGGAAATGTTACCTATGTTCCTATCTGAATTAATTTGTCTTGTCTTATCTCATCTTATCATATCATATCATATCATACCATATCATATCATATCATATCTATCTATCTATCTATCTATCTATCTAGATATATATCTGCTGCTTATCTATCTACCTGCATTTATATATATATATATATATATATATATATATATATATATATATATATATATATATATATACACACACACAGATAGATAGATAGATGCTACTTTATCTATATATCTATCTACATTATATCTGCTGCATATCTATCTATCTACACACACACACACATATGTATATATATATATATATATATATATATATATATATATATACATACATATATATATATAGAGAGAGAGAGATGGGGAGAGATAGATAGATAGATAGATGCTACTTTATCTATCTATTAGGTTGGTGCAAAAATAATGACGTATTAATGTCGTTTTTTGACGTTAAAAATACGTCAAAAAACGACATTATTACGTCATTATTTTTGCACTAACATACAAACATGCATACATGCATACATACATACATACATACATACATACCTCATTCTCTTTCTCTCTTATCCTATCTTTCTCTTTCTTTCTAATTTAAAACTGTCGTCTCCCATTTTAATTCGTTCTTTATAAATTATCCGCCATTTCTTGTTTTGGTTTGTTTTTATTACCCCGAATAAAAGCAAAGTATTATTTAATTGATAACGCTACAGATTAATTTTTGTTTTGCCCAATTGTATAAATATTTTAACGTAATACTTCATTATAAGAATAATAATGAATCTGCCGATAAATTGCAAGTGGATGAATGCAATGTTTTTTTTTTGTTTTTTGTTTTTTTGGTAATTTCAGGATTCGCCTGTTTTTGTTGCTTTTTTTTCTGTATTAACTGATTAAAATAATAAAAAAGTAATTTATCGCCTTCGTCTAAAAGCCATGTCTCTTATTGCCTTCTTTATGTTGGAGAAGTGAGTCGAACGTAACAGAGTCGTCTTAAAAGTAGGCTCACCATTTGGGAGACTAAAAGACATGCAAGTGGACCACGATATTCCAGTATATTTGCAAGACCCACCCAACCTGAAGTGGAACTCGTACATAAGACCCACTGCTAAGGCTGCAGGTTCCGTTTTTAGTGGGGTGACTTTTTGATAATAACAGCCTGGAAAACTACCCACGTGCCCTGCAGAATGTGACAGTACCGGGAATCCATACGACAAGTTTGACCAAAACTTTGTGAGTGAAATCGGGTAAACTGAACTCTTTGGAAGTTGTCGATGGTTTGATAAGACGTAGTCAGAAATGCTTAAGGTTTTTATGTATCCTGGCCTTTTTCAACTCTGAATCCCGCCAAAATACCATCAATCAGGATGAATGGATGTCTCCTCGGCTAGGTATTGTGCCTTGAAAATGACCTTAAGTGGAATTCGTACATACAATCCATTCGCAAAGGATGCAGGTAAAGTGATCGGTTCCCTCTACAACTCCAGTAAATAACTGACTCCTCTTGCTATCAGACCAAATATGATGTACTCTTGTCATATTTGGGCGGCGGGTATCCAGACCTCACTCTCCGGGCTTGAGTGTTCAAAAGAATTTCCTGGCCCTGATGCATGACGAATTATTCTCAACACTTCAAACTCTCTACCGCAAGTTGTATGCGACAAGCCTCTCGTTACTCTACTGCTATTTCCACGGAAGGTGCCGGGATGAAATACATTCCCTGGTCCCGCCGAGGCAAAACCTCACAGTAAGAACACGTTACATACTAGCAAATCATCCACATTCCCTGCGTATTCCATCTACGAGAAGTAATTTCCAATCGAGCAGCTTTCTTCCCTCGAAACACTGCCGTCTGCTATCAACACCCAACAGTTTGTTTTCCGGATCGCTAGAATCTTAACTTGTTCCAGGTCAGAGTTAACGAGTATCTTCCATGCCGATACAAGCAAACGGCATCCCATCGGAACCCTCTACCTCGAGTGGACTCCGGGCCTTGTAAAGCGCGAACCTCGTTGTAAAAAAAAAAAAAAAAAAAAAAAAATAGTCTGTCATGTGGTTAGACTCTTTATATTTATATTTTGGTCAGCTTGTAAAATTTTCAGATAACTCTCGTATAACAAAGGATATTGTTATATTAAATAACATTAAATCTAAAATAATTTATAAAAGAAATCAAATGACGTGAAATATAAAATATTTTATATAATAAATTAAATAACATGTTAAATATAAAATTTATATAATAAATTAAATAGCATGTTCCATAAAAAATATTTATATAATAAATTAAATAGCATTTTAGATAAAAATAATTTATGAAATAAATTAAATAACGTTAAATAAAAATAATTTATATAAAAGATTGAATAACATGTGAAATGAAAATAATTTATATAATAAATTAAATAACGTTAAATAAAATTAATTTATATAAAAAATTAAATAACATGCTAAATGAAAATAATTTATATAATAAATTAAATAACATGTTAAATATAAAATTTATATAATAAATTAAATAGCATTTTAGATAAAAAAAAATTATGAAATAAATTAAATAACGTTAAATAAAAATACTTTATATAATAAATTAAATAACATGTTAAATAAAAATAATTTATATAATAAAATTAACGTTAAATAAAAATAATTTATATCAAAAATTAAATAACATGCTAAATGAAAATAATTTATATAATAAATTAAATAACATGGTAAATATAAAATAATTTATATAATAAATTAAATAAAGTTAAATAAAAATAATTTATACAATAAATTAAATAACATGTTAAATGAAAATAATTTATATAATAAATTAAATATCAGGTAAATATAAAATAATTTATAGTTATGCGTGTCTTTAGAGATTGTGGACTTTCAAACTTCCACCCGAACTTAAGTGGATCTCCTATACACGATACATCATAAAAGATGCTGGACAAATTGTCAGCGCCCTGTACGGTTCCTGTAAATCCTGAAAGTTTTTGCTGTCCTCTACATTTACAAGAGGCAGGTCTTTGCCGAATATAGAGTATTCCTGTCATATCTGGAGGGGAACTCGATAACACTCCCTTTCCAGTTTCGGTAAAGTTCCTAAAACGTCTCTGAGTTTTGGATGACGAATTATTTTCCACCATCCAACCTCTATCGCAAGGGCTACTCTATCGCTACTAAGACGAAAAATGCTCGGATTAACTACATTCTTTGGTTCCGTCTGGTCAGCCTTCACGGCTAGGACCCGCAATATCATTTACGTTGAAGCAAACCATCCACATTCCCTTCATATTCTATCGGTGATATAGTCCTGGAGATGACGATAAACTACATCCGACAGCAAGGGAGAATGAAGGTTTTGGCGTTCGTGTAACCACCTCTAAATTCCTGTTGTTCCCAAGTTCATCCTAACCAGGGGTGGTAGCACCTATTAGGATCTTAGCTTTGGCCAAAGAGCGAACCCACAAACAAAAATGAAACACCATGACAGTATTGAAACATCAGTAATTCATTTCTATATAAAAAAATTACTAATAATACACACACACACACACACACACACTATATACTATATATATATATATATAGTAAAATTACCGACAATACCTTTTTATCTGTGGTTGAAAATGAATACAATTGTGTTGAAAATATATTTAGTTGAAGTCATATATAGTATTCAAAGTATGTCTATTAGAGGATGATATGCCGCTAAACAAAATCAATTAAACCAAACTGTTGGTGAGAAGTCAGTTCCACTCGAACAGCTTTTTCCCGTGAATCACTGCTCTATGGAACAAACTCCGAAGAGGATGTTTCCTTGATAAGTAAAACCTTAACATCGTTCAAGTCTAGGATTCTGTTATCTCTCCCTCCTGTCCGTATAAGTTGGACATTAACGTAAGCCGTCTACCAAGCGTGACACCCGAGCCTTGTACAGAGTAAAATACTGGAAAAAAAAAAAAAAAAAAAAAAAAAAAACATCCGTCTCTCTAACCTTTCTTAATGTTGAAATAAAACCGTTTTTTTTTTTTGTACTAAGTCCGTATATATAAATATACTGATAAAACATTTATTCGCATGAAGAATTTTTTGAAGTATCAAACACGTAAATTGGTGAATTTTTCCTATTTTTCCATTCAATTATATACACTGATATATATATATAAATATACATACATATATATTAACGCCGTCGCACAATATGTGGACTTGTATGCAGGTCACTAACGGAACTGAAGAGTTACATCCAACAGAAACATAAAAACTGAATGATTTTGACGGATACGTCAAAATCGACGGGAGAGTCAACTTTATAAATTTGCGCTTTCCTTCTAAAGTGCTCGACAGATCAGTCGTATTGACTGGCTTAAGAGACGAAAGGCAACGGCTAAATGCGTCAACAAATATTTCTGTGGCTGTGGCTAGAGATCCTGACTGTCGCATAATATATGGGCTTGCATGCAGGTCAGTAGCAGGACTGAAGTGTCACATTTGATGCAAACATAAAAAATGAATGGAGTTGTCGAAATACACGTCGAAATCGACAGATTTCATCTTATATATATATATATATATATATATATATATATATATATATATATATATATATATATATATACCAATTTTTAAATTGGCCACCAAAAGTAGTTGTTTTTATTTTAAGCAAGAGAAAATTATTAGACATGGTTAAAGGAAAGCGAGACATGTAACAACGCCTTGGTTCAGTTTACTGGATGAGACCAACTTTTTTATCCACTACGCCATTTTTTCAAAGAGTTGTGAGTTCAATGTTCGGCTATTGCAATAGTGAACAAATATTGGGGAGTTGAGTCAAAAGGATATAACTGTGACATCCAGAGTAGATATGATATGTGGAACTATTTGATTGGTGCAAAAATAATGACGTAATAATGTCTTTTTTTGACGTATTTTTTAACGTCAAAAAACGACATTATTACCTCATTATTTTTGCACCAACCTAATAAAACAATCTAATTCGGTGGACGAAATAAGGGCTTCAGTTCGAAATTCCAGTCCCCTGAAGAATGCCGTAGTGTACAACGGCCGAACGTCGTGAATATGGCAATAAAGTCGTGGGCAGCAATCGGATCAATGTAAATAATTTCAATAATTACAATACCTCATCTCAGAAATATAGACAGATACTAAGGGGCCATATTGAAGGCAAGCGGGATGTAACGAGCTTATGTAAGTGGTTGGTGGGACAGAGATTAGAAGAGATATCAAAAGATAACAAAAAGATGAATTAACAGCTAGAAAGAACAGGAAGTTGTAGAGAGCCGTGATTGCCTCCGTCCTGAAGGGGCATGTTACAAAGAAGAAGACTGATGCGTCGGACGATAAATGAAATCATAGTTGCTGTCTCGCAAAGTAATGAATTTATAAACGATGTAACATTCTTTTCTGAGATTAGTTTACGTAACGAACATCCTGTGAACTAACCCCGAAGGCTTTTTCAGTTGGTTAAGCATGAGAATTAAGCTTTAATAATTTTGCAGTTTCCAGCCAAGCAAGAGGCAAGAGGTGCGTGAAGGAATTCAAGTTCACTATTGATTTGAAAGATTCCCCACTACCCGTGAAAGGATTGTGTGGAAAGAGAGGAAATATTTTTTTTTTTATCCACTCCCCAACATCCACCGGAGTATCCGCGATATGTTAACAATTTAATACCATAAAAGGAAGGACGAAGATAAACAAAATACATACAACCCTACATGATATAATTTTCTATTTAAACACTCTCTGGGGTATTATCGAGGAGAGTTTCACATGAACGATGCTAGAATACCCATCAGTTGAAGGACACCGTTCGGAGAACCTTTGCAACAATGAACAAAGTACAGCTTCGTCAAATGTGACATTAATTTTGGTAGGTGGTGAAAAGATTTTCGGACGACCCTGTAGATTCAAAAAATGCGTTAACCATCAAAATATTTTATATAAATCTGGAGAACACAAATTTGTCATGCTAAGATAGCGTACATACATATATATATATATATATATATATATATATATATATATATATATATATATATATATATATATGAAAAATATATAGAAAATAGAAAAGAGCTTGTTAGGTAAATAATCCAAAGTTCTTTAGTATTTTTGTTATTATTTTTAAAAAATAGTGCTGGATACAAAAGTAGAGTATAAATATAATTATTCCATCTTCAAGCGAATTTTTTTTTTTTTTGTAATAAATTATTTCTGAATTTTACAAGCAAGAAATAAGTTATTCCAAAAAAACAAAAAAAAAACAAAAACAAAATGTAATAGAGCTTAGAACTTTAATTCAATTTAATTCAAATAATTATATTTAAGTTTTCGGCTCTTGTTTTGAAACATGAGAACTCTTATGTAGCTTGTTGGAATCATATTTTAAATAAATAATTATTTATTCAAAACTTATAACATAAATATTTTATAACATAACTACAAAAATATTCATTTTGTTTCAACATTTCTAGTGTCTTATTAAGTCATGGTGTTGACTGCGAATCTTCTTAATATGACTCGCTTAAAATGTTACCAAACGAAAACTTAAAAGAATCTTTTTCGAAATACTGATTTATTTTACATATTTCAGATCTTAAGAAAATTGTTACAAAGAAACAAATCATAACAAACAGGAGTCTTACTATTTAAAAGGACATCTTAACTGTTTAAATACAGGACTTTATTTAGAAAAAAAAAACATTAAATTTCGGCATGAAATGATCCAATAGGTTGATATACCGTAAAACTAAGCAAACCCAAACCCGAATGTAGCAACCAAGTCAGCATGAATGTCAACGGCAGGAAAACAGTTTTTATTCCAGAGGAATAGCATCCAGTCTTTGAACAGTCAGATGTCAGTTTACCTGGAAAGAAGCAATGCCGTTATTAATAAAAGGAATTTAAATTTAGATTTCAAATCTCTAATACATCCATTATAGCCACCCTATGAACCTTCAGCCTACCTTCTTACAGAGAAATAAACAATACATTTATTAATAAGAAGACTTTAAATTAATGCATGCAAGGTTTCACAGTTCTATCATTGTCCTTCATAGTCAGTATATGAACCTTCAGCAGAACTTCGTGCACAGAAATAAACAATTCATTTATTAACATGAATGTTAAATTAATCATAATCAGCCTATGAACTTTAAAAAAAGGATTCATCTGTTTGTTTGTATATATTAGGTTGGTGCAAAAATAATGACGTAATAATGTCGTTTTTTGACCTTAAAAATACGTCAAAAAACGACATCATTACGTCATTATTTTTGCACCAACCTAATATTAGGTTGGTGCAAAAATAATGTCGTTTTCTCACATGTGAGAAAACGACATTATTTTTGCACCAACCTAATACCAACGTGAGGATCCCACTCCTAAACTGCTGAGAATGGCGACTTTGCGCTTCAGAAAAATAAGACAAAAAAAGGGAATCAGAATGAAAAACAAAAACATTACTTTTTCGTTTTTCTCGCGTGCCCCTTTTTATTTCTCTTCTGTTTATCTCGCAAATGAAGCCGTAATAGTTATGGTCATCAGTAAGTGGATGAGACCGAAATGCTATTTTCAGGTCGGGGACCGTAAAATCAGGCATGGGTGAAAGTTTAAATATCTGAGAAGTATTTTGACAGAGGACGGTATGTGCGACGCTGAAATCCGAAGACGGGTTGGGATGGCCAAAGATGCATTCCAAAAGAAAGGCAGAGTACTGCGAGGCAGGAAGATGTCTTTGGTGACAAAAAAAAGATTACTGATACGCGACATCTGTCCTCCTCTATGTCATCTACTGTTGGAGGTCTCCTCAAAGACTAAGAAAAGGCATCGGAGATGTAGTTCTACAGAAGGACGCTAAGGATATCATGGAGCGAGCGTATGTGCAAAGATGAGTTCTTGGAGAGGATGCAAACAAGGAGGAAGCTTATAATTAACATAAGCAAAAGGCAGATGTAATTTCTGCGACATTATTAGTAATGAGAAAGAACGGCCTGGAGAATCTGATACTCACATGTCGAATAGAGGGAAAAGACGCAAAGGAAAGCGATGCATGACGTGGTGGACTGTTATAGAGTAGTTTTCACAGTGAAGGCTTGTATTTCACTAAGTCGGTCCTAAAAAGGTTCAACGTACAAAACGTTAGGAACTTGATATAATAGGTAATGACGCAGTAATCTAGTTGTAGTGACTGATACATTAATATCCGACTAACAGGCGTCCGACATCGACTGACTGACCAACTCTCTCCTACTTATTATAGGTGGGAGAGTCTATTAACTATAGAATAGGTGTGTTCCACTATAACATGGGCTTAACCAAGTAGATGGCAGAACGTCGTCTGGGAGTATTGGCAGATGCACGAACCTTATTGATAGCTACAAGGGATAAAGAGAAGTCGAGAGTCATGATCGTCTAGGCCCAGAATTTTTTTAGTTACGACGAGAACCAACTGTTCTAGCAATATATTCAATATAACCTTTTTACATGATGTCAGTGAGTAATGTCCACATCAATGTATCACTCTCATGGATATTAGCATCAGCCAACTTGAGGGACGGCCACAAGAATGCTCCAATGCTCCAACCTAATTAATAGAGAGTAGTTTCGTATTTGGAGGTGTTGCTCGAAAAGGACCTCCACTCGGTTGTGAACTGGAACAGGAATTGGCTGGTCAACTTTAATGCTTCAAAAACAAAACTGCTCTCTATTAATCAACACAGAGATCCTTCCCTGCCCTTCATTAGAATGTCTGACGCTCAACTTCCCGAGAGCACCTATTTGCGGCTGCTCGGTTTCACCTTGTCTACTAACGTGAGATGGAACAAATATATTGAGTCAATTGCTTCGTCCACCGGAAGGAAAGTTGGCTCCCTGAGCCGCGCCAAAAAAATTTTCTACCCGGAATCGATCCTCCAAATCTACAAATCAACAATTCGACCTTGCATGGAAATATTGCTGCCATATATGGTCTGGAGCCCCTTCTGTTTGCCTCGGGGTTCTTGATAGACTCCAGAGGCGGATATGCAATATAATTAGCCCTGTTCTGTCATCTCGTCTACAGTCACTCTCTCACAGACGCGCCGTCGCCTCTCTCTGTCTATTTTACAAATACTTTCATGGCAATTCGCTGGCTCCCAGGCTTCATGGGTTCAAGCGCCCTACGAGGCTGGCATCCGCTCTCATCCTTTCACTGCCAAAACTCTTAAATGTAGCCGTCTCTTTTACTCAAATAGCTTCATACCTCGCACCTCTCGCCTGTGGAACTCCCCTCCCTATTCCAGTTTCCCTGAGAGCTATAATCTCCAACTATTCAAATGTAATGTCAATCGACATCTCCAGTTGCCTTGATCTATCCACTATCTTTCTCCTCATACTTTCCTCTATCACTCCTATCTGATCTTGCTCCAAATCTTCTGTAACCCCTTGCGTCCTTGTGGCTTCCTGCCTTCCTTGGGGTGAAACGCTTAAAAAAAACCCCACAAACCCCAAAACAATACTTCCATTGCCCCAGTTAACAACAGAATGTAGGACATTATTAAGATCGGTGTCATGCGTTTCGAAACCATGCGACTAAATTATTCTTCACACTTCAAACTCTGACCCGGAGGTTGAATGTGGCAAGCCTATCGCTACTCTACTGCTACTTACACATAAGGTCCCCAGATGAACTACATTCCTTGGTTCATCGAGGCAAAATCTCTGTTGTATTCAAGTATAATTTCAAGCTCCCCCTGACCTGAAGTGGAACATCCTACATAAGATCCATTGCTAATGCTGCAGGTTCCGTTTTCAGAGAGGTGAATTTTTTATAATATTGGCCTAGGAGACGACACAAGTTCCCTGCACCATTTGGAAGTTCTAGGAATCCATATAACAGGTTGATTCAGACCTTGGGAGTGAAAACTGGTAAACATAACTCTTTGGACGTTGTCGATGGTTGTGATATCACGCAGTCAGAAATGATTAAGGTCTTTAAGAATTCTGGCATTGTTCAACAATGAATCATGACGGAGGGATCTCCGCTAAAAATGGCACCTGGAATCAAGTGGAATTCGTACGTACGATCCATTTGCAAAGGATGCAGGTGAAATTGTAGGTTCCCTGTACAGCTCCAGTAAGTACCAGACTCCTCTTTGCTATCCTCTATCTTTGCAAGAGCCAGATCAGATCAGAGTAGTCATATATGGGCGGGAGCTGCTCAGACCACACTTACCAGTCTCGGTAGAGATCAAAAGACTCTCCGAGACCTTCTGCATGAGGAATTATTCTCCAACTTCTAACTTATCTCTCACAGGCTAGATGTGGTAAGCATCTCGCTACTCTACCGCTAATGACACGGAGTGTTCTTGGGCGAACTATATTTTCTGGTCCAGCCGATTAAAACCTTGACGGCAAGAACACACCATGCAACTTACATAGTAGAAAACCAGTCACAAATCCTTTGTATTTCGTCGATGAGAAGTTACACTCTAACAGCTTTTACACGTGAATCTCTTCTCTGTGCAACCGACTCGCAAGAGGATGTTTCCTCGATCACTACAACTTCTTCAAGTATAGGGTTAACCGGTATCTTCTACTCCTATACGCAAAATATGCATCCTATCATAACCTCTATTTCGAGTGGCCACTGGGCCTTGGAAAGAGTGAACCTTACTGTAACCCCCCACAGAAATTAGCTATGTGGGTGTTGGAGAAATGCAAATGTTCCTCAACTGGTGTCTGCTAAAGTGATTACATAGTCAAACTTGGAAACGAGCAGACACAGAAATTAGATACTAGTCACTACTGTGACTGTTGCTGTGTTTTGTAATACATCTTTAGTAAAGTTTTTCCAAGCGTAGCTTAGATGTGGCACAAGGCCGAAGGCATAGGGCATCCAATGAGGATCGAACTCACTTTTCACTAGTAACTGACCTAGCAAGACAAGCTTGCTAACCATTACACCACGCCGAGGTGTCCAGATACATCTTTAGTAGTCGAGTTGTCGCTACTGGCGAATGTTCAAAGTCTATAACCAAGTATCCTTCTATAAAGAACGTTATCTTGTTTAATATATCGACACTGGAGATTATTTTACACTTTTCCTCTCACCATCTCTCTCTCTTTCTCTCTCTCTTTCTCTCTCTCTCTCTACTGACCAACTTCAATTTATTTATCAATCGAAGCGTGACCTCGGTTTCATTTATCTTTTGAAGATTGATTTGACCGATAATCGATCGATCGATCCATTATATTCTTATTTTCTGTTTCTTCGCTCGGTACACGTCACCGATTCCTACACCCATTTGTCACCCCTCATCCACAAACCCCATCCATAACACCCATCCATTCCTCGCATTAACAAAAACTAAAATCGTAAAGAAAACGAACAAAAGCCGAACCCAACAAATAGAGTAATCGTGTATCATTATGGTTTATTACATTGACTTTTAATTCGTTTCTTCTTGCCCACCCCCTTTCAGAGGCAGTGGAATTGAAACCGATAATTAACAACTGAGACCAAGCAAGGATGATCGCACTTTTTAAACAGAAGCGAGTTTCGTCAATAATCAATTCTTTTTTTTTTTTTTTTCTCCTCGTCTCATCAAGAAATTATTTTTGTTTATTTTGTTTCTTTTTTTAATTTTTTTTTTAAAAATCTCTTTACGTATATTATTAGGTTGGTGCAAAAATAATGACGTAATAATGTCGTTTTTTGACGTAAAAAAATTGGACAAAAAAACGACATTATTACGTCATTATTTTTGCACCAACTTAATATTTTCACGGATGAAAGGACGCACAAAGCAAAATGTCCATCGTTATTATCGAGTCCAATTAGTTCAACCCGCAACAAAAAAAAAAAAAAAAAAAAAAAAAAAATCAAATTTGAAGATGCCAAGTGATTGTGTTTACGTCCATCTCTAAGTATTGATTTTTAATTCATTAAAACATACATTTTTAAAGTATTTCACCTCCGCACCAAGCAAGGCAGGAGTGCCACTAACAAGCAGGGGCTTACAGAGAGTAAAAGTGAGAGATAAGACCGGTTATTTAATAAAGGATAAAATATTAACAGGGTTCAAGCAGAGGATGGCGTTTGACACTGAATTAAAATTTTTGAAGTTCGTAGTTATCAGGGAAGCAAGTAAGAGGAAGGGAACTTCAATGTCGGGAAGTACGATAAAAGAAACTGTTGGAGTAGAAGTAGTGGTTATATTTAACTATTTCAACAATAAAATGATGGTACCTAGATGCCTGTCCTAGTAGCACGCTTAAATTCATGTAGTCGGGGCATTAGGTAAGACTGCTCGTCAGAACCGTTGCAATGAAATACTTTTATGATGTTAGACGCTCACTGGTTCTGACATTCGTTCGGTTTACGAATACTCGTTATCACGTTCGTAATGCTCGTTTTAGTCGAGACTTTGGGACTGCTGATTCCAGTTGTAGTAACACCTTTAGTAATATTTGCACTAATAATACTTGTTCAAATAGTAATCGCTGATTTGGATGTGACACAAGGCCAAAAGTATGGCGCACTCCCTACTGACTCGTAATTGTTCTTAGTAACCAATACACCACGTCGAAGAACCCAAGACGACTCTATTAACCAATTTACTTGGTGAAGGTTAGATTTGGCACAAGGTCGAAAGTATAGAGCACCTAGTCAGGACCGAACTCATTACTAAGTTGTAATTGATTTAGCGAGATTGGCTTGTTAACCATTACACGACATCGAAGTGCCCAAGTAGTATCTGTTATACCAAAGGGTTAGATTTGACGCAAGGCCGAATGTATAGAGTAGCCAATAAGGATCGAACTCACTACTCAGTCGTGATTGATCTAGTGAGAGAAGCTTGTTAACCATTACATCACATCGAAGTACCCAAGGGCTGTCTTTATTTTATTTTTATAAGTATTTCACCCTAACCAAGGCAGGTGCGGCACTAGTACGCAGGGGTTCACAGAGAGTAAAACTAAGAGAAAAGACTGGGTATAGAGGGCGGGTGAGGAAAGGATAAAAAGAAAAACTTGGTTCAGGGCACCAGAAGATGTCACTTGACATTACATTTAAATTTTTGAAGATCGTAGTTATCAGGGAAGCAAGTAAGAGGAAAGAAGTTCCACAGTCGGAAAATGCGAGAAAAGAAACTGTTGGAGTAGAAGAGGTGGTTACGTTTAACTATTTCAA